>CAVNZL010000138.1:4362500-4482500 GCA_963693355.1 Pontia daplidice | reverse complement strand
ATGGCTTTAGTTTTAAAATATGTGGTGGCCGCACTAGTGAGGTATTGGCTTATTCATACAGATTATTGGCAAACACTATCAAACAGAGTCGAGATAGCGACGCCTTTAAACTCATGGAAAAGACTTATTGAAGGCGTTTACTTGTTTGAACATAATATAGATCCCTATGATGGTGACTCTTTTCACGAAACGCCTTTAATACTTGTATCCTTCTATAGTCTTCTGAAGTATGCACCTTACCTATTACCAGGAGTGTTTACTTTAATAGATATATTAACAGCATATTTTTTGTACAAAACAGCAAAGATATTTATCAGAGTTTTGAAGAATAATCAGGAAAAAAACATAGATGTTATCTCTGATGAATCAAAGGGAATGCTCTTGACAAATTTACAGTTGGAAGAAGTGCCAGAATATGTGTTGTCAGTCTATTTGTTTAATCCATATTCAGTTTTAAATTGTGTTGGAATGACAACTACTGTAGTCCAGAACTTATTATTAGCTGTCTCATTATGGGGATCTGTTGCTGGACATAGATTAGTGGCATGTATATTCATTGCTCTAGCTACACATCAAGCTCTCTATCCTGTAACATTGATTGTGCCTATATCAATATTACTTGCTGAAGCCAACAAAGGTTGCAGCAAGTGCTCTTACATCAGAACTCTTTTAGTCTTTATTATGAGTTGGGGTTTTTTGATTTACATATCTTCTTACATTATGAATGGTTCATATTCTTATATTTATAACACTTATGGGTTTATGTAAGTATTTGTAACTTAATTTTTTTTATAAAATGTTACTTCTGAAACTGAAACACTTATAAATATTTTTCAGATTAAACGTTCCTGATCTGAAACCAAACATTGGGTTATTCTGGTACTTTTTCACAGAAATGTTTGAACATTTCAGATTACTTTTTGTGTGTGCATTCCAAATAAATGCACTGATTTTGTATGTAGGGCCACTGACATTGAGGTTTAAGAATGAGCCTGTATTATTAGCCACAGTCCTCATTGCATTATCTACAATATTCAGATCATATCCATGTGTGGGTGATGTTGGTTTTTACTTAGCTCTTTTACCAATGTGGAAACATTTATTCACTTGTAAGTATAACAGTTATAATATTATTTTTAATTCCATGCCCCAGTATTATGGGATATTATCAGGATGATTTGGGTTCTGCCATCTTAACAACTTAGTAACAAATTAGTTGTAGGTTTGAAGATAGAACTTAACCATTAAGACTAATGAATTTTGTCTCCAATTGAGTTTATACTATGGAGAATAGAAACAGATGAGTACTTTTTTTAGTTAAATTTATTCAATTTTTAATTTATAATATGATATTTTAATAGTATAGATAAAACATAAGTAAACAGTTTATCATACCACAGATAAAAAATTTAACTATGTGAGCTTGAGCTAAATAGATCACTTGTCTTGTAGGTATAATTATATATTTCTTATTTCAGTTATGCAGCAGAAGTTCATTGCTGGTTGTGCATTCATTATTACATCCGTATTAGGACCAACAGTTTGGCATTTGTGGATTTATTCAGGATCAGCAAATGCAAATTTCTTTTTCGGTGTAACACTATCATTTGCCACTGCTCAAATATTTCTAATCACTGACTTGATGTTTGCATATTTAAAAAGAGAATTTACACTTAAGCATGGTTCATCTCGTCAAGTAGATGGCAAACCAGCAAAGTTGGTTCTAAGATAGAAAGATAAGCAAGCTTTTATTTATTTTATTTCTAACTACTAACTAATTCATTTTCTTGTGCAACCACATTTATGTCATAGAATACAGATTCTAGGTTTGTGCCAATTTTTTGAAAATTCCTAACAATCTGTAAGAAAAAAATTTTGAAAGTAGTATTAAGTTTACTAATAGATTTAAAATTCCATAAAACATTTTTTGTATAAACACAAAACTTTACAGAATAATGGTATAATTTAATGTAAGTAGGTAGAATATATTTAAAAGAAGTTTGAATTTTATTTGGAATATGTTGTTTGATTATTTAATGATACAATTATTATTTAATAGTTTGATTTTATAGTATTTAACAGCAACATTGCATTTTCAAATTAAAACAAATTAAAATAGAAAGGATTTTCATGTTCAAAAGTAAAAACAATAACTATTACTTAATTGTGATATAAGGTGAGAATAGTATTTTTTGTAAGGTTTGTTTTAGTGCATGTATGAACTATTTTTTTAATTGAGATAAAACAATAAAATGGTTTTATGTAAATTAAAAAGTATTGAATATTGCGGAAATTTCTATAAATGTCATTAAAATAGTTAAATTTATAAGGGCCTGCTTAAATAATACTTTAACATTCAGCATTACTATGCAATTCCATAACTAAGTAATTGAAAACTTTAAATCGAGTAAATGGAATTATTTAACACAAAAAAATGTCATCTATCACTACTTCTTGCCTCATACTATTACTATGAGACTTAAAAATATCATGTTGACATTTTTAAGGAATTGTAAACAAAAATTGTTGTTACATTTAAAAACTGACTAACTAATATATTATGCAATTAGCAAATATTAGTAATGTTTTAAATAATAGTTGAATATATGAGATTAGTTTTACACTCATGTTATTTTTAGCACATTTGTAATATAACAATTATACCAAAATGTTTGTAGTACCTAATGCAGTTTGTATGAAATAAATATTTTGAGAGATTTTATTATTTAGATGACTAACCCTTCGTATAAACTTATAAAGTCACCGCCAACACGCCCTACTTACACAATATGTATATCTTATCTTAGCCAATCTGTTCATACTATCCTGATAATGACTCGTTGTTTTCAAAGCCATAACTATAATGGTAGCTTGATTTGTGACAATTATGAAAACACTGTGCATATTACTAGTGACACTTTACCGTAAGTGATTTGAGTTAATTATTTACACACTATTAACCAATTAAGTTGATCATACGAAAACATTTACATTGAATTATATAAAGGAAGATTTTATCTAGAAATATAATTTGTGGTTTCCATAACTTTTTGCGAAGGCATAATCTCTCACTTTACTCATCTCACACTATAAAAATAGAGCCAGTAGCAGTGTTTGTTCATCCTAGTAAAAATATATTTATTACTCACTAAGTATCATCAATAACATTCTATTTGCGTATATTTTACTTAGCTATATTTGGAGAAGTATTGCAAAGTATACCAGTAAACTTACTACCATGTTACCGTGGAGGAGGACCACGAATCGGTGCACCCAAACGTTTGGATGTATTCCTAAGTTTAGTGAGGCGCCTGGAATTGGATAGTCGACTGGATTTGAGACATTTCAGCACCTCATTATTAAGAAGGTAAATACTTATAATAATTCACGTAATTTTACCACGATTTACTTTGGATCTGATATGGATAGCAATTCTAGAATACTAATTTGCTAACAATAGCTTCTGGCAGGAGGCTTACCAGAAAATTGATCTGCCGCTCCAGGCCTCAATGCGGCCGGCCTTTAACCTGATACCAATCCTCGTCCCCTTATTCCATGGGTATTAGAGAATGTAAAAATAGTAATAGGTTTAGAAAACAGTTCAATTACAAGATAAGATGAATTTACATAACTTATGATTTTTTATTTCAGTCTGCGCCTCGACGGCATAGAAAATGCAGCTAACACACCTGAAACAGACTTTCTAATACCGTACAGAGCTTCAGCCTTCCAATTTCATAAGTTTAAAATGTTAATGGATCTATTTCTACCAAGCCAAGACCTTATAGATGTAGATGAAGTGTTTACGTTGAATGAGAAATGTTTGTTGCATTATATGCTGAGCTGTTCCATTCATCCATGGGAAAGAGGAGATGAAAATATAGTGTGCCCACTCTCAGCTGAACAGAGACAAAGTTTAAGTACGCAAAGCGAAACTAGGTGAGTATTACACGTATTTACACACACACATAATTACCTACATTTGAGTTATGATAATTGAATCTATTGATGTCTATGTTCACATCATATTTCTTAATAAAAAATGCCTGATATAGTAAATTTTGTATAATCTCTATGAGGACATTTCACTTATGGTATAACCGATAAACTTATACTTGTATTTTATTTTTTTTATAAATACAACAACACGGCCAACTAATATGATCAAACGGGTTCCCGTTTCCACACTATCTCCCCGATTTATATATTTATGAACAAGAGAATATTCCAAATTTACCTCACTTTGATGTTATATCGGGTTTATGTCTAAAACCTTTGACTAAGACAAACTTATCTAATGTTATGGATGATCGATTCGATAGAAAAGTATTTTTTTGTGTATGAATATGTATACTAGTACTGGTATGGATGCGCCGATATGTTGGATTGGTGTTTGTGATTGATAATTGAGTTTCCTTGATGTCTATTGTAGATTTTTTCGGTCATAGATATAATTCATGATAGCCCGATACAATCGACCGTTAATTATGCATATTAAAGTAAAAAAAACTGGGAATGATGAACGCATAACTTAAATATTGAGAAGTGCAAACCTCAAGCTGGACAATATACAAATATTCCGCATTTAGATAAAAAATGTTTTGAAAATGACTCTTTCAGGTTATACAGTAGGTGTCCAATAGAGGTTGGCGTCATTCAAACTTCATGGGGTAGCATTACTCCTGGTACTATCGTAGCTGCTATCGCCGCCTCTTTAGAAATCCAAAAAGTGCTCGTTACTGACATACTGCAAACTGAGTTGTTTAAAGAGGAAATACCAAATACATTGCTGGATATGGCGCTTAAGGAATGGAGCTCAAAGCTAGAAAGACTTGAACTAGGCGATGGTGGAGTAGATGTTTCTGATATAAGCAATGTATGGGTGGCTACTTTGGCTGGTAAGTATTTTTACACTTATATAGGGAATAGAGATTCCCTGTGATTTCAACTGCTTTGATTAAGAAACCCGTCATTGCAGGCCTTTTAAGTAAGGGGACGCTCTCGAAGGTCCCTAAGTCGTATTAGTTCAGAAATACCTGACAGCTGGCAGCCATATGCAAATCAACCTCTTCAGAAATTACATTATTATGAATAAAGAAACGGAAATGAAAATTAAAAAATATATATAATTGTGTAATACTTGCGCAGAGTTCAAAGGGTGTGATGATCATGCAGGTTTACTGTGTTTAGCACTGGGTATATATCCCTAAATTATAAAAAAGTAATTTTAAGGCCACAGCTAAACTGAATTCGTACACCATTAACGAAAAAAAAAACAGTCCATTACACCGTTTTAAATAAAGTTATGTGTTTTCATCAACGCGTAAATACGATTCTTAACTAAGAGACCAAAAAGTGCTTTCATTTAAAGAAGATTTATTTTGTATTTCATCTTTCCCATACCATTATTTTTATACGTAGGATGATGTAGATCCAGCTCAAGTCCTGGTCACACTTTAATTTCGGAATGTTTGTTTTCCAGGTGATTTAGCAGAAGTCGTCGTTAATCAAGGGGCAAGATTTGGAGCAGCACCTCAACGAATGGTTATTGGCTCTAATAATAAGTGGAACGACACCTTGTTACCGAGAGACTATTATTTGTTCGTGCAAAATGCGTCCTTTACTGATTGGCATATGACAGATGCAGAAATTCTCGCGGGTATTGATGGTGAGGGAACATTTTTATTATTAAAATATCATATCATAAAAATTATCCTATCAAGCGAACAATCCTATCCTTCAATGCAATAAATTCGTATATCTAATTATTTAATTTTGCAAAAATGTATTGCGACAGTTTCGTAAACCCCTATTGTTTCTATGATGTACTTAAGAAATCTAGAAAATAATAGTCATAAACAAAAAAGTTTTTATTATAACTACATGGGTTTGAATAAGTTCCAAATAGCGTTTAAAACGATAGCTTTTTCGCTTTATTTTAGCCAATCACAATGCAGCGAAAAGGGCTACGTCACATTTTACACGTAACGTGCACAATTTGTTTCATTTTCAGGCTTAATACTATCTCACTTTGTGCCAACATGGATCGAACAGCGTAGAACACTACGCTTATCGCAAATAATAGAGATGTATTATTCTAATGAGGGTGTATCGTTTGACCCCAAAGTTCGCGCTTGCAACAGACTGCCTTTGTTCTCCAGTATCGTTACTAAAGATGAACTATTACGTGAAACTTCTAGACTGGCTCATATATTATCGTTACGTCAGATTACGGTGTATATTCCGGTGGATGAAATGAATAGGATCTCTGAGGCAGCGGTCGCAGTGTTTATGGATTATGTATGTGAGTATTATATGCATTTCATAAAGACTCGAATTATCGAGAAGCGGAATGAAACTGAGGACTTTCAAAAACTAAATCTTAAAGATTGTAGATTTGAGAAGTATATAATAAAAGTCGTGGAGGTGGAACATAGTATTAAAATATGCAATCGTAATATTGTCTTTTATTAATAAACTGTTACTCATTTAAAGAAAAACACTTTTTAACGGATTTAGTTATGTATTTTTTTGCAAAATTTAAATATAATTACATTATTTAAAATTTTTCCCGACGTTTCGCGTGCTTTACAGCGTGCGTGGTAACGGTAGATAATTAAATTTTGCAAAAAATACATAACTAAAGCCGTGAAAAGTGTTTTTCTTTAAATATGGAATCGTAATAAAATTTTGGTGGATTTATATACTTTCTTTCAGCTTCTTTATTGAGACAGAATCACATAGATTGCGTGGCCAGCAAAAGCGTGCCAACAATGGACTTGATATTAGCCACCGATGGTTCCTGGGACGGTTATCAAGTGGAACAATTCCTTTCGTAAGAATTTTGAATTGTATTTGTGGAGAAAAAAGTTGTAATAGTACTTGGACAAAGAACGCCAAAACGTTATATTTCATTGAAAACGATGTAATGGGAATATTTATTATTAAATAAGAAACAAAGAACGGTTTTAAAAATATATTATGTATTATATACATTTATTAACAATTTTGGATTTCAATTTTGTAATGGAGCAAATTTAATTTTATGTTAGTTTTATTACAGTCTAGATACCATTTTCATAGACTAGAACTGATCGTGAACAAAATATTTCCACAGATACAAAAAACTATTAAAACCAAACATTCAATTGGTGTTAATTACGAAATTAGGAATTACTTTTTTTTTGCTATAGTTGGATCGGTGGCGCTTTAGATATTAGTATGCAGAAAAGTAGTATAGCATTACTTCATGGAAACACAGGCAGATGGATTGTACCGAGAACAAAGAATTTAACTGGATTATTCACAGCTATCTCCAATTACACTGCTGAATGTATGTATAAGTATCATAGTAATATAGTGCATAGAAAACTAATATAAATCCACATTAGATATTTTTTTCTACACTTTTGTATTTTTCTGTAATAATTAAATCACTTTGTCTTTGAAATTATATAGAATCTCTAAATACATTAGATATATAAATGCGAATTATTTCTCTACTATCTACTGAATTATTGTGAAATCGGAGGTAATATTAGCAAAAAAATTTCAGGGCCGAACCGTCTGAACTTACCCAACGTGGTATCAGCCGTGTTACAAGACGTTCGTAATACTACCATACAAGACATCGCAGACATGCGTAGTGCTGGCCCCAGTACCGTAGTCTTGATAGTATCTCCCACAAGCAGAATAGCATCTGAAGAATTGGAAAGAACCCGAGGCATCATGAGCAGTTTACGAGAAAGTTTCTTCGACGTATACTTTGCGTACGTTGCACGGGACACGTCGGAATTTAAGAATATCAACAACGAATTTATGGACTATTCTGAATTATTTTTAACGGTCAGTATAATTTTGGCGTTATGTATTATAATGATATAATATCACATTAAACTACTGTGTTGCTTTATGTATATCTTAATATATATAAATCTCCTATCACGATGTTTGTCCGCGATGGACACCTAAACTATTTAACTGATTTCAAATTAAATTGGCACACCGTGAGCAGTCTGGTCCAAATTAAGAGATAGGATAGCTTAGATCTTTAATTGTAGTCGCAATTTTATTTTATTGCAAATTATTTTTCTTTATTTAATTGACAGTCACAATTCTGTTAACTCCAAAAGATTCTAACAGATGTCGATACTTTTTGACTGGATTGAGTAAGTAATCAATAGATGGCACTGCTATGGTAAACCGACAAACGTGTCATATAAAGATTATAAATATATCCCCGCACACGTAAATCTGTCATCACATGTATGGCAAAAAAACGTTTGCCGGATCAGCTAGTATTCTATAAACATCTGATAATATGACACATTCTCAAAGAGATTATTTTGGAATATAGCTTGTGTTTACGGGTTCTAAAACAAGAGATAAAAAATACTTATACATACTCTTTATACGAGTAAATACATATATATAACACGCAGAACACAGAAATGTAACGGGATCGAACCCGTGACCGGCTGTTCAGCAATCCGACAGGGTGACCGTTGCGCCGACTGTTGTATCTAAGAATATTTTATTTTTCCATCGATCATTAATTTGATCGATGGAAGAACGCCAATGAGTACACGTGCCCGAAATGGGACGAATTCTAAATATCGAAGCTTCCTTAATATCAAATAATTTGGCTCAATTTATGTTTAATTTTTGTATGACGTGCCTGTCTGTTATAAATAAAGAGATGGTCTTAATTTCGGGCTAGCTTTCCAGCATGTGTTTAATTAAAAATTATGAAGTTGTGTCACGAATTACAACATTTAAAACATTAGTTATATAATATCTACCAGTTCCTATATCCAGATTATTTATTAATCATAGACATTAACTATATTTATACCTTATTATCTTAGGTATCATCTGCGTCAGTTGGCGATGTTATTTCCGCAGTAAACACATATTTAGTTAAAAACGTAATACCATCGAGAATCATAAGTAGTCAGTGTCCCTTCAATGGCACGGATTACGCACAAGTACCGTATGAAGACAACGTTTTGCCTGAGCGCGAGCAACCTTATAGAATTCACCCTTTCTACTTGAGACAGCAGAATTTAGTACAGATACAGGTAATCTAATATATAAAATTCTCGTGTCACAGTTTTCGTTGCCATACTCCTCCGAAACGGCTTGAACGATTCTCATGAAACTTTGTGAGTGTATTGAGTAGGTCTGAGAATCGGCTAACATCTATTATTCATCCCACTAAATGTTAAGGGTACTCCACCCCTAAATTATATTTTTTAGACAAAAAATACATACATTAAAACAATGTACATACAATCCTAAATTTTCACTCTTCTACGATCAACTCTTATTTTTTTTTTATTAATTGAAAATTGAAATCACAGGTATGGCAAAACAACGTTTGCCAGGTCAGTTAGTAATAAAGATTATATTGTTCGGTGTTATTTGCGCTAGCGTTTTAAGGCTATTCTATTAATTTTAAAATCTGACCATGTTATGTGAAATACGAAATTTGAGAATGACAAGCATTTCTTTTATGCTATGCTATTTCCTAATTTGACTACTTAAATCTTGTATTCGTTGAGAAAGTGAAAATAGTATAAAAACCGGTTGAGTATGTTTAGTTTCGTAACGACGGACAAGGTCGAATCCTGATTTGCATGTGGCGAGGGACAGAAACGTCGCATACTTGTCAATCTCTGAATGAAAGGCAGACCCATACATTCAATTTGACGAAGCCTTGCCCATCACCAAACTTCTGCCCGCCCGCCAATTTTATGGTCACAGCTTTATCTACGCAGAACTTATGTGCACGTAAGTATTTGTAAATATTTACTTTTATTTATATTCATTTCAAGTTAACACCCGTCACACGGATATTTAAGATCATTAATGAAACTCATGACAGAGTAGACATATTCTCAGGCGCTTTGAGTGAAATCACAAGCTTCAAGTAATTAGTTAATAATTGTAAAATATAAGCTTATTTTTTTAATATATTATATTGATACTTAGGATTAAATAGCAAAATAAGGTAAAGCGTCAATGTCGCATTAGGTTTTAACCAGTAAAATATTGTACTGTGTGTTGAAATAAATAAAAATATTGTAAGATGGACTTTATTTTGAAATTGAAAAATGGCGTAGGCTTCAAGCAATAATGGTGAAGTAAAGTTCTTGATAACACAAGATATGATTCCTATAGAATGCTCCCATTCATAACAACTTAATTAGTCTATATATTTGTATTTTTCTATTTTACCAGTCCTTATAATGGGACTCCTACGTACTGTACATTGTGTACTGTGTGTCCTGTAAAATTGAAAATGTATTCGGTTTTTTTGTTACGTTATTTATCTGCAATAAATAAATAAAACTGGGTTTCGAATTGGAAAGTTAATGTGAAAGGTAATAAAAAATCCTTAAACGCGAGAAACGCAAAATTAAACATTCCTTAGCTGTGTATGCTTAACACAATATGTGTTTGATTTAATTTTTTTACATTTTAATTAATGTTATTTAAAAATTAAGTGAAGGTCCTTCAATAAGGTCCATAGAGAACAAAAATTATTGCTTATTTAAAGCGATATCTTCAGCTTTAGTATTCCCTTGCTGAAGCCACCGGTGACAACCAGTTTGTTTCAGACCTTGACTGCCGCCTGCCGCACCAAGTTGGTTACTACATCCAACATTCTGGTTTGCGCTGTCTGCCCCTGCTGGGAATCGCGGCCCGGTCGGCGCCTATTTGGAAAGTTATCTGGCTTTCTCTCGTGATCTCATTAATGTATTAAATAATTTTAAATTTAAAAAGTGTATTCTTTATTTCCTCATATAAAAAATAATATAGCATAACAAAAAAATACAAAATCTTATGTACCCCTGGTGGGACTCGAACCCACAATCCCCGGCTTAGGAGGCCGATGCCTTATCCATTAGGCCACAGGGGCTTATGATGAAATCTTTGAATTTGTAATACGTATAACCAGTTTTGTTTATGAAATTTTCTATAAACATTTATTTAGCTGATAAATATAAATTTAATTTATATCCATAAAAGACAAGGTAATAATATAATGAAGGTGTAGCTCTTATTAAGAATGCTTAATCACGTTCAAACATTCAATCATAGATAGCGCTGTACTCACACTAATTAATGATATTTTTTGGTACAATATAAGAGTTTGCATAAAAATAAATATAAGATTATGTATGCATTTTTTATTATTAAGACGGGAAAAGATTTTGAACTTACAAATGTTATTTCAAACAGTTGTTCTAATAAACCCGTACTTACTGTTTCAATTTATACTAATTAAATAACCAAATACCGTTATTGTCAAGTAATTCTTACATTAGATGTATTAGATATATGGAATTTCGTTCTTATTATGTAATGACTCCGTGGCGCAACGGTAGCGCGTCTGACTCCAGATCAGAAGGTTGCGTGTTCAAATCACGTCGGGGTCAAAAATCTCCTTTTTTATATTTTTTGGATAATTAATACTAGCTAAGCCTACTTTGGGTTCCTTTCAATGTCAATTTTAATTTTGCTTTCTAATATTTAAGATATAAATTGGGGACTATGTAGTACATAATATGACCTTAAACTATACTTATAACACTTGGGTGCGTCAGTAAAAGACTGGTTCCAACTGGTCTAACTTTAGCTCTGAATACTTTAAATAAAATTGTATGATTGAGATATACACTCGTTTTTTGCATATAAACGTATTCCCTCATAAATACATGTATATTCATATTTAATACGGACAAAGTAATATGCACCTTTATTCGTGGCGCTGTGTCCAATTATCTCACCGTCACAAATCTTAACTGGAAAATCGTCATTCCTGACCAGAATCAGTTAAGTGGCGCCTACTGGGATTTTGCTTTCGATACTGCTGTTTTACAGTACTTATAGGAATGCAATTTACGTGCATTTACCAGAGTTTCGCTTCGACGCGACGGTCAGGTGACTGGCATTATGGCATACGTGTCGACTGGCGCCTTTTCAAACGAATCGCATTCTTGGAAAGTACACACGTACGCACTCTTCTTTGTACTGGTGTCCATACTACAACTAATGGCGTGTATGTACACGAACACGCCTTCGGGTTGCAGTTGTGTGCTCTTATAGCTATGTGCGTCTGGAGGTCGTATTGTAACGAATTGTACATATATGAAATTTTTATGATTTGATCATGCGTCTGTTTTATTAACACTTATTTAATGTGTTTGGGACCTCGATTCTAGCTGTCATTTTTATTTTGAGCGATTTCATCATAGTAAATTTTCCGATCATTACCTATAGTTTACAAAGAAAAGTACTGGTTGCTATACTATGTTTTAATTGCTATTCGATGAACGTTTCAGTTTTGATTACTTACACCCATATATATAATTTAATAAATGCCTGTCATGAAAAAAAAAATTGCAAATTACGAAAAATTAATTGCTTACGTAGATATATACAAAAATTTAAACAAAAAATTATAATTCCCATCTTAAATATAATTATTCAGTTATTGTAATAATTAACCTACGAATAATATATGAAATATAATATAAAGTGCCATTTCGTCGAAGTCACACGGTCATAGGAGTGAAAAAATCAGCTTAGCGACAATATAAGAAAATGTTAGGAATAGTAAATGGCTTTAGGTACTTATCTTAAATACGCGTGGTTAAATTCTGAACATATTATTTTTATATTACATTTTACAGTTTAATATTATCAATCTGAACAGTTTGTTTGTATCTCAGAATCTCATTGTTCGAATTGAAAAGCATATATATATTGAATATTTACAATTAGGAATTTTTTACGCGTTTCTGATGTCACTTGAAACCGCGGGGAACTGCAAGTATAGTATGTGTAAGCTATTATAGGTACCCTGTTTAACCTATCAGGAAATTATCACGGTAGACTAACACTGAGAACTTGTGACAGTATAAGTTCTTAGAAAATTTATGTTTCTTTCAGGGTCGTCATCTTATTAAGCATATTTGAACTGAGTATCCAGATAGGCCCAGCTGGCCTTGTCAATCGTACTGCATCGATTAGTAAAACAATGACGTCAACAGTTGACGCAGATCGGTTGAAGTCCAACAATTCTTTATTATTGTCAATTAAGTTTTTTGTGAACTTTTCGGACCAATTGACCCCTACAATTATTGGCGTACGTAAGTGAAGACACAAACGATTTGATTCACAAACAAGGCATATTTGTGAATCAAATCGTTTGTATGTAACTATGTCTATAACTAAATGATAAATGAAAAATATTACAATGTATTTTTTTAGAGATACTCAAGACCAATAAATATAAGGACACATGATTATTAAAATTTATTGTATTTCATTGCAGGTACCCAGTATCCTGTGGTGGTCGATTTATTTATCCCCAAGCATTGCTTAGTCTAAGTTAGGTGTAGATTAGAAACAATTTCAATAACGTTGACGCTTCTGACAAATCGGCTTTTCTTTGTGCTGATGATTTTTGACAACTTTTTCAATTTCTTGGGCTCCAGTATAGTCGGTAATGGGTTTGAATATTAGTGTCTACATTTTTATTTGTTAGGTATGATACATCAATTATATTATAGTTAAAGTAGCACGGCGTTAGTTTAGATATATTGTATGACTTGTTACGATGCCCTTATTAACATAATCATTACAACAATTTCATAATTTCCTTAATTATATGGTAATTACATATATTTTATAACTAGATATTACAACATAGTTAAAAAATACTTTATTTATTTATTAAGACAATTATATTGTTCTTTAAAAATATCAAATAAACAAAATAGTTTGACAATGCGACGCATTACTTTAACCAATTAGAAAAGGCTAGAAGCTAAAAGATATAGCTTCAAAGTTCGTTCCATTAATTCTCATTACATTTATTTAATTGCTGCAATTTTTTACATATGATAGTTTGACGTATTCTGGTACATAGACACACCCACAAACACGTGGCTTGTCCTTCAAGATGTCGATAAGCCGAGGCCATACCTCACGTGTTCTTATCTACTGTAACTGCTGCCCACGACTAATTAATTTCTCGTGCTTTAATTGAACAGTCCGTACAAACAGTTTGATCGATGTTCAATACACCTGCACGTAAACATAAACATATGAGGAAATTAAATTTTGACTGATAAATGTACATACTTCTTAAAATAAGAACTTATATGTCTGATGTAGGCTTAGTTAAGGTTGAATACAGCTAAATGTCTAGTTTCTATTCAGAGAGTACACGTTTAAATTGATAAAGAAAAGCGAAAACTTTATAATAACGAAATTGAACATGTCAATGTTGCACGAAATTTCCTTTTATACATTTGAAGTAAGTAATTACGTCTATTTTTATTAAAAGAATGTTTTTTATTTAGAAATTGTATGGTTTGATATACAATTTGTTTTTGCGCTCTAACTCATTGAGAAAGAATACGGAAAGATGGTTAGATATGAAATGCCTAATCAAGCGTCAGCTAATAATAAGTAGTAAATGATGACGCAATATTTTGCAATGAGTTCGCAATAATACTCGAAGGTGTGTCTTTCCTCGAATAGATGATGAAATCCCAAAATGAAATTATGACAGATTAAAAACAATGTGACTTTAGTCACGAGTTATTGTGGCACCTCGTGACGTGTGGGGGCTTGGTGGAGTCCACCAATCAAATGCCAGACTGCAAGTTGCGTCAGTCGGAAAATAGTTCACAATAACACCCTGCCAATCGAGTCCAACAAATTTAGATATGTCAGAAACTAATTTGTTGTCAATGATTTTTGGCATTTGTGTTATGCTGCATGAAAATTACTAGTAAAAAGGATTTTTAAGATTATGTACGTGACATGAATATAGTAATATATACTTTGAAAATATTTTCTACAATATTAGAATATATATAACAAAACATATCTTAATTTGCGTACTTAAAAGCCAATAGTCACAAAATTAAAACACCAAAATTTATACTTACTACTTAGATTATAAAACTGCTTCGTTGATAGGTGCGAATATTTTATTTTGTATTTTATAGTCATTATCCAGATTGGCTATCATATAAAAATAAAAGCCGACACACAGGTTAACATTTATTTTCGATTTCAACAAATATTGAAATTCTATTGATCAATATCTACTGTAAATCTATTTATCAGTATCCACAAATGTTCCTATTATTTACATCGAATTTGGTTTCTATTAAAAGATTTCTAAAAATAATGACATACTTACAGGTCGTTCGCTTCGTAGGTAATTGTGATGCAACAGTTACAATGCTTGCCAGCTGGCATAATATTAGGATGTTCGCTTCTATGACTAGAATTCATATGGAACCTAGAAATAATTTCTCCCAACGTATATCTAACTTTCACAAGATTCAACAATGTCAATGACCTCGACACAGCTCCTTTCATTTATTTTCCCTAGCTAAAAGATTTTCATCAAGAAATCTTACATATTATTCCTATCAAGACATATTATTACAGAATATAGTTTGGTAGATTGCGTCTTAAGATTTGGTTTGGTTTGGTTGGTTGATTCCTCTCAGGATCGAATTTGAGGACCTATTAGACCTACTTCGAAAGTTCTCATTGAATTTATATCGAAACAAATAAATTAGATACTTTTGAATTCATTTGTATATAATGAAAACTTAAATGTAGGTAATGTAAGTAAATTTAAGAAACTTTAATTGAATTAAGGTTAGTATTACGAGAGTGTAAAGGTCAAGATAGGACATTTCACTTGCAAATTCACACGAACCAGTTCAGTATATGTATGAACTTATAACTAGATATTATTTGTATTAAAGTTAGGTTTTTGATTAAAAACATTAGTTGACTTATTCAATATTCATTGTTAAATTTAAGGTTAGAGAAACTAGGGCGCTTGAACTTTAATTAGCCTTATTGTATAATCTACATACTTTCACACTAAATTAGGAGGTAACAATTTTTTTAATATGCTTTGTTGTTTCTATTCTCATATAAATATATGGCCTCAATATAACTTACGTTTTCTAAATGGCTTCACTGTTTAGATTCACTTCATATGAATAGTGTGACAGTCTTTAATTTGGCACATATTGGTTTCTATTTGTACAATTAGCACTGAAAATCTGCTTACCTACCAAAACTATTCAATGAAATAGACCCACAAATATTTTTTACTGCACCTTTTAAGTTTATTAAGCAACACACTCAATATAAATATAGGTATATAAAGTATCTTTAACAAGAGTTTTTTTTAATTGGAATATTATCCAGCTAACTTGAGGCAATTAATGCATTACATATAATAACGTATCTACTCAAATGTAATTGAACCTTATAAAATACCTAACAACGCAATGATAATAGAAATACCTTAATATATATGTTAGAATGTTATTAAATACGACGACCACGAGATGTTATTACAGATTACACTATTTGTTGTTTTAATTATATAATCATACCTGATAGGTAAGAAGATAAATTGCGCAGTTATCTTGGGTTCATGGTATATGCGTAGATGCAGTAGTATATATTTTATTGTTTGTCTGGCTCATTATAATAAATATAATAAGTATAAGGAATAATAAATTATCTTTTAATATCTTAGATAATTATTTCCCATAGGATATTAATTTTCATTGTAATGAGTCCCAAGAGACATGTTGTAATAATAAGATCTGGATGACTACACACTTGTTGTTCATTCGTTCTCTATAAACTTTATATTTTAAAAGAAAATAATATATCACCGATTCACCGGTTAAATAGACCGTTGGAAAGGGTTGTGCGTTCAAGTAATGTTCTACCATCAATCACCTAGTTGAGATCCGGAAGAGCCGGTTAGAACCCTAATAAGTTTTTTCATAAAACCCTATAAACTGGACATATTTAAAACTCAATTGAATTGTATAAAATGTTCATTGTTGTATCTGTCTATAGTAAACTTATAAATTGAGCAGCTTAAACACATTCCACAGCAATATTTTATATTCATTTAATAAGTAACTTTAATTCTGAGTCAAAAACATTTTGGTATAAACATTAATCTATCAAGAAATTTTATATATCTATATAGAGTCTAGTCTAACGCCACACTGAGGGGTTGTAAGTAAATTTGATATTTTGGTTTCCACATACGTCCGTGATTTTTAATCTAAACTGGATTTGTAATCAACAAATTCTAAGATTAAATCACTGAATTACAAGAGCTTGTACCGTCGACATTCTAAAGATTTCCTGTTAAAATTCAAACAACTATCGAAGTGTCTGGAACTTTCTGACTGATTGGAATGTATAGATATAAACAATGGGTTGGTGTTCCATTTCATAAACATGTACTTTAAATGCACTAACTGAGTGGAAAATTACAGTGCAGTGTCCAAACTGTAGTAAAAATTTGGATACAAATTTAACTATACACATTTCTGATGAAATGGGGAATTGTGTGTGTTCTAAGACTAGATAACGACAGTGAATATTTTTAGGAGCACTTTTCAACGTAAATTTTTAACTGCTCATAAGAGTTCAATAAGAATCTGACAAATTATGTATTAATTATGTCAAATATTAATAAAGTATGTGTAAAGATAATTTTAATAGACGATTCTCAGGATGCAAGTGTCAAGTGTTTGAGGGATTTTCGCGGAGTATTGCTAATAAATGCGTCTATTAGAATTGTCATACGAACTTCCGCAAAGTAACGCCTTATTCTATTCGTCTTAACCTATTTTACTACTTATTATAATTAAAAAAAAACTTAAAATGTCGCATTGAGTATAATTATATACAGATAAGATAAGATAATTCCACGTTAATTACCGGGTATCTTATTATCTATCGCTTTTAATTTTACACTATTTGCCTAATAAAGATTTAGAAGAGAAACGTCACCATGAACACATAAAAATCGAAATAATGTACGAGTAAAGAAAAAATCATATTATTTTTTTACAAAATTATGATTTAAAAACAAAGGAATAGACGAAAATATATTTAAACAACAACAACTATTTGAAGTGTACTTATAAAATGACATTTATAATGAAGTAACATATTTTTTGTTTGGTCCATTTGTTTCATGAATCTATGGACACCTGTATTCCATAAGAAAAACACTTCAGGGCTCTAGAACCATCTTGCAAATTGAGAACAAAGTAAGATAATTGCAGATATCCTAGGTTTTAAGAGTTTAATTACTTTATTTATAGTTCGTGCAACGGATGAAGTTTATGAGGAACATACCTATGCTTGTTCCGTTTTCACAAACTCATAACAAGTATCTTAAATGAGTAAATCTTCAAATATATTGGTCAATTCATTCAACAAACTATTTATATTCCGCCTGGCAGTTGGTTGTCTTAAATAAATTTCTATTCATTCAAAGTATTTAGTATACTTTTAGAGCTTTAATTAAAAATTTATTCTAACTTAGACACGGAAGCAATTTTATCCTGCTGCTTATAAAACGTGAAGGCCAAATAAAAATACAGCAATTAATTATAAAGTAAATTACCCAAGGTTATAAAGAATATGTTTTCTCTATGCAAGTACCTGTCTCCCTATTAAACTCTCTTTTTCCATGTCACTTTTATTTATTTAATTGAGTTTGTAAGAAAATCATGACGCAATATAGGGAAATTTTTAATTTCAATGCACCGTCTAGACCTAAATCTACTAAAGCATAAATATCAATATAAGATATATAATTAATGATGATATAATAGATTTTAATAATGAAATAATTTTATTAAAGTCCCGTATAAATGCTGCATGCGACAGTTTAAGCACGTTTTAGTGTTGAGGTGATTAATTTAAGATTTATTTAAACAGACGATCAGCGTTCTTTGCCTAGCAACAAGAAGTCTTCAATCGAAAGAGTCGATCAATCCCGTACCCACCCGCGCGTACAGCATTCGATTTTGAAGTTTCAACCGTTTACATCAGATCTTATCATCGTGAAGAGACATCGTGTTTTAGAACAAAAATGATTTATTTATTATCGATAACATTTCAGGCCAATAATTTGAAGACCTAATTGCATTGTCTGACGCAATAATTCTATTCAAGGTTGAATATTGAAAGTAACGAACTGTTTACGGTGCAGGCTTCTGATTGGCTCTCCCAGGAGGCCTGGCTGGGTGTGGCGGAACGTCTATCTCGCATGAAATTGTCTTGTTTCATTTAATGAAAAATACTTTATTGTTTTATTTCATAGATTTTTCTTAATTCGATTAGACTATCGTTTAACTTGTCGTCGTTAAAATTATAATTGTGCCTATGCTGGAGAGGAGGACGTTTATAGGAAATCACTATTTGATCAGTACTTACCTGTAGATTCATATCTAGTTAACAAAAGTTGACAAAAGTGTTGGTATCTGCTTTGGCTCCTATTAACCTTAACATGCAACTTTTGTGCAAGTGCATAACATCTGACTTTTAATGTTTATATATTAACCTCATATAAATATTATATCGATACCAATTTCGCAAAAATTCTCACACTAAATAGTTTTTATGTATCTGTACATAAATGATAAATGAAATAAAATGAAAACTCCTACGTTTCGATATAATATGATGATGTATAACAAGTTATTAGTTTCTTATTTATTCGATGGAATGTCATTGAATTACATTGCCATATTCAGACACTATAAATAAAAGAACCTAGAAATATGAATGCAATTAAGGGACAGTCGACCCAACAAAAATCTCGTTTACAAGGCTGCACTTTAACATTTTATTAAATCTTCCGTTAATAAGTCTGGCGCCACATACCGTTGCAGTGACCCACTTCCATCCTTTACTGTTAATGTTTACAGACCTAGTTTCTGATTGCAAATATTAGATCCGAAAATATCTAGATCATTGTGACACATATCATTTTTCAAGTGATTCAATATGGAATGCACAGTGATACTGTGAAAAGGAACGTCACGATAAAGTGTCGTTTCACTGTTGATACATATTATCATCATTTATATATTAAACATTAAATAAACTTTGATTCACTACCTACAATAGACCTAATGCCATGGTTTCTTACCTGTAAGTCATTTCTATGGACACAGACAAAGCAGAAAGCCTGATTTTAGTATTACATTATTTAAAGCAATATCTGGTTAATGGTGGATTTGATTCATCAGTTTCGACTACTACATATATGCGATGTCTAAATTAAAATATTCACAGATTCATGGGACGATGATAAAAATTTAATAAAACGATAAGAACTTGTTGGAAACTCGATGCATTGTTATCAGTGGATAATGTTTTATTTGTATATCGTATATATAACTATAGGGAATCTTTGTCAACAATTTGCGAAGGCCTCCTTTATAGTTAAATTACAACTACGCATCCAAATTTAAGAAAAAGTGCAATGAACCTCCTGTGAGATTAAGGTAGAGTCGTTTTAGTTGTAAATGCAACTTATTATGATCTGGGTTTCCTTGGACCTATCATGACCGTCAATGTCTTGTGAGTTTGGTCAAATATTTCTGAACTGTCTACAAATAGTTGCCATTCAAATTAGATGCATAGAAATCGTTTTGAGGTTGAATTTTCCAATACCATGAATAACTTTTAGTATATAATAAATACAATAAACTTAATTCAGTTTTAAAAAGGGTCATTTTGTAGATAGGTGTACATAGACGTGGCTAAAACGAGCGATCAATAGTCCAAATTAATATGACATTGTAACAATTGCTTATTGATTCGCTGGATTTTTCCATTTCTTCATTATGTATATCTACTTGTGACATACAGGTTTCTTCTCTGGGAACTTGTTCTGTAAAAGCCACATTGTTGTATATGCCATAATGGTACCTTTAAAAAACTTTCCATTTAGGATTTATAATTATTACTGTTGGCGAAGTAAATCTGTAAAAATGGTACATAAATGTAAAGGGTATATAAATTCCATCAATACTTGTTATGCGCGCATTCAATCTAAGATGCCCTTAATTTGTGAAAAATGTTTCCTGTTTGTTACTTAATCTAATTAGTGTGTAAACATATTATTCTGATTTAACGATGCTATTTTGTTTTACATACTTGCATTGATGAATTTAAAACACGCATAGAGTAAAATTCCGTAATGCGCAGATTCTTGTATAAATATTGATAATATCAATATGCAATTAGCAAATGCATGGTATGACATCCCACATTGAAATCTACTGCGCATAAGCCATAACTAAATAGGACTGTTTGAATTATTAACTAATTGTTTGTCTCTAGCAAATATGCTTTGCCAAGTAGATTACCCCGATCTATAAAACACATGAATTGATAGCTTCACATTTTGCATGTTTCGTATAGATCTTTGTACGATAGGTGTGAAGTTCTGCATATGATTTGAGGGTACTCATCTCCTCCATACGGTCAGCGGTACCACGATAGGTATGAACGGACGGCAACAGACTTAGTACAGCACGCCTAACTAACCACTAATTGTCAGAAAGTGGTAATTTTTTTTTGTAACCACAGGACCAGCTAGACATTTTATATTCTTCTGTCCATAATATTATTGCTATATAAAACTACCTTAAGTTTATACTACTTTCCTCTAATATATTATTTTATGCAAAAAATTACGTAAATGCTTATCTGCGCTAACTATGAGTAATATTATTTTACGCAATGATTAATTACTATTTGAACTTCAGTGATTTATTACTTAGTGTTTACCTAAACTTGTTGATAAATGGCAAGCGACAGCTAACATGATTGGCTGACATTATGTGACGTCATTGTAACTTTCAGTGATTTATCAAACTTTCGCTCTAGTAGATTCTTGACATCGCACAAACAAGAACGTAGAATAAACTAATCATTCACTCTTATGTCAGATGTATCAGTCTATTTCAGTACCTTGGGTAGCATTCTTCGGGTCGGGAGTCTAGACAGGTTACAATCTGTAGGCATCTCGCTCGACGCCTGTAATCCTAACTGTACTGTAGGTAAGAATAAATTTACTGAGGTTCACAGTTTAAAAACTTACCGAGTACATACTTATATTCTATATAAATTATGTTAAAATGAATAAGTTAAATTTAGTACAAAAACTTATATAAAAAACGTATTATATCGGGAGGACTCGGTAAGGATGAAAACACTTCATAAATGTATCTGCTGATTTATTTATAGTTATAAAACATGCATGACAAAGGGCCCATTACTTGCCCATCCTCTGAATGGACCACTCTTGCTGGCATAGCGGGCAACGGTTGTTTTGTTTCACCCACAAAGACATACAACAAAAATGGAAGCTATGGTTGCACTCTCCCCATACGACGACACAATCTTGTTTTCCATATGAATCCTTCTTACTTTCTCCCTGACATCTCAGGCAGGCGTCTGAAACAAAAATAATGTAATCTATGATAAAATATTATTGCATTAGAATATTGTAACTATAGGATCTATACACAAAGTCACGTAGAAAAGATTAAATTATTTCCGTTCGGTAAATTTTCCATCTCGTGATATCACGTGTCAGTCACAATGGTGTTAACAAATCGTTAAAATTGGAAAAAATAATTAACCTGACGTAAGTAGCCAACTAATTATTTATTGCTAATCATGCAACGTACTGTACTCGTATGTATAATAACAATTATTTCTAGTAATAGTTGTGATAATTAGTTTGTTGTTCGTTATGGCGCCATCGCTAATTAATTTTTAAATCATAGCGATTAAATCTTTATGTTGTTTTGTTGATAGATGCCGGTATTTAAGTTAAACAGTTCTGCATCAACTATAAAATAAATTACTTGTAATTATGTACTTAACATAAGAGTTCAATTATTTCTAAAATACAAAAATACAGAGAATTGATTATTTGTCAATTTTTAAAAAATATTATTGAATACTGACCTCTAAATAATTACTTTAAAAGTCCTACATAAGGTTAATAAGTGTTCATAGTCCAAAACAAGTTCATAAATAACAGCTTCTCTTTTCATCATAGTAAAATAATGGAGAATAACCTAAGAGGCTGAACTGGTACTGGACTGAGCAAGTTATTGGAGGGAGAATTCGTAAATATTCCAGTAATCTAATTGAGTGGGGCAACACAATATTTAATGCAAGTGGTGTAAATGTTTTTTTAACCAATATAATAAAATACACGCAAGTATGTAATGAAAAATATTTTTTAGATGTTTAGCATAACAGAGTAGTTCCTTGAAACAACTTACATTGGTATGATGCTAATTCAAGAAAATTATGTGGGTATTAATTATAACCATGCAACATGGATACATATTTAATCAACTTAGAAAAAACGTATTTGCATATCAGATAAGTGAAAAATGTAAAGAGAATAACTAGCAAGTTGACTTTCTATTTCATGACCAACCTTCAATTAAACAGGTTAGAAGATTAAGCTTGTTTCTATGAAGTATGAATATTAATTTGACATTGCCGGATATATTCTTATTTGGGTTCAATAAGCTCCGCCCCTAACTTTATATGCGTATGAACATTAATAGATGTGCATCTTCAAACATAAAGATATACAAAATCCCAATAGACCAATATGAAAGCAGTACTCCGCGAAAAACCCACAACCACTCGACGCACGTTTCGCTCCGACACCGGAGCATCACGATGTTTGATGATCTTTACTATGGACTTCCGCAAAGTAACGCCTGATTCAATTAATTACATAAAGATATATCCTAAACGATTATATATATCACCTTGCTCATATCGTCATCAAATATGTGCAAAATTAGTTTGGACATACACGTGACGTACATTTGTTAGTACCTACGATGCAAATAAATTGTCGTGTTAAAGCGAAAATGTTGCATAAAACAACAATCGCTCTGTCTTTTGTTTCCAAGATTGATGCTAAACATGAAACACAAAATATCCAATTACTATCGCATATTTCCTATAAATGAAAGTTATGTACCTGGAATATTGATCATTATCAAGCTGGGAATTGAACCTAGAAACTCCGAGTCAACAAACCGACCGCATCTTGTGGTAACTGGGTTATTTATATTCTGCGAAGATACAAATAAATTTCACATTTAAAGAAATTAAAGAATAATTTTATTGTTTACAGTTCGTCAGCAAAGGACGTCATTCGTTTAAATTTCACTGCCAAGTTATATCATTAGCATATTTATTTAGTTTTATTTGTAAAATGATTAAAAAATAAAATTCAATTCAAACTAGCAGTGACAGAAAACCGAATCCGAGGCACACAGCGTATGCGGTAGTCATAATACAGACACAGAAGTCTTTCCCATACCTTGATGGCTAAGCAGCACTTTTAATTCGCGGAGTATAAAATCCGATATGAGCAATTCATAACTGCTGTCTTCCACACTTGACGTAATCTCAATTGTTTAATATGTATTTTGCGTGTTTGCAGTCAATATTGAATATACAAAAATCATAATTTAATTTGCACTTGACTCTGCGGAACATAAACAGTTGCTTCTAAAAATAATGATTTCATGGCTATTTTTATATCCAATACATATACATAAATATTGCTATTGATATGTATAAAATATAAAGTATATTGTAAGTCAGAATATGTCTAAATAATAAAATAGTAAATTTAAGTTCTTGTAATTGAATTCGAATTGGTTTATAAAATATCTTATTCAAAAATATATTTATTATATAATGCTCATAGTCTATACGATATTTGCAGCGCACATTTTGGTAATGGCCGACAGTTATTTCAAACAACTATCAGTTACGTAATATTTATATTGTCTTTAGGTTTTCTTAAATTTTCTAATGTTCCACTTTTTATTCTAATATTCAACTATTTATTTTTCGTAAGCAGCTCACACAAAAATAATACCATTAAAGATAAATCAGGATTCGTAATTTAAAATACGGCCGCATTGTGTAAATTTCCATAAGGTTGTTCAAGTAAAGATCAACCTGTGCCATCGATCTCGAAATACAGTATCGGTATACCTTTATCGATACGAATATACACACCGTATAGATAATGGAGGGTATGTATAGCCGAAGAACTAATGAGTAATATAAATATTATCAATTTCCACGCCGCCCGTCGATAATCATATTACGATCGAGACTTTTCTTTGGCAGTTGCATCTTGTTTATTGAAACTGTTTGGATTTTATAATTTTAGAATGATGATTCATGAACTTACTTTCTCACCATTTTACGTTCCAGAGAAATCGGAAAGAAACTTCCTGTGATGCTAGTTATTTGTAAGCTGATAGACCAAGTGACCTTTGGCAAAACCTTAATCCATTTCTAGATGACATAGGAAATTGATATTTGGTACCTAGACTTAAATATTGATAAACATCACATTCCTTAATCTTTTTTATAATAACAAGTTATAAAGTTACAAAAGTCATATGCGTCAAATCGTACATGGGAAGTGGGTATTTTTGGAAGTAGGTAAAAAACAAAACCACATGTAAAAATAAAAAAAAAATCATAAAACCAGTTTCAATCTAAAACTTTCCGATGTTTCGCTTGCACGGTTTGTTTGTATGAGATTATTAACAAATATAAATCGAGTTTTAGAGTTCCGTGCATCCAATGGAGAAACGGAATCCTTAAACATTACAGTCCACATTGCACTTGGCCAGTTCAAATATTTTTTTCGCAAGTATGTTATTTGGAACTGCAAGATAACTAAGATTTTCTTTGTAGAGACTGTGTTGTTTGTCTTTTTGCGTGACGGACACAACAAAATCATTTCTACAGGACTAAAGGAGTACAATTATTTTACACACACATCAAGATTCTGATAGACGGATAAAGATTTAAATATGTTAAATTTGAAGGCTATGAATTCATTTTGAACTTATTGCATTTTTATCTGTTTTGCAGTAGTTATTGCAACTGCGGAGAAGCGTGTGTCACGACTTTGGCAAGTAAACCACAACAAAACCAATGGTTATTTATAGAATAAACCGCTACTTTTTTATAATAATTTTGGAAATGTTTTTAGGGAAATTTTGAGAATGAGGAATACATCGATTAGTTATGGAACCTTGTCGTTTTCGAGGCTTAACTGATTTCGCTAAATAATATGAACAATAACGTTTCGTGGTTGAAGCTAGTAAGGGTTACTATTAACAATAAAATTATCTTTGAAGTATATTACATGTATTATAACATATATGTTACATTATTTGAGTTTACTGATTTTCTTCGAATATCCAATTATAGCTATGGGACTGACACATTTCGATATAGAATAGATTTTCATACTCGCCAGGTACCAAATGTTTATAGCACCATCCTTTAACACACACTCGCGCAATGAGCAATAATATAAAGTAAAACACGATTTACACTTTCTCACACGGCCGCATTCGTATCTCTGTGTGCCGTGTAATAACATAAACTTTTGTGAGTGTGTGCACTTCTTACTTGTGTGTATACTTAGATACCAGTGGTATTGAACCTTACTGAAAATATACACAAGGTCGTTACAAGAACATGAATCATAAGATTTAACCAACATTTTAGCTGCGTCAAAATCAACATTTCGGAACAGGAAATTTCCTATATATGGCGTGCAAATTGATTCAGCTAAGTGTTTTTCATATAAATTAATATCTTATATTATGGTAAGTACGTATGTTTGCGAAGTGTGTGAGTGCGAAGTTCCGTCATCGCTGCCATCGCCGCGCCGCAGTGTGGACAAATCATCATCAAAGGATCATTCTTCCACTTTTCTAATCAATTAGTACCAATAAAGGCATTTAGTTGTGCAGAAAATTTAACAATTTACTGCCAAATAATTATTGTTAAGACGTAACAGTGACAAATTCTGAACAACGGAACATCAAACCACGATTATCGTATTGTATTGAATAATTTTGATGCCATCATACGACTTGATATACCTGTATAGTCACACCATAACGGTTCTTGAACACGACACTAGATAAATAGTTACTAGGCACGTGAGCGTAACTGACCACCCCGAAAATGATGTCCTCTCAGTTCTATACACAATAGAAAAATTCAATTTTAAATTCAGACAACGTATTGGTAACACAACTCAATTATCGCGCCGCTGTGGAAATTTCATAACGTAGTTTTCAGCATTTTTTTCAATTATTAAATACTTAATAACCATTAAAATGTTAAGAATTGAGTTCGTTATTTAATGCTCTTTAACGCGCATGGCATTTAACTCGAAATTCCAGCAGAATTTTCCGCGAAAACTGTACATAATTGTTTTGGCAGAGAAGGCTGATCACCTTGTCTTAAACAGCTTAAACAATTTGATAACAAAATATTTGTAATGCAGTAAATGCAGTACAGTTTATGATATTATATTTTCTATGAGAACAATAAACGGAAGTAAATGTTGCATTTATTAAATTAATCCCTGCGATAACTGCATTTACTACGGATGATATAATCAATTATTTAAAACTACTTTTGTAATGTGTGCGAAGTAAGATACAAGTGAAAACCAACAATTTTGAAATATGTTTTATTCATAATATTTAAATTGGAAATTTATCAAACAAGGTTAACTGTTGAGTTACTATACGAACCGTTTTCTATACATAAGAAAAATAAACTAGGGGGTATAATTGCTGATACTTATAACTGTATTTCAACACACTTTGAATTTATTACAATAAAATACGTTTTTTTTTATAATTAGTCAAGCTGCCTGGTTTTTGAATTCTACGCAAGTTATCTTTATTTATAAATTATTTCGGTCACTGAGAATATTCTTACCACTATGCCACATTAGACGTAGATAGACGAGATACTTGTTCACTTAATGTCATGTTTAAACAAAGTTTCCCGCCACTACAAAATGCCCAACCAATTCAAATACTTACTAAACACTAGAACACACATAGAACAAATATGAAATAATTTTCTATCGCCTACAAATTGGACACTATTGCTAGTCTAATTGTCAAACAAACAAGATACTCACGAAGTGGTTTCGAAAATGTTATCGATTTAAAGTAGGCTTATCAAATTTTATAAATTCAAAAGAATTTTGAAAAGGTTTTTGTGATATATTCGCATAAGCTGTAGTTCAACAAATATACGCAACTTTGTATTACTAAATATAAATTTCGTATATATATGGTATAAGTTGCATTTTCAGAATCTAATAGACCAGAATAGAGGTGCTCGTTTATTTTTAATTACATTGGTTCATAAGCCAGAAATAGCTCCGACGTCGTTAGGTTCTATCCTTATGCAGTGCAGCCTCAAGAACCTGTCTTGTCTCTTTTTATAACCTAACCCGGCGAATCACGATAATTTGTTCACATATAACTATTTCTAGCCTTTCTTGATGGTAAAGCATCATGGAAGATAACATATTCAGGTTTATAAATATAGTGAATAGAGACATTATATAGCAGTACATCCTACGTGCGTTTGCATTGAAATGGAATTAATTCATTTTAAAAATATTTGAGATGGAATTATAGAAGAAAAGGTTCATTGGCTATAGCGAAGGAAGATTGTTTTGTATTTTATGACATTAATCTTATAAAAACAACTATTACTCTCATCTATGACCTTGGAAGATTGGTTTAAATTTTATTGTTATATGGAATTAGATATAATTATGTAAAACAATTTTTTTATAAACACAAATCAATAAACTTCTATTAGCCGGGTTATAAGAGAACGAGAAATGAGAAATGAGAATGAGTTCCTCCTGTGTTATGTATACGAAGCCACCATATTTGAACTCGTATATGAGGGCAATATGGAATTAAAAAATATATATTCATCTTTAAAATTTCTATTTAGTATACTCGAAAACTAGATACGTTTGATTATACACAGATTATTAGGACACATCAATAATAATAAAGTAGGATTATGGAAACCTATTTATTATATATGCATGTTAAAGTAATTGAAATAAGGATATTTACAGCAATTTAAGTATCTGAGACAGGGGAAACCACTACGTAAATACTTTCCTGTTACTCCTCATAATATATTATAAATTTATCATCGTTCAGTATGTATAAATTTTTAATTTTTGTGCTGTCTACATAATAATCAATTACTAATTACCGTTATTTCAATCTCGATTTGAAACCAAGGTTACCGGACAGACTATACCTAAACTTTGCAAAATCGCGATTCCCGCACGCACGCACGAATGATTTCGTTATGAAGAATAGTTATAGTGAGTGCTTTATTTTTGCTTAAACTCAGTAATCTGTGGAAATAATATTATAATGCTGAATAGTTTGTTTCTTTATTTGAACGTGCTGATCTCAGGCGGTGACGTGGCCGCGGGCACATCTAGTGTAAGAATATCTATCTTAAAAAATAGGGGAGGCTTATTTGTAAATAATATAAATTATTCGTTAGTAAGAAATCGAACTAAATTTACTACCCACTAACTAGGGCCATGTCACTAATCCTAAATAACTCTCATACAGAACGCTTCGCAGCTATCGTAATGTATCTTTAGTCTAACGCCTCAGATCCTACGAAGCAACAAATATATAGATTTTAAATGCTATGAGCAATGTACAAATATCGTTTTATTAGTTTGCAATAAAAAAATATCCACAGCTCTCATGTTAGAAACTCAGATCCCTATTCCAATATCCGACGCGCAACTTTCACCAGAGGACTGCGAACTATACCACAACTTATAATGCGAAAAATTATGTTACAGTTCTCCAAACAAGATGTAATTACAGGACACGAGGAAGCTCCATATGAATTTTATCTTTTCTATTAAGTGGTATACACTATAAAACAAATAAAAGTAGCTATAGGTACAGTTCAATAAATCGTTTGTGATAGAAAATACGTTTAGATTGTTGTTGAGAGGGGTCAGTCTGGCTTCCCTGACCTTCGCTGGGCGGTTACGTAAGACAAGGCCCTTTACACCCCAGACATGTTATGGTTATAACAAAAACACTATTGTATTTCACAGATTGACTATATTTTATAATATTGACGCGCCGACAATATAGTTTTGTAGTACGAATTGCAGATATAATATTGTTCAGTTTATATAAGATTGTTTCGGAGTTTTTTTAGCTTTTTATTGATAAAAATTCTTCCATTTCGCTCGTTCATAAAAACTAAATCAGTACAATTAAGCTATGAACGAATTTTTCTTTTCAACATAGCATAAATGCAATTTGACAGAAAGAGGCAAAAGACTACTAAATTTAAAATGATTCAAATAGATTTCGTGTTTATGAATTGAGGTTCGAATCTCACCAGACGCGTTGGGTTGATAAGAATATTGTATTTAAATTTTTTACTATGTAAAATTTACACTTATGTATTAAGTCAATTAAGTATGAACTATTTCTCCACCTTCGTTTCCTGTAATATGACGTAAGCGAATATAAAAATAAGGTGAACGGGGTAATAAACTATGATTTTCCATTCATCCATGTCGTAACGTATACGTATGAACATTATAAATAAACTCAATGTATTAACGACGTCGCAACGGTACCAAAGCTCCCCTGGGCACCGTGGAAATTTTTAAGAATATTTTATCTAAATCAAAGATAAGACACTCCCGCGCGATTCTTGACACATGCGCATTCTAACACTGATGAATCTTTTATCAGTTGTCTCGAAAATAAACCAAACATGATATATTTTCAGGCGAAGTAAACGAATTTGCACTTCCTTATCAGTACCCATTTAGTAAATCTCGGTTGTCCTTCACAACATTTGTAAACACTATAAAACGATATCATGAATTTTGTATGGTAATAAATAGTCTGTTTAGTACTTGTAGTATATAGACTACAAAAGATAATAAATATTAATACGGACCGTATATTGTATTCATCGCCTGAAATATACATTAGATATAGTTATGGGTCTACTAACTCGGAGCGTACACAACTCTGTGAATATTTCGATTTCATTACAACTATCATACCAATTACAAATTATTAAACTTTTCATAACTTCTCAAGAGTTTTTCATTAGCTGATTATATGATCATTATATGAATATTCCGTGAAGTGATTGGTTCAAACAACGCCGCAATCTTTATATCAATGAGGAATACCGTCTGATAAGCGCAGGACACGATCGTTATCACCACCAACCAGACTTTCATCAAAGGAGCCCTGACATTCCACGGAACATTCGAGAACGACAGAACTGGCGCACGGCACTAGGTTTATTCCATTGGTTTTTTCAATTCAAAATTTACACTTGTGTGACACTGTCTGTGTATGCACATGCATGTGTGCGCTATCACGCATCTACTATAACACTGTGATACGCAATGCTTGGACTCATAGGCCTAAATAAAGTCAATACTGATACAGAAGACCTCAACGGCCTTGATGCTCCAATTTTTATTTTTGTTTTTATTTGTAGAATATAATCAACTATCTAATAATACAACATTTATTGCACTATCGTTGCATGTTTTGTGTCACGCAGTCGCATAAATTTGGGGTTAGATGACGCACGTGTGACGGAAGCTTGTGTGTGTGCCTGGAGGCGGGGCGGCCAGCTGGCAGTTAACTTTCGGTGTCTATGAGTTCAGAGTTGTGACATGTCAAACGCAGCTAGCTCCAATGCGCACGTGACGTAGAGCACGAAAATCCTCGGCCCTTATTCAATATTAAGACGTTTGTGTTGGTATTGAACGAGAAGCAGGTATTATGTCAGCTAAAGGCATGATATTAAAATAACTGTTTTGATAACCATATCGAAGTAAAATATAGAAGTAACTGGCCTATCAAAGTAGGCAATTGATAAATTTGAATGTTGCACGGTAAAGGCTAAATGAAAATGACGCGTGCGCCCCGCCTCCGAGTGTATCTTTAAATTGGAGTCAAACTATTGATGTACAAGTAATGTAAAGGTATTCCAACAAACCTTCCTCATAAATGTTATAACGTTGACGTATGTATTTAAAGCATGTTTAAAAGAAACAGATGGCAGATGATTATTTTTTTAGTTTCATGGAACCTCTTTTATCTCTCAAATATAAAACTAAAAAACAAACTTTAAAATTGTTATATTTATCATCTCAAGACTAATAGTAAATATAAAAATTGTAAATTCATAGGAAAATATAAATTCAAAGCGTTTACTTGCTCGACGTGGTAATTTGTCAATTTTATTTTCTTTGCAAGCACCATTCATACATTATAGTCGTAATGTTATCCCGAAAAGAAATAATATTGATGTACTATTGAAATCTATTTTCCATATAGAAAAGCATCATAAAGTTTACAAAATAGTGTATACTGAAGAATTAGTTAGTCTAATAATAAAAATGTAAATTTCTTACATAGAACATTCCAAGTTATATTCAGTAGCAGAGTTGGAAATTCGTGTGTGCGTAAGTATTATGAAAATTCACACATGCCAACGTACACTCACACAGCCAAAGTGCTGTAACACATTTACACGAGGGGAAAGGGAGGGAGCGGCGACGCCGAGCTCTACCAAGTTGCTATAAAATACTGCGCTGCCATCTGCAAGTTTCAATAGATAACTTGAACTCTGAATAAATCGGTACGCGCTGCCAACATTTCGCTTGTTGGTCAAACTAAATCTGTATGTTGTGCACCCTTACAGGGCTACGGCGCGAAAACTTTCTTGAATGAAAAGCATTTTACTAGTATTTTATACGTGCATGCCTCGATTTCAGGAAGTAGTTTTATTTCGAGCTGCTATCGGTTCGCGGTAACCGCGAACGACTGTAATATATTTTAACTATAAGAGTGAAGTGAATAAATTTATATCGGTGAAATCACGAATCTGGATTATAAGCAAAGACAAAAAGATTCATAAATCTACTGTAACTCAAAGTGCTCTTCAATACGGATTCTACTACTTCGACTTCCCGAAGAAAGAAAATAGGATTTGCAAGTGTAAGCAACTGAAGACAAGATGAGCTTCAACAAGAATAATCCCAACCCCATGGGAAAAATCATGGGCTACTTAAAACAACTTTCCACCGAAATGGTGAGTATCTCCAAATTTACAAATAACCTTGATGTAAACATTTCACTTTGGTTCACATATAAATTTTAATTCAGAAGAGTATTTAGAAAATAACCGCTATAAAAACAGGATCACTATAGTTTATAAATTACGATGTTATTTGTATTCGCGAAAATTCTGTTAGTATTCAGAAAGCTCTGGAAAGTTACACGGCGCAGCCTACAGCCGGTCGATTGTATCCGTTGCCTGGCAACCTTTATCAAAAACAATGTCGGCTTGAAAAGCACTTAATAAATTAATTTAATTATAAATTATGAAATATGTATAAAAATAAATAGTTAAGAGTTGACAATAATTTACAACAATAAACGACCTTAAAATATAATTAAACTATAAGTGTAAAAGGTTAATTAATTATGCACATAAATTAAATATTATGTGCTTCATGAAAATTCATTACAGAATGCATAAAGCATACGGTAAAATCCAGTTCTGCCGTATTTATTTTATATAATGTTAAAACACCGTACATACGTAAAACTTAAAAAATTTTTACATGATAAATAGCTACCAAATTATAAAATAATAATAAGCAATTTTGGGCACAGTGTGATACTGGCGCTACGGCGTTTTTGTTAACTAAATAAGTCTGTTAACATTAATCACCACACGCTTCGATAGGATTCCAATAGAGGGCGTTATTTTACATTTTAAAAAATAAGAGTTTAACAGGAGAACCGTGACAGGGAAAATAATGACTCATGCGCACCACCAGAAACACCTTAATGATAGCATTTTAATTCAGCTACAAAATTAATGTGGCTAATTAATTTAAAAGCTTCGTCTAACAAGAGATTACAATTAATCGTAGATTGAATATTCCCTAAAGCGTACTAATGTAAAAAATAATGACTGAAGGTTTTACATGAAAACAATAAAAAATAAAGTATCTTCTAAAGATAAAACAAAGAATAAGGACATATTTTTGAATTACAATTTTAGTAAATAACGTATTGTAAATGTTTAGTACTACGTAATTTTCAAGTACAATTACCCTTTCCTTTTATTTTTGTTACTCTTAAAATATATTGTAATATTGTTCCTAAATTCACGTTACTAAACCAAATAGGTACGCGATTATTTTTATTGGAGATAAAACAGTTCAATTTAATATAAGCAGCTGCCCGAAGATCATAGCCTAGCCGGAGTCATATGTTTTATTATTTGTCTAATATTATTTCACTTACATCAGTTTTTTGTTCGCTTTAATGCTTCAGTAGCAATTCTTGCAATTTGTTTACAAACATCATGCAAACGTAGTGGTATTATTTATGAGTTCAATTAAAAGAGTTTAACTAAACTCTCACTCAATTGAGGACATTTTTATTTACACCTAATAATAGTGTGTATAGTATCAGACATTATCTCAGCATTTTCTAGGATTGATCTCTTGGGTGCATTCTCCTACATGTGGGGCGCAGTATAAGTGTCCGGGATGAATCGGAAAAATAATAAAAAAATGAATATCAAAATTCAAAATCCAAATTCACCCATTGCGTAAAAGCACGTTTTCATTTGATTAAACCAATTTTGAAAAACCTACTCTTCGATAGCCTCTTTTGGGGATGAAAATCACTGACAGCATCGTTTCGGTAATAGAAAAAAGTTACAAGGTGCCACATCGGAACTGTATGCAGCGCAGCATGGAGCAATGTTTTGGTTCTTAACAAAAGTGGGCGGGAGACTATCGCGTAATTCGTCACGTCGAATAAAACTTAAATTGTAGAAAATTATAAATAAAAAATAGTAAAATTACACAGTTTGCCCATTAAAGTACATCTTAATATAGACCAGTAGTTTTTAAAATGGCGCCAAAATGTAAAAACACTTTACGGTTACATAAAACAAACTGCATTGTACAACCAAGAGAAGAGAAGAGTTCCATTTTCAAATGTAACTCTTCGGTTACTCTTTTTAAATATTGTTTATGGAATTGATATTCTAGAAACTTTTAGTGTCACCTATTTAGAGGACAAATCCGTAATCTTGAGCTGTCATCCTCTCCACGATGACCAATGTTTATGTGAAGGTTGAATCGTATATTGTTCAAAGATAGAAAAAATCACATTTACATTCATAAGGTCACGAGGACCACCGCCTTAGATGCGCATTAATCGTTCTAAGTATATGTAAAATACGGTACATTTGATATAAAATCAAGGTGACTAAGAAATTTAAAATTTTAACCTACTACTTCGATTTATTCCTGGTTCCACAATTTTCTCATAATAATGAAGTGGTATTAAATATTGCATAAGAAAATATTAAATTAGGCAATTTCACATTTTACAATTCAATCTTTTTTTAAATAAGAAAACTGATATTATTAAGAAGTCACGCAATCACTATACTACTGACTCACTCTAGAAAGAACTATATACTATAAACAAGTAGAAAAAGAACGAATAACAAAGAAAACAATCGCTAGTAAATTGAATTATTTTGTCAGCTTAATGAGATCAGAGTTCTGGAATCGTGGAAGAATAGGTCATTATAAATTAAAATTATCTATACGAGTATTTACACATGTCTGACATGAGGTTGACTCGTGGCCAAAGGGCTGTCTGAGGGTCTGCAATAATTATTACGTTTCCGTATGACGTAGAATTTACGAATTTGTCTATGGGAGTAACTCTTATTCACATTGTATATACTATATTTTGACAATTAATGACAATTTAGTAGCTTTTATCACTGTTGCATAAGCATAAAATAATTATTAAGAAAAGGCATGAGTTACAAAACTTTGCTCAATGAATTCAAGGTAAATTCTTCAATTAACATACATGATCTAAAAAGGATATTCTCAAGCTTAGTGAAGAAAAATATAGATTATTTGGACAGTGGAAAACAAAGACATTGTTTTGGTTAAATATTTTATAAACACCATTATTCTTTGGCAGGAATGTATGATAACATCAACAATTGTTTGAGTCGGAACCGCTAAACGATGTTCATTATTTTTCCGGTCTGGGTGCGCCAATGTTGTGCTTTCCTTTATAGGAAACTAGTGATCCTGTTATGTCTAAGTGAAATAGTTATTTTCCGAGAATGGGGTCAGGGTATTCGTTATTTACTTAAGGTTATCGCCAGCATGCGAAGTCCATATAGACATGATAATATGATCAATACGCATACTGCTGTGACCCCAGAGATGTTAGGTTCATACCTATTATCTTGGTTTACGTACATAAGATAGTGAAATGTAATAAATGGGACATGTTTGCGGATATCGGTGCCAGTATTTATTGTTTGGTGAACCCGTTTACTAATTATCGCTAATACGGGTCAAGTTAACGAAAAATTTAATTCTATAATTCTTTAAAGGGTGGAACCGAACAGAGCCGCCGAAGCCAAAACGACGAGGAGCGGCTTTACCGAGCACGTGGTCCTAAGTACGCCAGGGTCCCATCGAGACCCACTCTTTCTGCCTCCACGACCTGCACATCTCTTGCCACATCTTGCGGCTCACAGGGAACTCTCGTTCCTAACTACGCAGCAATACCAGAGATCGTATCAACTGAGAGTAGCAGTGAAGACGAACAGGACTCATTTGAAAAGACTCGCCGTCATTTTCAACAGCTACGACAAATAAGTTTAGGAAACGAATTCAAGTACAAAATGGAAATGGAAATCAAAAGCGCAAAGGAAGAGAACTTGCGCAATTCTGTACCATATGTGAAACAATTGAGTACGGAAAATAATAAATCGAAAGCTGACTTTTCAATCAAAGGCGATGGACCGACATTTGGAGGAGCTCAGTCCCTCTTTCTTTGGACTCAGGTATGTTAAATCATGTTTTATTACGTAATAGTTCAGGTTAGTTTCGAAGCTTTTAGAATTAATTTAGTTGTGATTCGATAAAAAAGCAATAAAACTGCACACATTACATGCGCAGTTAATTTCAGCAATTTGTTCAGTATAGGATTCGTAACTCTCATTGTTTTATCACAATGCATTATACAATAAAGAAATACAAATATACAGTAAGTGAATATACGAATTATAACTAAATAGCAAACTGAAGTAACGTGCGTACTTTTAAAGTTGAAAAAAAAAAAATTCTTACATATCCGATGTTGACTTGGGTCAAGAAAGTGTAATGCAACTGAACTAGTTCTGTATGCTTAGGCGTGAACCATAAAATACTCGTAAACTTCGGAATAACCTTCTGTTATTACTTAGCCAAACATAGAAAAGTTTGCAATGTATGCCCATGAAAGCTCAGAACTTTGAAGTCAGCTTTTAGGACCGACGTTTTGCAATTTGCCGACCATTGTGGTTAACAAAAATGGCAAAGTTATTTCAGGTTATCTAATAATATTCATAGAGATAACGAAGACAGAGACTAAAGCTAACTAATTTGTATTATTTATAGGCATTTGCTGCAATAGCTGTTTCAATGGGTTCATTAATTGTCGGATTTTCATCGGGATATACCTCGCCTGCACTACCGAGTATGAATGCGACATTGGCCATCACCAATGAAGAGGTAAATATCAAAAACTTATCATTTCATTGGTTTATTTCATAAGCGATATATGAAAAAACAAAATAATATTTAAAATACTTCAGATACCGATACAGATATAATTTTCATTTTTGTCTACTTTTATTAACTTTTACCTAGAGAATTTTATAAACTTTTGTCTTTGCATTGAGCAGTTTTAGTATTTTTAAGGGGTCAGTTTATGACGCGCTCCCGTTATTATTTAATAATTATTTTATAAAAAAGCAGTTCGCATCGATCAATCAAGGCGATCGCGCGTGCTCGCACACCCGGGTCATTTGATTATTAAATAGTGTTCAATAAATCAAGTTATAATATAATATATCAAGTCAATAATTTCATTTTTAAGTTAAAGGAGTTGTCAATCAAGGACGCAACAATAATTTTTTTCACTATTTTTTATTACAGAGTAGCTGGGTTGGTGGACTTATGCCCCTAGCAGCGCTAATTGGAGGTATAATGGGCGGACCACTAATAGAATATCTTGGAAGAAAGAAAACAATAATGGGTATTGCAATACCATTTTTCCTGGGCTGGATGTTAATTGCTAATGCTTTCAATGTATATATGGTACTTGCGGGTCGTGCATTTTGTGGTATATGCGTCGGCATTGGAAGCCTTGCTTTTCCCGTATATCTCGGAGAGACGTTACAACCGGAAGTAAGAGGGGCCCTAGGGTTGCTTCCAACAGCCCTAGGTAACACTGGAATCCTTCTAGCGTTCTTCATTGGAACATATTTCAACTGGTCTCACTTAGCTTTCTTTGGGGCAGCACTACCAGTACCATTCTTCTTGCTTATGCTAGGAACACCTGAAACGCCAAGATGGTATTTCACAAAAGGCCGTGCAGAGGACGCGCGCAAAGCCTTGCAATGGTTAAGAGGAAAAAACACAAACATCGATAAGGAATTGAGAGATCTTGCACTTTCACAAGAAGATTCAGACAGGTCTGGAGGAAATGCATTTGGACAAATGTTTTCATCGAGATATATACGTTCAGTTTTGATAGCTCTGGGCCTTATGTTGTTCCAACAACTGAGTGGTATAAACGCTGTTATATTCTATGCTTCCACAATTTTTAAGATGGCTGGCAGTACTCTTGATGAAAATGTTTGCAGTATAATTATCGGCGTTGTAAACTTTGTATCTACATTTATCGCAACAGCTATTATTGACCGTTTAGGACGAAAAATGCTGTTATACATTTCATCCGTATCAATGATTATAACTTTGGTAACACTTGGAGCGTATTTTTATGTTAGAGCTGTTGGAATCGACGTTAGTGCATACGGTTGGTTACCACTAGCCTGTCTTGTTATTTATGTTTTGGGATTCTCAATTGGATTCGGACCCATTCCGTGGTTAATGTTAGGGGAAATTTTACCATCTAAAATTCGTGGTACCGCCGCTTCACTAGCGACAGGTTTCAACTGGACATGTACATTCATTGTTACGAAAACATTCCATAATATTATTGCTGTTATAAAAATGTATGGCACTTTTTGGTTATTTGCTGCTCTTTGTATAGCTGGGCTATTTTTCGTTATATTTTTTGTACCAGAGACCAGAGGCAAAAGTTTGGAGGAGATCGAAAAGAAATTAACTGGTTCTCGGAGAATTCGGATAAATGGTAACAAACAAATGCAAAATGTGTGCTAATAAGGCGTAACTTTACGGGATGATAATAAAGATTATATTACATTCCAGGCTACATCAAATGATTTTCCTGAGCTGTGTCATATTTTGTAACGTAGGGACGTAATCGAGTGGGTATTTGCAACATACAAGAGTATGCTTGTGAGCCGCGTTTGAAGACTGATATGGATTGTATTAAGCGTATATTTGTAAATATAGTCATTTAGATGAATAACTCTCATAGTTCCTTTTGATTTATAAAATTTGGTAATTGGCTAAGTGTAGCTTAGATCTTAACAAATCAAGCAAAATAGCCCAGTACATCTTGTATCGTACAAATAAGATAAGTAATTTGTTACAATGTCTTAAATAGTGGCATTATTTAACCATGACAATTAGTTTCATAACCAAATAATGTGTCCGCTTCAAATACTATGTATATAATATTGTTGTGATGATTATTTATGCTCTTTTCGAGTTACTGTATAATATACCCGAAATTCCATTCTAATCCATATATAATCTAATTAAAAGAGTTAACAAAAATTACGCGGCAAAAATTGTCTGAAGAAAATATTCTCAAGTTTGTGTAATAAAGGCTTTAGTATTTGAAGCAGATGATCTGAATGTTAACTTAGATATTAGTTAGTGTTTAGGTAGTAGGGTACTCTATGGATTCGTCCGTAGAATAGTTTAAAATATCTTATATCTGACTCCGTATATTACAGAGCCAATATTTATTTGTTATATTTTAATAAAATATTTGGTATTAAGAATGCCTTTTAATTTTTTGAAAATTGAACAAAATTCCCTCAAAGCATCGAGAAACCCCAGGAGATTAACCAATTAAAAGGCAGTCTGGAAGGAGTGTCATGATTCATTATTTCTATTAACTTGGATGAAGGATGTCAAATCAATTCGAGTAGCTGATATGCTTATTACACTTAAATTATTCAGTTTACCAGCAGTATCGAAAATATTCTATTTTAAAATGCAGAGGTCGAATTTATGTACAACAAGAAGAATGCTAAAAACCAAGAAGAGGACATGTCAGAATAAAACACGTCCAGATTGACAGATAAAAAATTTGGATTTTCTCTAATTCTACATACTTTCTATGTACATTTATATTTCATGTCTCCTCTATCTTGTTGATTAGGGCAAATTAAGAACTTAATTTGGGATAATTAAAAATATTATTACCTATAGGTACGCTAGGTACACATCACCACTTATGTACCTTTTAGTCAAACTTGGCATGCCCAACAAACAATGACGAATATAATATTAGTATTTAAAATTACGGTACAACTTTATAAAATTAGTGTACTTTATAAACGCGCTAATTCATATAGTATATACAATAGGCATCCACATACAAATAGGGGGCGCTGTTAAATTTTAAAACTATTCACGCATCCGAAGCTTTTGCAAGCAAGCTTCATTGATTGTTAACGACGCTCTTAAAGATTAAAAAATGATAATTTATATTTATTCAAGAAAAGTCCAATTAATTATGTAATATTTAATGTGCTTGGGAGCAAAACAAACTACAAACTAACTAACTAACGAACTAAACTATACAGACGACCTACCTACCTTATTAAATAATTAGGAGTTGTGCCTACCTACACAATGCACTAATAAACAAACATAACATTACCTAATAACTGTTGTCACAGCGGCATATAAAAAATTATACTATACTGTAGAATATTATGAAAGCATTTGATTAGTGCAAGTTTTCTTTTTCTTAAAAAACTAAACTTAACGCTACTATTACATTAATATCTCGATGTTTACTCGACTTGGCAAGCCCCGAAAACAGGATAAAGATTTTCATAGTTTAGTCAGATTCAGGAATTTGAGAGTAATATATATATATATCGAACTTGCTTAGTAGATTAAATTTGTATTTAAATGTTCTCAGTCATGCCTTAATAATGAAACAGATTTAGCTAACGTAAGCTATATTATCCTTAAGCACATTTAAAACATCCATTTCGGGAGATTTTGCAAGTGACCAATGCAAACACTGTTTTGATGATCCAACCTCGGAATCCAATCAGTTTTTTCAATCAATTTGTGTTCATATAAAATACGACGTACGCAATATGTCAAACTCATTTGTGCTTTTGTACAGGACGGTTTCACATCAAATGCGATAGTCTGTATTAGGGTAAAGGCAGTAGAAAAAGTTTTTTATTCGCCTAAATAAAAGTATTTTAATAAACATGAAAATTCTAATGAGAGCAGATACACACTGTAGTATCATAGTGGGTGAGAGTGACTATGGGAAACCGAAGTATACGTTTTCGCAGGTTGGTATAAGTTTTATTTTTTATTATATTCGTAGTATACTTTTTTAATTTCCTATTAAAATTTTCCGACTAACTTTATAACTAACTATAAACTTTACGACTAAGTTTAAAGTTTTACTGTTTTTATATAAAATAATTAGTATGAAATTAATATTATCTTTAGGTACTCAACTTGACGTAATATTATACACATTCAACACAATAAGGAAACCTCACAATTACAATATCATCCTCTTCGTAAACATTTTATATGGTGGCAGTGTTCGTATTGAACTATAAGTATAATTAGTTCGCTTGAGGACACCAACTATTTCTTATGAACACTTTATTTGTTGTTTAGTCATTGAAAATTGTTTATAGGCGTTTCCCATTACACAAATAGGCTATATATACATTATCTAGTGTTCGGGAGAGACCACTGCAAACTGTTGTATGTAGATGCAATAATTTATTTCATTGGTTACTTGTGATGTCAATACAGAAATAGCCTAGTCGCTCAAGTGTCAATCCTCCTGATGGATTTTTTCTACTCTACTGTATGTTGATGAACAATGTGAGCCATCGTTGTGGGTCTATTCTAAAATCAACATGCACAGAAGGCTACTATATAAAAGTATATGATCAAAGAAACAGCTGCATTTTGAGGATGCAAGAGCCACCTATACGAAATGAAAACCATGTTATGTACGTTTGTAAAAAATTTGACCCATCATATTTATACTTTGACTCTGTATTTTACTATGAGACAAAGTGGACACAATCATTGTCGATTGGTTAAATTGACTCTAGGCATTTCGCTTATGATTTGTTATTTTACATTACACTCATATTACATTTATATACTGGAATGCGAGAATCCGTATCAAATTTGCCAACATCTTTGTAAATGTCTAAAATTAAATTATTTAAGTGTTTCAATAAGATTTAAAAAATTAAATGCTAAAATAAAGTTTCGAAAAATCTAGTGGCCAGGATCGAAATAAACTTCTGCAAATAAATATGCTTGGTAGTTTATGTTTGCATTAATTATTAGACATCAATTCATTACACAATTAATGAATGCCGCAAACCGTTTATAAAAAAGAGACGTACAGTGCACTTTAAAAAAAATTGTTAAATGTAAACGATGTAAATTATAATATAATATACGTATAATTATAGTATTTTTCCACTAATATTATAAACACGAGAATTTGGAAGTATGGATGGATGTTTGTAACTCTTTTACATAAACATTATTTGATTATTTTTTAGATATTAGCAGCCATTGGCGTCTCGTTAGGTTCAATGATCGTTGGTTTCTCTTCAGCTTATACATCACCAGCACTTGTTACTATGAAAAATTCAACAATCATTTCAGTGTCTGACGAAGACGTAAGTAGGCTGTTACACCTATTAATACAGTCGAAGTCACCTTTAAAATAATTACGAATATATTTTTCAGGCAAGTTGGGTTGGCGCATTACTACCGTTGACTGCAGCGATCGGAGGTATTATAGGTGGACCTCTAGTAGATTATTTAGGACGTCGAAGAACGTTAATACTCACTGCAATACCATTTGCTATCGGATGGATTCTGATAGCCTCAGCAAACATTGTCCACTTGGTATTGGCCGGACGAGCAATTTGCGGCTTATGCGTAGGCATTGCATCATTAGCTTTTCCCGTTTACCTAGGTGAAACTATTCACCCAGAAGTTCGAGGTACATTAGGAATATTACCCACAGCAATCGGAAACATTGGAATCCTCATATGTAATGCAGCGGGTAAGTATTTAGATTGGTCGACATTAGCATATTTGGGAGCGGCTCTCTCTGTTCCATTTCTAGTCTTTATGCTGCCTTTACCAGAGACGCCGCGTTGGTACTTATCGCAAAGTAAGACGGCAGAAGCCAAGAAAGCACTACAATGGCTTCGAGGCAAGCATGCAAGAATTGATAAGGAAATGCAAGACATAGCTTTATCCGATGCCGAGATTCAAAACCAGTCATCCTTTACAGATATTTTTGATAAAAAATATCTAAAATCAATCTCGATTTGTCTTGGCTTAATGACTTTTCAGCAATTTTCTGGCATAAATGCTGTAATATTTTATACTGTTGAAATATTTAAAATGACCGGGAGTTCTGTTGATGAGAATTTATCGGCGATTATTGTAGGTGTCGTTAACTTTGTATCTACTTTTATTGCCACTGCTATAATTGATAAAGCAGGCCGAAAACTATTACTATACATTTCTTCAGTTACAATGACTGTGACATTAATGATATTAGGCACATTTTTCTATGTGGTTAACTTAGAAACGACAAGTTTAGGTTGGTTACCTCTAACGTGTTTAATGGTTTATTTGCTTGGATTTTCACTAGCTTTTGGGCCTATACCATGGCTTATGATGGGTGAAATTTTACCTGCCAAAATCAGAGGAGCTGCAGCTTCAATGTGTACTTCATTTAATTATTTATGTTCATTTATAGTAACGAAAACCTTCTATAACCTCGTAAATGCGATAGAACCATCTGGGGCTTTTTGGTTATTTGGTAGTATCTGTTTTACGGGTTTGTTTTTTGTAATCATATGTGTGCCTGAGACACGAGGTAAAAGTCTTGAACAGATAGAAAATAAACTTACACGGAGCCATAACAGATCACGACGATTAAGTTCTATAGTAAATATTAAGCCTTTGCCAAGTGGTTGTTAATAGTCCAATTCCTCTCCAGACTAAAACACCATTTCCTATCTAAGGTTTACAGGTAACATAAAAAAATCAATGAATCTTTTTTCTAGTCTTTATGATAATAGATTTTGTCCATACATTTTAGCTATGGACAAAATTTATTTGACTGAAATTTTTTGTATTTTTCATAATTGTATAAAACAATAAAATTGTTCAGTATAAGCAAACATAAACGAATTGTTATCTAACACATGTGGCAGTTTATGTTAGTTACAGTTGATCTGTGTAGCATGTGCGATTTTAAACTACTGGCAATGAAGTTGTTTAAGATATGAAGTTTTGACGTTTATGACCATGTTTAATGTAAGAATGTTGTATGCATCACCATAAGGTATACCTTCACCCTATTTTGCCATAACTTTTCCTATAAGAATCTTCTAAGCAGTTATTACTTTTTTCAAGAAAATTTTAGAATAAAACATATCTATATTTCATGATCATCACACATAATTAACTAAACGTAATACACAAATATTCAGTTAAAAATATAACAGTTCAACTAATCAAATACATATGTTATATACAGATTAGAAATATGTAATAATGTTCTATATGTTTTATCTCTAAGCACCCAAGTATAATTGTAAAAAAAAAAAAATTGTAATTGTGTTAAATTTTAAATATATTTTTAGTTAACCATATTACTTAACAAAACTTTAACTATTAAAAACCAACATAGAATATAGTGCATAATAGTAGTTATAGGCTACTTATTTATTACTCTTTTTAAGGTAGTTGTGATAGAAAATGTAAATAAGATTGAGATTTGACAATAAATGATTACTTAAATTCTAATGATTGAAAATGTTAAGTTTTTGGTGTTAGTGAATAAAAAAAATTTAAGCCTCGCTTCACTTATCTCACAAATATATATATTTCCTATAAAGATTATGATTAGCAATTTACTTATTAATAAATCCAAACATACTTGTCCTATTGTTCATGTAGCGACTATCAACAATTCTATATGGATAATTGCAGATCCATCATTTGGTGTTTTGTTAAGTTAATACTACTCATTTTAATACAATATTACGTATTAATAGAAGGGATGGTAAAAGACTCACCCATAACTTGGACTCTGCAAATAGCACAGGTATCACACTCCACATCCCAACTCCACATAGCAACAGCATTCCATTTCTTAAGAGTGAACATCTTATCTGGTTTTTGGGCGTCATTGTCGCCTTTATCTAGGGCTTCACAATCCTCACCAGACATTTTAAGCGAATATATGATATAGGTTGCTTAATATTAGAAAATAAATTCAGCAGAACCCAAAATAAGACTTAAAAATTGTTACTTGTTTACAATTTTCATGCTTAGCACAGAGTACTGAAAAGTTGGAGTTGCGATCATCTGATTTTGATATTTAGGTAATTGTCATAAGTCAAATATCAGTCTGAAGAATACATAGATTAAATACAATTGAGGAATAGGTAGTTTATAATTTATCTCGGTGAATTACATTTTATAACCTAATGATACAAATGAAATCGAATCCAACAAAACAAAAATGACAAGAACAATTTATAAAAAAATAAAATGTTCCTTTAAACTTTCCTTTAAAAAATACTTTTTGTCGCTGAAGCCATTGATATGTAATAGTTGTTTGAATGAATGTGCCTATTTGATCGATAATTATATTTATCAAATATATGGTATGCCGGCAGCCAGTGATTTAAACAAAATTTTAATTAAAAACAGGTGTGATCCACGTGCTATATTAAAAAAGTAATACGTTTTAATAAAAATTTATTATGGATTATAAACAAGAATTTCTTATATTTTTCATATTATTATAATATGATATTTATGTAACAAAATAAAAAAGGTGGGATATCTACTTAACTACAAAATGAATTCTATTAATATATATAATTCTATGTTAGACCCTGGTAATATTGAATTTGTTGTATGCATCGCAATAATATATTTCTTAACATCTAATAGAAAGAACAATAGCTAGCTAATTTTGTAATAATATAATATAAAATCTATAGTTTAATTACTAATATAGGAGCTACGACTACCGCTTAATATAATAATTGTATAAAAATAACACTAATAAATAGCATTACACTTAAGACAGTAGTTGCTGCGCTGCTGAAACATCCAAATTCTTCTATTTGAACTTGGTATCGTATATTGTATGGGAATCTACATGCAGGATCTGAAAGAAAATTAAAAATTGCATGGGTGAAATAAAATATCCCACCTGCTGTCTGCTTTAACAGTCGAGAAAACTAAAATCTTGCGCTTCAGTGACTCAACTCATATATACATCTCTTTAATAAATCTCCGTAATTCAGTTAAGAGGAAAAGGTTATTTTTGAAACGAAAAGATTTCCATCAGGTAAATATTCAAAACTCACCAGTACAACTTGGTGATAAATTAGAGCCTTCGGGAACATTAGATTGGACGGAAATATAGAAAGACGGACAGGATCCAATCGTCCAATGACCTTCGCATGCCCCTTGCAGACTGATTTCAATGTTACCCGATGCAAGATTTTGACAAATGACAGAATTTTGATCAGCACCTGCAGCGGTCATGTTTTGTCTGGAAAATAATTTTTTTATCAAAAAGTACAGCCCAACGGAGTGTTTCAAATTTTTTGGGGGGTCAATAAAAACACTCGTGCAGCAGCGTGGTGTTTTTGAGAAAAGTTTTCAATTAGACTCAGGAGTTCCGGAGATTAGCGCGTCAACCAGCCAAACATACATACGCTTTATAATATAATATAGATGAAAATGACAACTTTGTTTTCCAAACTTTTTACCTTGGTTGCTCAAAACTTCGTGACTGACAAACAATTAGACTACCAGCACCGGCTCCTGTTCTTGAAATGCGTACTTTTCTGTTGGCATTACCATAGAAGTAGTTTGGACTAATTGAATAGTAATTTATATAGCCTGGTTCTAGGTAATCATCAAATTGTCTGTTGCCAGAAGTTAATTCTCCATTAAATGTGGAACCACAGTTTGAGTTAATTATCCTCCTTCCAACTGAAAATATGAAACGTATTGTATTGTCTGTGTTAAATTTGTAAGCTAAATATAAAAGTATTCTGACATGGCTAAGTTTTCAACACATCCCACATTCAGCTATTTTAGGGATGAAATTGTAAAGATCTTATTTCCAATCGATGAAAAAACCATATCATATTTAAGACAAAATTTATTTAACTGTGACACTATACCCTATTTCTACAATCCCTATGCATCAGCTATACACGTCTCTGAAATCGATAACTCAAAACTTATAATATAGTACTGGAAAACGTAGTACGGAGGGTTTTTTTAACTCAGAGATTCAAACCGGGGCAAAAGTGCACATTTACACAAAGTACAACATAGAGGGTATGTAAGATCATAATAACCTGACTGAATCCTCGTGAGTACTGGGTTCATAATGACTTCAACATTGGTTCCCTTCGTGTTCAAAGAAACGACTTTAATATCATTGTGCATATCTCGAACCATTTGCCACAAACTGTCAAACTGGTTTGTGGACGTTGCAAATAAAATACGAAGGTCTGAAATGATAAGAAATTAGCAAATTGTAAACATGGCGTCTAGACACTTAAAATTCTCGACTCTTTATACTATCTCTTGTGGTGTGAATATGAACATACACATACACAAACTCTCTTGATAATAAAAATACCTGGAATTGTTTCGTTTATTTTGCGAGCCTCCTCAATAATTGGCAGAGTTATTTGTAAGTTTGGTGTATTAAGTAAAAACAGCAGCACAGATGAGTTTCCACCTACGTAGTTCAGGGACTTCTCATTTTCGAGTTCTGTTTGCATTAACAATCTTATATTTGTAAGGGTCGACTCCAAGTTTATTCCACTGAACACTTAAAGATAAAACAATAATAAAATAAGTCACATTTCACACACGATTGAGGCAAGGGTAAACTTTTTATTACTTGTGTAAAGGGCGTTAGCACATCTGATAAATATATACTTTTTAAACAAAATATACTTATAGTTAAATATTTTAATTAATTTAAATAAAACACACATTGTTGACCGTACCGAGAATCGAATCCGGGACTTTGAAGTTCGCCCACTGAGTATACAAGATTATTTATTTTGGCTTTATATACAATATTTGAGTATTTTGCACCATACAAATATTTTCATTTTTGTTTAACTTCTAAGTTTTATTTAAAAATTCAGTTTAATTTTTCTCTATTAACATATTTACTAACGCCCTCTTTAATCAAATTAAATAATTTCAAAGGCCAAATGTGGCGATACATAGCTAATTCCAAAGAAGTTAAGGTGTGTTAAGAAAATTTAAACTGTAACAAAATCTGTACTTACAAGCTTGATGTCTAGCCAACGTATAGTTGGAATGGAAATCAGCCAATGAGAACGTTTTGTCTATTACAACGCTCCCATCAAAAGCATTTATTAGGGTAACACTGGAACCGAATTTACCCACTTCGATACTGTCCAAAAGGTAGGATATAGCAGGATATACAGCCTGGTATGGCCAAGTAGAATCCAACACTATGTATAGATTTGTTTTAAGTCTAAAGTCATTAGTCGTAGTTACTGTATTTGCACAGCTTAAGTCATTTAAGCTGTTAGCTGAAAGTTAAAAAATGCAGAATATTAACGTTTAAGTAGATAATCATAGCATACGTCATATACTAGCTGTGCTCTGCCTATGCTTTAACCTTAAGGGATCCCTTTAGTACGCGCTTATTCTATCGACCAACAAGTTTTGCAGAGCTATTTTAATTCATACTAAGATATCTACTAAGGTATTTATTGTTCGTTCCACGTTGTAGTTTATTTTTTACGCAGCGTACGCACTAGAAGCTCTCTGAGGTATCTATTAATTCCAAATATAAATTATATACGATACGATAGTATACTAGTCACTTGTAATGTCAGGAACCCTTCAGGATCATGTGGAAATAAATTTAGCTGTCGATTATAATTGTTGCTTTTCTAAGTTTAAAGGTAAATTTTATAAATATAGAATATTATATATTTATAGAATTTCAATCGAATATACATTATACATATGGACAGGACCTTATATTTCGGATAGTATGTAAATAAGTTATCAAAAAAAGAGGAAAAATTTACTCGTATAGGTTTGGAAGTTTTCCACGGCAGCTGAAACCAGTTGTTCTATACCGCTAACAATAGTTCCACGAAGAGGCATATTGGTATCCAAAGCTGCTACAAACGCAGATGATTCACCAATCAAAGTATCTCTGTCTATGAACTCTTGTCTTAGTTGCCGGCGATTGCAAGCCCTTCTATTAGCATCGTAGACACCATTCTAAAAAATGCACAGGATTGTTTAAACATTCATATATTTTTTTTAAAATTAACCAACATAATTATCATCAATATCACTTTACCCTTGGACTGTAGTACATATCCAGTAATTGTGATAACTTTACTGAAGCAGCGTCGACATTATTAGACTGAATCAGAGTTCCGAGCACGAAACCATCAATGTCTCCACGGAGTTCTGGGTCTGTTACTTCTACATTAACACGATTGTGAAGCATAAAATATCTTGGTGCTTGGGTGGAATTCCAGTTACCAGCTGTGCCGACTGTAATAGCATTAGTGCCCCTTTCTGTTCCTTGAATAAGAACAGCTTCCGCTAAATCACCTAAAAGAAAGTTGAATGCTATAAAACCAAACCCAAAGGTCTACTTAAATTAGTATAAATAAATGGTAATTTGAATTTTTTAAACTATCGAAAATCTATTTTTGGTGGATTACTGATGTTAAAAAAAATCAATTTCTAATGCCATTTATGAATTTTCTAACTAAAAATAAACACACCTGAAATTGTAGAGGCAAAGGTTGAAGAAACTGTATCCTGAATATTAGGGTAGTTCATCATAGACCCTCTTACCAAATCTGATACCCTTATACGTTGGAACTGAGCTCCTCCTGCTATACCAGCCAACAAGTGACCGGCTGAAACTGCCCCCCATCTTGTAAATACTGCCCCACCTAATAAAGGACATTGACTGTCACCCAATAACTGACGTTCAGATTTCAAACCACCAATACTGGTATACTCTATGTCATCCTTTGGATTATGCCTCATTTGGCCCATTGTCTTTGTAATTTTCCTAAAAAACATAAAGAAATAAAGCCGATATCAAAACGGAAACTAATGTAGGTAACAAAATTGAACACAACTATTGTTTAAAATGGATGCGGTTATGGCATGATGTAACAATGTAAATGATAATGTCGATATAACATTTAGCCATGTCCGTAAACTTACAAAGTAATAAAACGGTCACCTCTGCACTTACATAGTATCGAGGTTTAAAATCTCCACATCATCCATCTTGATGTTCTTCGGTATATTTCTGGCTGTTCTTAAGGCACGGAGTTGAGAAAGTTGATTACAATTTTGTTCATTTCCACGAACTCTGGCATCCACAGTTGTAGATAGCATGTGATGCAATGCACACTAGAAGGAGAGTTATGGGAATTAACTTTAACTTAAGGTATGTTCTTCTCCAGAAACTGAATTCCTTTTTGTAAAATTACATAAAAACATTTAAATACTTAAATCTGAAATATCCGTTATTTTCATTCAGAATAACGGTATCGTCTTAGTATCATTACTTTTTCGAGTTTTTATTGTATAATATAGACCAGTTACTCTCGGCTAAGGACCTTGTTTAGCTTTTCGACTTTGTAGTTTTCGTGTCGGATGAAGTAATTTTCATTCAAAGATGTAACGTGTAAATTTTAGCATGGTAAATTTATGTTTAAAGTGCACAACCATATTTACATTTCGTATTTTTTGTTTGAACAATGATGTGAAGGCCAATAACATCGGTTCATGAACTCAGCCTACTTTGCCATATCAAAGTTTGTAAATAAACAGTTGGTGGAAACTACCTTCAAAGGAGGTGCGAGGATATTTGGTAATTCTTGTGTATTGCCTGGAAGAATTTTCGTTAACATAATCCTGTGTCTATGAAATGAGTGAAATGTAGGCGCATATGGAAGTACGTTGCCAGACCTTTCAGCATTCGCATCTGGTTGGTGATATTCTATACCGTCTTGTCTATATCTAAAAAAGTCGATAAAAATTAATAATTATTTGGATAACTCATGTTATGTTTCGAGAGAAAATTTAAAAAAAATAATAGAATTTATTAAAAATTATATCACTCCGTTAACTAAATGACCACGATTACTGCTAAAACTTCGAAACTTCAACTATGTTTTATAATCTTGAAAAAACTTGTTATAGATCTAATAAATAAACTACAGTTAATCCAATATGTTTCGAGAGTAAACTTACGTGCGCAATATTTGAACGACTAATTGACGTAAATCCATATTAACGTTGGGATCATCTTCGATCTTTTGTATAATATCTATCAATACAGGTAAAGTTGTAGGTGGTAAGTTATTTCTATCCAATAAGCTTATATTCATGTAACATTCTCGAAGCTCTGGGGCGACACTTGTTTGCGCTGTGAGCTGTGCGCTTGCGCCGCTTGCTAACAAAAATATTGATAGTGACCAAATCATAGTGTTGCTGAAAAAAATACAGTTACATATGTTATAAAAATATTATTTGTATGAATACAACCGCTTGAAACACAACTTGGTTATGAGATGAGTAAAGAAAAAACTCATTATCAAAAACAATCAAATTAACCACACTTTGTTGACTAAAAATAAATCAAATATTTAATTATATACTCTTTTGTACACAAAACAAATAAAATCGTAATGAAAAATATGTCAAGTTTATACTTTCACATGTTATTACATTGAAAAGGGAACATTTGATAAGATATCAAAAATTAGTCAGTGCAATATACACATTACACATACAAGAGATAGCATTTTCTGTAATTTTTTTGTAATCAATTACACAGGAGTGGTATACTAATCGTGGCATTTAAATAATAATTTGCTGAGATAATCCTTAATCAACAATAGTGAGTCTGTTGTTAACTGTTAAATCAGATTATTGTGGAACTTTATAAGGATTCCAACAATCTCTATTGACGATTGATTAAGAATAATACATACAATATATAAGTAGGTAAGTAACAAATAATTATATAGTACATATACCAGAAATGGTCCCTAAGAAGTATTTTATAAACAATTACGAACCTGATATCGTATGCGTTGTAAGAATAATGAATGAATAAGAAAAAAGAAATAGAATGAATAATATAAAATTCCATGGGACCAGAGCCATTTCATAGTAAATCGCATATATAATACTAAAAACCAAACGTGTTCTAAATTTAAAAACACACCTAAAATACAGATCATATCACTGAAGGTCATATCTCACGAAATATCTTGCATATAAAAGGTACATACCAGTAGCTTCCGTTCTTATCTTTTCAGGAACACTATTTACAATCACCGCACTGTACCCAATAGAATAAAAAAATTTACACGATCAGAACAAAAGAAAATTCATGTCTACATAGCACTCTATACGTTACTGCTGGCACACCTAGCTTGTAAAATAAAGGGCAGTATTACGATAAGATAATAAAAGCAGGTCTAGATAAATTCGTAGCGGGCTCAAATTGTATCTACCTATATCAGTTTTTCACCAGTGATTACGTAGATAGCGATTATTTGGAAACGGTCGCACTAATTTTGTTCATTCTACTACATATATATTAGTAGGTCGGGAATGTTTACTCTTTTTACATTTGCAAGGAAATTTTATTCCTCCTATAAGAAAGATGTTACATGTTTACTAATAACTACCATACCGATTGGTATGGTTAGGCCCACTGAGCATACAAAAATAGTAATAACTTCTTGGTTGTTAATAATATTGCAGATTACAATTTAAAAATAAAATACTTACTTTCATATACGTTACGTACGTTAGTATAACTACAAAAAAAAATACAAAACTTCAACAAAAATTATCGACGAGGATGGGATTCGAACCCACGCGTGCAGAGCACATTGGATTAGCAGTCCAACGCCTTAACCACTCGGCCACCTCGTCGCATGTTTATAGGGGTAAATTTACGTGTGACGATCTTCATAAACCAAATTCTTTAGTATAATTTATATTTTTATTCAATATATAACAAAAAAAATACTATATACTACCTTTTATTAGTATAATATTGTATATCGTGAAAAGTTTGTGATTAAATACTTCTATAAAAATGATCAGAATCAATAAAAAGTTCAATGTTATTATTAATAATTATAAATTTATTGATTATTTTTATAGGATCAATACATTCATAATATATTTTATTGCACTTAAAATTATGTTATAATATTGATTATAGATTGTATAATAATTAATAATAATTAACCAAATTCTGTTAACAGCGCCATCTTTTGGCACAATGAAGATTTCTTTTTACTTAATAATACAACATTATATATTATAATTTACAATAGATGAATAATCTATAATTTGACCGTATCTAAGTATTGAAATACACTACATATCTATTAGTTTTAGTTTTCGGCGGTATAATACTTGTTAACGCATGTTACATATCATAAGTATGTTATAGCGGCATCTAGTTAAAGGAGTAATGCTACGGAACGGCATGTCTGCGCACTAAGGTTCCCCTAGATGTCACAGAAGCGAATAAAAAACAAATAGACCAATGTACCAGCAATACATACATAAAACATTTCTTTCGTGGAGTATTGCTGGTAGATTGGTCTATTAGATTTTTATAAAATAGACTTCCGCAAAATAACGCCTGATGCTATTAATTATACAGAAGCGTATTTATATTAAAATAACATTTCAATATACTGCATAATGTAATGACATACAGTATTAATTTATGGCATTCTCTTTTCAACACATACCATTTAAATGAGTATGGTACTTTTAATATATCAGCAGCCGTATTGTTTATGCTTGGACTTCGAGAGACAGCGACCAGATGGCGCTAGTGGAATATGTACCGAACATATTGTTTTAATCTGTTGAAATTTTTGTAACGGCTTACCCATCTAGCGTTCGCCTTTACAAGCTACCGGTCTGTTGGGTCGGCAAGGAGACGTACAATCCTCTAGTGCGCCGAAGCATCAGCTACTATACGTTCCCTACAACGAGACGAGACCTCACCAGGTTTTAACGGATTCGGATGATCCCGTCACCGCAGCAAACGACGAAATCAAATCCGCATAAAGCAGCCCAGACAGAGGTCCATTGTTCGCACTCATCGCAGTGAAAGCCCCCGCCGCGACGATCTAAGCCTGAGCCTACAGTCTTACTGGCGAAGCCTTTGCCATATTATACAGTTTCGTTTCTAATATGGGCCGAACCCGACAAATATTATAGCTATTTATTAAGAATTATTGTAAAAACTCAATGTTTTAATATCAAGTTTTTATAATAGTATGTATACTATTTTATTATATCCAAATTACTAGTCGTTGAGAACTTGAGCTTCTTGATCCGGGTTTATTTGACTTATCCAACGAAATATATTCTTATAATTTCCTAATTCGACGAATTAAACAAACCCGTTATTTCTGATTTCCTTTAGTTTTTCATAAAGGAATATGTACCAAATATAATACCTGTCTGAATATGGTCATGGTTACTGAGCTTATTATTTTTTTAACATGCCTTTGTAATAATGATATTGTCGCATCTGTACCTACAAATGTATGTCTGGACTATTGACTTATGGTAATGTTAATAGTAAATATATTAAACCTATTATTGCAAATGAAACTATGTCCTTTTACTATTAACGAGCTTTTTGAAAGTTAGTATTAAATCTTTTGTGCTTTACCTAGATTAATCTACCTCTACAAGTCTTAGAAAGTAGATCAATGACTTCGTTGAATGAGTTCATAAAATTAAGCACGTATTATACAAAAGGACAAAATTATAATATCAAAGAACAGCGAAGACGTAAAAATGCGAGGACTTAGTATCGCAAATCCCGGGATTGGCGAGCAAGACATCGGCAGGTCTTCATACTTGGAAAATTTTACAGGATTACCATGTTACCAACCATCTCTTATTTCCATCAATTTATATAAAAAATATTATGAACAAATATGTTTAGGTAATATTATATTTTCTTTTTAAAATTAGGGACAGACAAAATTAATATTTTTTGGGAGTAATATTCCAATCATACGTTAAGAATACTACATTAATTGAATTTACCTTTATTCAGCTAGAACTAGATTTGTAAACCTATTTTGAAGAACCCATATCATCTAAATAAATGTTCGTTTACATAAACATAATCAAAGTAAATCTTAGAAAATTGCCTTCTGGCTTTGAGTGGATTCTTATGTGGAGTTCAAAATGAAGACACTTATGTTGTTCAATATGAGTGCAGGAAAACGGTCCAACTTGTGGAAAGTGGGCAGGCTCTTGAGGCAATTGAATAAAGAAATCTCAATGCAAAGTTTTCAGAAGCCACAAAAAAGATCTAATACTGTTGTTTCTCAGTCTCACTTGAGGTGAATAAAAAAACGAGTTAAATGGCCTGCTCAAATGCTTTCCAAAATGTTATTATATATTGATTTCATAAACTATAAGATGTATTGTGATTTGATATTAAGATATACAACTTAATGATGATATTAATATATTTATTTATTATATACCACAATAAAGTCGTCACGAGGGCACAAATGAAAACTGTTATGGTACAGATGCCGTAAATACAATTAATATCTGTTAATGAAAAAATAATATAATAAATCCAAATGCTAACACGTAGTGATCCTTTGCCCAAAAAGCAACTTTCTAATACGTGAAAAGGAAATCTTCAATTTCTCTGGCCATTATTAGTTGGATAAGTTTAACGTATTATATCAGTAGCATTTCCAACTTGTCATAGTGAACAATATACACAGCACGAAACGTACTAAAATCACTCCTTTTAACACAGCATATTATAAACAAACTGTACAAACGATTCGTAATAAAACTAAAAACTAAATTTGAATATTTACCTTATCAAAAAGTTCAAGTGTTAGTGGAGAGGTTCCGGGAAGGCGAAAAATTGCAGAATTGTCTAAAAAGTTAAAGAATTGACAGGTGCTTAGTACACCGGGACATCTAGTTAGATATAAAGTTTAATCTAAAATAATTTTTTCCTTTTTAAAGTTTACCTATCAGCTTAGTAATTTTGCCTACTATTTGAAAAGTGCTTACCGCCGATCATGTACCATGGCTTACGATTACGTCCATGAATGGTATGAAATGGTACACTCGTTTTTTGAAGACCTTTCAAAACTTCTAAATACTCCAAGTAGTGGCTGTTTCTATTAAGTGGTCTTTTACGGAAGAAATAAATTGTAAATCAGAAAATTAAGGACAGGAAAAGGAGTTCTCCTTTAAAATGTAGGTTATTCGCGAGACTTATTTTTAAATATTTTGTTTAATTCGCTTTAGGGGCTTGTGTCTTAAAGAATCAGTGACTTGGAATTTACTCATGGATGGATCTTTAACTCTTGTATCACATATATTATAGAGATACAAGACAGCTGTTTGCGAAATGTAATATCACGTGTTCATAAATTATTGACAGAATCAATTAAATTTATTGAAGCTTTGGCTATACATTATATTATGTACTGTGAAATCTAACAGTTAAGTAATTAAAATTAAAAATTACTTACTCATTACCTTCTATAACAAAGTACAATAAAATTATATATTCCTCAGATTACAGAAATGATTTCGTTTGTTTCAGTATTTGGAGACATATTTTCAAATAAACCTTAAGCTTCAAACTTTACTTTGTAAATGTACTAACAGATAACTGAATAAAATGTCTCTTCACACGAGCTTTCTAAGAATATAATAAATTGTTTATTTTGTTCAAATAGCATAATTAACATATTATATATTTCAGAAATTCAACACAATCGGTTAAATATGAGAATTTGTCTGCATGTCGACGAATCAATTTTCCATTACGTGTTTTCTGTATTTATTTCGTAGCTTTCTTTCATTTCCCTTGTTACCTAGCCTAGAAATATAGTTTCTCATTGGAAATTTACACGTAATTAATTTGCGTAGGTACAGACGGAACTCAATTACGGTTCCCGGAGGTAGTTGTAGATTTATATACGCCTGGATAACTCGAGATCCACCACTTTTCTGCCAATTACACTTTGCACTACGTTCGTGCTACGTCTTTTACTTAAGGTTTGATGTAGACGGTATTGAGAAAATTCCTTTGTCTTATTAAATTAAAGAATTAAAAGTATCTTTCAATTATCCCATGTCTTGAACAGTTATCGGTGTTTCGTGTAAATTTATGTGTTACTAGCCTTTTTCTGAATTTAATAGATTTTGACATATTTGGTATCCAATTAAGGAAAGAGAAGCGAATGTCAAACATACAATAGTTAAAACTCAATGATACACATTAAAACAATCTTTAACGGGTTTAGTAGTAATTGATTACACTATTAATATAACTATATATATTTATAATAATTTTCATAACTATAAAAATATTTATTCAAACATACTATAAAATTCAGAAGAATTTTCCTTACATTAAGTTAGTGAATGCACTTTCCAATTTTCCGCGTCTGGATCAAAACTTGGATGAAATATTGTTACGTAGGTTCAAGTCTTGCAAATGAGTTTACAAGAGGAAAATTTATGACGTTTGTATGTAGATATTTAAATTACATTTTTGCACCATGTTCACTCATACATATGCAAACTTTCAGCTTTTAGTTTACATTTCTATTTGTTTAGGTCGTAAATTTCATAGACTTTTGAATTGAATTTGATATACTTACGTATTTTCTTTGTAGAGCTTTGCCAAGCAACAAGCACTGCTTACAATCTGATGAAAAAATATTGTAAGTATCGTTTATATTTATCTTCATAAATATGTTTAAGGTTTATGAATGCTATACCTAAGGAAAAGCTCTAAAGAATAATGTATTAAACAAACTTTATAATTACTGTACAAAGTTAAAGGCGTCATTGCTTTTATTTCTTCGTCGAAATTCTTACAAGAGCTATTAATCTGTTTAAATGCAATGGAACTCTGGCAACATTTCAGCATTTTCTCATAATTTATACGCTTTTCAACCAGACATCATAACGAGACGCACGAATAAAATATAACGGCTTTCATCCTCTTTCTGTACTTATAATTGTTATGATGCTTACTTAGGAGTAAAATACATATTATACAAGCTTCACACTATTTGCATTCACTTTTACAATATGTTTATATTATGACGATTTTTGTAATAGCTCTTTCTTATTCTAGCTTTGGTGCAACATTTCGTGGGTAAAAAAGGCTGATAACCTAATTTCCAAAAACTATGCAGCGATGGGCCTGTTTCTCGTGTCATTGGACTTCAAACATTAGACTAACTCGGATATTCAAAATTTTTTTATAATACATGAAAAATTGCTATTTTATATAAAAGTCATCTTGAAACGATAGCATAACAAATGATAGCATTTCAGTCACAAGTTATTTATTTTAAAGGTTAGGTATATAAAATGTAATTTACGAGCAAACTTCTGGCACTATTTAAATTCTTTTACTCCTGTTTCCAGTGCAATAATTCTAATGCAATGTGCTACAGGCACACTTACAAAGGAAATTAATTTGAAACGAAATTTAAATTAGATGTCGTCCTAAGCTTTATATTGCTTGTTGTAAAATCTAGTAGATCTGGTCAAAGGGACGTGGAGTTGTTACTAACAACATGGACCACATTTGATCCTTTTATTGGATTTATTCACTACGAGGTCCGCTACTGCATCTGCGATATTATCTGAACATTCTTAATTGAAATACAATATTTGAATTAAAATTTGGTTCAGTCTTTAAAAATGTCTAATTAATTTCATTTTAGTCTTCTTATTTATAAGAATAAGTATTTGAGTAGTAGGACTATAAAGGAAGTAGGAGAAGAAAACTTCGGTGTAATGTAATTTCATCTAGGTTTTAAGTCAATCACTGAAATATAATAAGTTAACAATAAAGGTTTTAAAAGATCCAATTTTCTTTCTTAGTCCAGCGAAATATATGTATTGAATTAAATAGGTTACCTGTGGGTGATTAATTGTAAAGGTTTAAAGTATTTGCGTGTAACACGCACTATTAAGCGTAGTGAATAAGAAGTTATAATATAATTTCTTCTTTATAAATAAACCCTTCATAAACACCTACTACTTTCGAGGCTTATATAGTAAGGCTTTGTGTATAACTCGTACAACGAAAAGATTCTATTTCATTTTAAAAGTAGTTACTAGCTGATCCGGCAAACATTGTTTTGCCATAGACGTCATTTCTAGCAATCATTTTTTTAGTTCAATAAAAATAAATATCAGCTTTAAGTGTGCGAGGATATGTTTATAATCGAAAACGTGTAAAATAATTAAGGTATGCTTTTTTTAGGTTAATAAATTAATCTTTATATAACATGTTTGTCGGTTTACCAAAGTAATGCCATCTATTGATTACTTACTCAATCCAGTCGAAAAGTATCGCAATCTGTTAGAATCTTTTGGAGTTGACAGACAATTGTGACTGTCAATTAATTATAGACAAATAATTTGCAATAAAATAAAATTGCGACTATAATTAAAGATCTAAGCTATCCTATCTCTTAAGTTGGACCAGACTGCTCACGGTGCGCCAATTTAATTTTAAATCGGTTAAGTAGTTTAGGAGTCCATCGAGGACAAACATCGTGACAGGAGATTTATATATATATTAAGATGTGAAAGCAAAAAAATATCAACAAAACTACTACGTGTTGTGTATCAGACGGAAAAAGGCTTAATATAAATAAAATAATTGCTGTTATAAGGACCTGAACTAATATATTTAAAGTCTTTGGTATGAAAAACCACATATGAAACATTTGAAGGCTGTATTCGTTTTCAAACAAAAATGTTATAATCGTTCGAAGCTTAAAGAACGTAGTGCATTAAATCAGATTTCTTTTTCAATTCGTCACATAATTTCAGCAAGGTGTAAACTTCGTGTGTTAATATCGGATATACGTAGAGACAGGGAGGTTGATGACAATATAAATAAGTTAGTAGAGAGCGACCCCAATGCTTGACCCAAGCGACGTATTTTATACTTTTTAGTACATAAACGGTGGGTCGGCGACAGTCACGTTCTAAAATAAGCGATGAAAAATTGTCTACACAAAAGTAAATCGTTATCCTGAAATAATATATAATAGATACACTTAAAGGGGTGATAGCTAAATCAAAAACAAAATTCGTATATATTTTTAATATATAATTTTGACTTGTTTGAGAAATCTCAAATACATTATGGAGATACATTAAGTTTCGTATACTCATGAAAAATGGATAGTGTATAGGTGAACATTTAAAAATATATGAATAAAAATATATAAATGAATAAAAAATATATAATATTTTATAAACTTAATATAGGTATAGGTAAGTGTCAGCAGCCGTAGCATATTTATAATAACCTAACTAACGTTTACGGAGTGTCTGTGAAATTTTTCCTGATATAATATTAAATTCTAATCTATATTATAATAGATAATTAGTGACGCATATAGTGAATAGTAAAGTTTACATTCAGATTCAAATTCTGAAGACTGTAAAGAAAAATGACGGGACATTTGACCCAGCCGGGGTTAAACAATGAACTCCGATAAGTCTGTTTGAACGCTGGAATCAGTAGCTTATAGATTCTTGATATTATTAAAAGTTTTTTTGTTGCTGAATAGATTTTTGGCTCATAGAAATCATAGTACGAGCTAAAATCATTGGCTTATAGTCAATATTTTGAATGTCCTACCCTACTATAATTTTACTTAATAGTAGTTGTGAATACATTGCATTCGTTATTTCATATTTAATTATTATAGGTCATTACTTTGCCAAAATGTGTTTAAATACAAAATATATATCAAATTAAAATAAACAGTTAAAGTCGAACAATTGAGTCGAATTGAGGCATTTTAATTAGCTACACAGTTATTTATTTAAATGATTTAAAAATGCTTGATTGTTTTCAGACATTAAGAAAGCGATTGTTTAGTGTACACGACTTCTGATATTTTTAATTAATTTAAGAGGTTTCTGCTTAAAATGAATTAACAAAGTTACAAAATATAAGAAGTTAGAAAAACTTATATTTCGTTCAAGTTAGAAGATAAAAGTTACACATTCAAAGCATTGCAATAAAACGAATTTAGAAGTAAGAAAATGTTAAAATGAATAATCTAGCGACGTTGGTAAAATGATGTCAGTGTATTAGAAAAATACAATTTCCTTGGAAAGGGAGGAAATCTCCCCAGAGAATGTAACGCTCACAACTCCTGAAGAACATTTTTTATCTCAATAATAAAACGATAGCAAAGTTAAAGGTGTGATGTTTCAAATTTTAATGTAACAACTTCAAATACACATAGAAACACTAAACGATGCATTATTTGTAGTCTCTATTAATGTCTTCGTTAATGTCATTTTTGTCTATCTATCCAATGCAATGCAATCCAAAATATTCCTATATGCGACTAATAGTGAGATACATAAATTTCTTCACAGACACGTTTCAATTGATAATTATTTGTTGAAAGCATTGTTAATTATATTATATTTCACGATCTCTATCTATAGCAGCCAAAGTACTCAACATACGGCAGATCTTGCAACTTGCATTCTATTCATGAAATATTATTTTTAAATCATAAAAACTTACCGTAACATAAAATGTGATACTAAAAAGCAATGTTTATATATAAAGCCTCATGTAATATTTATTGCCCATTTGGTGGTTTGAACAGCCAAAATTTTCCGACAATGTAACAAGATACGATGGCAATATTTCTACACTATCTATGAAAGCTTTCACTTAAGATAGGGCTTGTATATGTGTGATAGATTCAGCGATTGTCTAGACGAAGCAAGGATATTTATTCGAATCGTAACGAGATGAATAAAACATTGCAATGTGGCGACATTTTTTGATCTACACTTCGAACTTTAAGTTATAGCAAAATTTACGTATCTTTTCTATCATCTTATTATTATATTATCATCTTGAATATATTGTGCTGAATTTTTATAACATCATCAAAATCATTCCGTAAGAATTCTAATCAGTTTTTCAAATCTTTTCGTATAACTAGTCCACGACAACGGCAACTCTGGCCTTCTCAGTTGAGACCTTTGAGAATATAAGTTCTAGTACTCCAAAAAAACGGCAATATTCTGCAATGTTAATATAAAATCCAAAAGGATTTTACATACACTCGGCAAGGTTGTCAGAATTTCGCCTTGTCCCTTTCTCCTCTGAGACGTTTGGTCTTTCAGCTTCGTTAATAGTGTCCACCACATTATAAAGCATACATAACCTCATATATCATGACAAGTAACGATAGCAGACGGTTAGGATAGTAGAGGCGAAAAAATTGTAAACCAAATAGGGGTTTAACGGAAGGGAAAATTTAAGGGTTGTATTTATTTTTGTATGCTGTATCATAGAAAAATAAAAGTTGTCAAAAAAAAAAATTTGGCGTGGACCACCCTTAACAATTAGGAGGATGAAAAGTACGCATATAGACGCAGACCTACTGAATACGCATATAAAATTTCATAAAAATCGGTGGTGCCGTTTCGGAGGAGTTCAATTGCGCACCCCGGGACACTAGAATTTCCTATGTAAGATGAACTTTGTTATCGATCGTAATTAATTTTCTCGATAGAGAAAACAAAAACTTCCAAACTCTTTTTGTTTAAATATAGGAAATATATACGCTAAGACGAACGCTAGTGGTGGTACAATCCATTGCAGGTTTAATACTGGTTTTCTTAAAATAATAATAGTCAGTTACATAGTTCATTAAGTATTTGCGTTAATAAAACTCGATGTTAATCATGCTATTAGCGGCGCTTCAAGGCTTCAGGCAGAGTTGATTTCGAGTCGGGCTCTAATTGAAATTAAATCTCATTACTTGGATAGCGGCAGGTGCGCATTTTGTTGTAAAATACAAATTAAGCCATGATATTATGGTTATCACTTGTAAATAGTCCGGTGGTTTGGAAATATATATATTTTATAAATTTCTTGATATTTAGTTCAACGTTTACTAGAAGAGTGTACATTGAACAGATTACAGATACTAGACCGATATATACACATGCATAATTTTTATTAGAGTCGTAATGCTTCGATACCTGTTTTTGTTTATAATAATAACGGGACACATTTCACACACAGTCGGTTAACCACGATAAGATATTTTCTTGCGTTATGGACGCTAACACAACTGGTAAAAATATTTCACATTACTAAATACAAACAAACAGATAAATTCAAACAGGATAAAATTAATTATAATTGAGAGGTCGCTCTCAGTGTAATTTTTTAAATATATAATGATGCTTGAAACTGGTAATTGTCCGTAATTCTGAGAAGCCCTACACTATCGAGCGCTACTCTCCTTGGCTAAAGAGTCTACTCCGAATGGAACCAAGTCGTACTTGGAGAAAAGTACATAATAAATATCCCAGACAGAAAATTACCAGCAGGAATCCGGCTTCGATCAATATTTATTCACATGGTAAGACAATACATCGAAGAGTAAAATAAATCAGTAATTCAAGATTTCAAATATTTATTGAAATCAAAAAATAATCACAGACTGCGAATCAAAAATTACAAGCTGAAATCAGTTATTGGAAAGGTATGATCAACTCCGGAGATAGATCACGTCTGAAATTGAATTTTTCAGATTTGCTCCCGTAATATTATTTGCTTATGGTTTCATTGCTTCGCTACATCTGTATGAGACGTAAAAACGATTTTAAATTCTATATTTAGGTTAAAAAGTTATCAATTTACTTATTTGAGAAAAATTGCTTATATTTTAACTAATTTTATAATTAATTCGTATCACACTCATTTAATGTACCAATGTTAAGTTGGCTACTTAGCTAAATGTGGAATTTTAGCTAAATACGTTACGTGAGCTTTCATATATGTGTTACAAATATTCTATTATAAAGTAGTGCTCCTTCATACGTCATCAAGTTTTGCCATAAATTTTAATGTTATTTGTATGTACATTAAAATTTATGTGTTTTAATGGCAAAAGTTTTGACCTATCAACTTCATGCTTTAAAAAACAAGTTATATTTAGTGTTTTTTATATAGACCGCACACTAATACTGTGTATGCACTTATCATCAGACACCCGTTATACGGCTATGCAACATAATTGAATATCCCAACATACGAGAATATTCCAACATTCAAAACTTTCATACTAATACAATATTTGCATGCTCAACCATGCAGTGTATATTCGGTGTCTGGGACAAACTTAATTCCTCTCCCACCTTGAAGCAAAGTTGCACTATTTAGAGTTTACACTAACGAGGTATATGGTATATAAAGTAGATATACTTAGTCTGGGTATAAATACTGTTCTAATTAAAAGTAAACAAAATATTACATTTTCCATTTGGAATCTGTCATTTTTATATGATTGTTTTCTCTTTTTGGCGTCAATACATCTTTTGAGATATTACAATGATGTGAGGTGATAAAAAGAGACGAATCGCTGTGATTGCATTATATAAAGTAGGTATGGAGCCAAATGCAATATTAAAATTATCTATATACTTGGTATTAGTAAAATGTTTGTGTAACGGGATAATAATAGGTACAATGAGACCTTCTCCGCTTGTGACAGAAGACGATCTCGAATAGACTATATAATAGTCGAATGACTAGATCGTTTTCTGCACAGGAGTGAGTGACCACCTTTTTCGTCAAAGTATAGACAAGAATACGTAGAAATCCAGTCCGAAACCAAAAAATTTTATCTCAGGAAATGAAGAGCTATCTTCGTTAGGACCATCTCGCGTATTTTAAAATATGACTTAAGACTTGCAGCCTATAAGAGTCGTACTGGTAATTTCTTAACTGATATTTTTAAAAAGAATTGGATGGTAAAATCGAAACAACTACTGAAGCAAGGACGCAGATTTTTTTTGTTTACGGATGAATGGCCGTTTTTATGCTCAAAGCACTAAGGAAGCTTTCCAAATAGTCGACAGAGAGAAATGTGGGAACCTTCGGGGTCAGAGATTGGTGGGGTATTTATTACCTACGAAGGAGTGATTGAGCTGTAATTTTGTGAAAAAGGTATCAAAGCATCGGCTCCTAATTTTCATCTAATATCGGCTGTCACTTTATCAAGACACCATTCTTGAAATGTGAATATGATAGTGAAGTCCCTTAACAATGTTTAATATCCAAGAATGGTCCTTCCAGCTAGACTCGGCACCGGGTCACAAAGCTAATGACCTTTTTTTTGGTTTTGGTGAGAAACGATCGTTCAGGACTTCATCAGAACCAAATACTAGCCGTCGTCTGGTCCCGATCTTGATTCGCTGGATTATGATTTATGGTCAGTTTTAGAGAGCAAGGCTTGCTCTAAACGTCATCATGTAATGCTATCTTTCTATCTCTGTCACCCTAATGTGACGCCGGGATCCCCGTTACACCTTAGGGGTATCAGGGGCGCAACCAGCTCCATAGCTGGGTGGTCGCTGGGATGAGCTTGGAGCCGCCCTGAGCTGCAGAGCCTCCTAGCAAAACGTCATGATAAGTTGGAAGTGAAGAATTTTCCCATGGAAAGATCGCGTACTGCTGATAACAATTTAAAGTACTGTATTGCAGCCAATGGAGTTCACTTTGAATAATATTTTTATTTTTTAAATTGTTTAATTCGTAAAACTTGTAAAATGTTCTCAATCTCAAAAAAATATTTTACACCAATTTTTTACATTACTCATGTAAAAAATTTACATTATGTATGGAAAAAATGAGCAAGTATTCTTAAATTGTAATTTGCCTTTGTGAGGTCTAAAGGCAACAGAAAGAACATCGCATAAAACGTGAGCTAAAGCACTAGCAGCTTAATTGCTAAGTTATTTTATTAATCTCTAAAACTAAAAGGCTATATCTCTAAAAGGGCTGAGCTTAGAAAGTTATACGATTGTGGTGCAAACGTCTAGCTTAATCCTTCTAACTCGAACCTTTCATAGTGGGTGCTTGGACGAACAATGATGGAGCCGACACAAGTACTTGAGTATAATCATCGAAATTCCGTTCATACCTCCTACGTGCTTTCAAGCTTCCGACCAGGCATTTAAGAGGTTTACTCTACCCTTATGTGACAAAATCTCGTCAAGATTTCGAAATTCGAAAATGATGTAAAACAACGTTTTATCATAAAGTATATGATGAAGATTGCTTTCTATTGTTGATGTTTATTCGTGCTGACGTGTTCCAATTTTGTGTTGATGTTTACGAAATTACTTTCCAATAGCCGTAATTTCCAACGATTTCTATATTAAGATTAATTGGGCAAGCAGAGATTCCAAAAGATACATAAAAACCTAAAATTGATACTGTGCGCGAGTCATTGTAATTATTTATCGCAGTCTTTTTATAGAGGTATATGCACTGAATAAACAATGGATACAAAATATAAATTTAGGTGAATAAGATTCCACTCTGCCTTGCTAAAGGTTGTTGAATAGAATGTTAGTAACATAATCACATATCTCAGCAATCAATATGCTTTGATTATGATTTATGACCGTTAAATCAATTAGGTCAGTCTTCACATAGCTGCACGAATAAGTGTGCATGCAAAGGTATGATGAGGATTCTCGCGAATTTAATATGTTTATTATACAGTATAATGTCATCGATATAAAAAGTAATATTAGAACTGAAAGTACTCAACGCGAGTCTGAGTTTCGAATTATTTCAAGAAAAGATACTTTTATTAATTACACAATGCAAAGAATATTTACTAAAACATTTTAATTTAGTTAAACAAAAAATATATTATTCTAAACCAGAAAATGGTTATGATTTTAATACTTATTTACTGAAAAATATATGTTTGCTTGCCGAATAGTTTGGGTGTCGTTCACCCCCTATTCGAACTGAGAATCTCCAGACTGAACCCCTTCAAAAGGCATCATTAACTAAATTATAAACATATATATAAACTTAAAGTAATATTAGCAGATACATATTCTACGTATTATTGAACTTATAACTTTGATCTATGATATGAGTGACCTGTGATTGATAAATATTATTTCTAATGGATGTAATTCACTTTGACATTATCAGTATCATATAGAAGTTGAAACATGAAGACATTAATGTATTTATTTTTGGTTGGTTACTCAATAATAATTAGTGTATTAGCAGGTAAATATTTAATAGTTATAAGAATGTTAAAAGATATTTTTTAAATAAATAATATGTTTTTTTAAATATAAATAATACCCAACTCATTAGTACTTTCCTCGTAAACTGTATTTTACCTTACTTATATATAAGAAAAATATTAATGAGATTCAATTTTGTAAGGTATAAATATTCCTTTACAGAGACCGAAAACGAAATTTCGGGGAAAAATGAAACACAACTAGATGTTGAGAACGCGGTAAAATTAGCTTTTTTATATTTTATTATTCCGTTAAGTTACATTTATATTTTAGGTTCCCCATCTACTGCTACTATCACTTTTGTAGCGTTTTCACGTCTCTTAGCCGACAGAAATATAGCTGATGACAAGTTTAAACTTCTATTGCGTTGGTTTAAAATGCAAAACTAAAAAATATATATCGGAGTGAATTATTTTTCTTTGCATTTATAAAAATATATCGCAATTTACATTCTACAATAATTTATATAGTTTAAAAATGTAAATAGATTTGGCATTGAGATCATTATACAATATTGAATTGTATCAAGTTTTTCATACTGCTTATTACCTTTTTTCGCAGGACTCTGAGAAACCACAGAAGTTAAATATAAAATATTATTACGAAACACACTGCCCGTATTGTAGAAATTTCGAAACCGACCATTTTAGAGAAATAATAGAAAAACTACATGAATATCTGGATATTCAAACATATCCGTATGGGAATGTTATGGTAAGTTCAGTTCATAATTTTTACGAATTGAGTGACAATCATCTAAAATCCCTAATGTTACTTATAAGTAATTGAACATTTATTTATTTAATTGACATACCATCAATAATGCGCCCTTAGACAATAATTCAAGCAATTCTTATAACAACAAAAGCTGGTATTAAAATATTCTCTCGGTATGTATATAACTACATAGTGAAGTCTTCTATTGTATGATTGAAGCATTCACGACGATTTTTTCTATTCTATTTTTGATAATAGTATTAAATGAGAAACCCTCCATGGAAGAAATCGTAGCGTATGATAAGAAAAATGTTTTTATTTTTCTCAGATATTACATCTTGAAAATAATTCAACTGAATCTGTGTGTCAACATGGATCTGACGAGTGTTATGGGAATAAATTGCACGGCTGTGCTTTAGATATTATAAAAAACCATACGGCGGCTCTCCTATTTAACAATTGCATGATGGATAATTCACAAGAAAACAAGGGTTCGGATGATACAGCTGCTGATAAGGTGACTATCCCATAATTTGTTTGATGTAAAAAATAACATAGATACTTTTATTGGATGTACGTGATACGCCCTTTCAAATAAATATAAAATGATTTAAATTTATTAATCAGTTTCAATCTTAAGCATAGTACGAGTATATATATAGTATTATAAATCTATATAATTATAGATTTATAATACATCATATTATATGATGCTTGAAGACCTAAGTTATAATGCGTTTAAATGATATTTTCTAATGTGGAATTTAATAAAGCGCTAAGTTTAAATGTAAACTTAATTATAATTCGGCATAAAGTATAATGAAATTCTTACAATAACAACTTTGCTAAAATTGCGCTTCAAAGGTTAAATAAGTCTTCAACTAGGTTTGTGTTACTTTAAACATTAGACGAATCTTTTTGCAGTGTGCCTCCAAAATGGGGTTCGATTCAAAAGCGATCAAAGAATGTGCACAAGGAGAGAAAGGCATTGAACTGTTCAATTACTATGGAGAAGAAACAAGAAATGCACTAGTCCGTGGAGTACCAAATATATGGATAAATGGGACAAAATATAAAAGAAGTGACGATGTTATGGGAGATATCTGTGCATATTTTGTTAACCCTACGCCACCTTGTGAAAAGTACCATGTAAAAAAATAAATGAGGCGATGTTGTTTTTTAAGTAATTTTAATTACTGTATCTGTAAAGTGACTACTAATAATCATAAGACGTCTACGCTGCATTCACAAAAATAGTAACGTCACATTTCTTTCATAACCGAAGTAGAGATGAGTATCAATACTTTGGCTTGTAAGATGCAGACTCGCTGCATGCATATTCCGTGTCCATAGTTACGAAAATTGCAATTGAAACTTTATCACTATTTATGCATATTTCTGTTTTTTAATGTGTTGGGCTCAAATTGGTTGAAATTGATTTAAAGTAACTAAGGGTCATTTGTGCGTTTTGGTCACTTCTATCACAGACACAAAGAGGATTGCATTTCGTGCCAACCTGTGTATTACAATTCGTAATATGCCCAACATGCCTCATGTACATTACTTTAAAATATTCGCGTACATCTAAGAATGCTATCATCTAGCAATTTTATCACAAAATATGCAATGTCTAGTAATAAAGTACGCTATGTGAAGCATCCTCGGTAGTTTATATGATATTTCCCAAGACAGTAATATATGAATAATTAACAGTACAATACATGTTAAGATAATTGACCTGATTTCTTGAACCTTGTGTCAGTATCAAATAAACATTTGAACAGACAGAACATTCATAATGGTACCCGTTTTTCTTTTCTGTTTATTCTGTGTGACATTAACCAATTCGTATACAGGTAAGAAGACTGCATTTTAGTTACCCTAGCCACATATTACATATTAGTATATTTTGAAGTGATTGAGAAAATGTTAATTTTTGGGAACTTAATTAGATGGGTAAATTCGGCTAATAAAGTTTTGACCTTCTTCTGACTGTTAAATGTGATAACATTTTGACTTTAATATCGACATTACAAATCTACGGTTATATGACGAAGCTTTTCTTATAAACAATTATGAATCGTTTGTTTATGTTTTTCTGGAATTAAAAACAGTTATATTTGACGGCTAAAGTTCATCATTTATAATAACACTGCTTTTTGTAAAAAAAATGTCGAGATGTTGTAAATCAAAATATCGTCTGCGGCCTATTAAGGTCTATTAATTCAAACCAATTATGAAATTCAATTTTCTTTAACAGTTCTTACAGATATAACATTTAATGATTTGCTTGTCGGAGATCTGCCTACTTTTGACACCGATCTTTTGCATTTTGATTCAGACAAGGTACCTATTATTCATAAACGTAATTCTAAGTATTTATATAAGACTAACGAGATATATATTGCAGTTGTACAAAGAAGAGAAAGTAAATGTAAAATTATTCTACGAATGTCACTGTCCCGGTTGCAGACAGTTTGAGACTAGTCAATTTAAAGATGCGGTCGAGAGGCTGAACGACTATCTTGATATTCAAACTTATCCATATGGAAATGCCGAGGTATGTACTAAAAAACTTATCCAGACTGATTAAAATACCTACGCAGAGCCTTAACTACGAATAGAAGTATTATAACTGTTAATAATATAATTTTGTCATTATAAAACTCGTTACATGCATCTAATACTACCGTGTAACAGTAAACCTTTAAAATTATTGTCGATATTCTAATAATATAGCATATATGTACATTCAAATATATTTAAACATCAATATAAATGTTTTCAAAATATATTAGTTACGTCATGCTGTTACAGACAATAGAACATGATGGTGAAATAGAATTTAAATGCCAACACGGGCCTAAGGAATGCTACGGAAACAAACTTCATGCGTGTGCCTTGAATATAATTAAAAATCACACAGCAGCATTGCAATTTAATATGTGTATGATGGAGAGTTCACAAGAAGACAATGGGTCTGACGATAGAGCCGCTGATATGGTAAGTTTGTCACCTCAAATGTGCTTTACTGTTGTTCTTTAGACATGATCAATCTTATTCTAATTCAACTTTAAGTCTTATTCGAAGTAGTTTTATTGAGATATTAATGCGTGTTCTTATTAAATCAATGTTGTTTTATGATTTTTTTTTAATTTATGCAAAGATAGCACATGAAAAACGAGTGAAATCGATACAGAGATACTTATGTCTACTGCACAGCTCATTGGGGTAAACCAATGTTCTATATATTGGAAGTACATAATAGGTTTCTCACTTGTACATTTTATTTTTTTCAGTGTGGAGAAAGTATGGGAATAGATTCAGCACCGATAAAAGCCTGTGCTAAAAGTACTAAGGGTGCAGAACTCCTAAAATATTACGGAGAGGAAAGCAAAAAAATTAATTTCCACTATGTGCCATTCGTTCTAATAAATGGATCTGTATACAGTGGAGATCAATTTGTGAAGGACGTATGCGCACGTTTTTCAAAACCACCTCCACCCTGTGTTGGTATTAAAACGAAAAAGTTATCGAATAAGAAATGTATGAAAATGTAATACTTATTTTATGTTTTTGCTACAATAATCGTTAAATAAAATTTACAAAAAAATTATAATACTGATTATTATAACATTACATACATTACGGTATTTCCAATATGTACTGTGTCGTCTCTTAATGTTATAGTGCTTTTCCGGTGTGATAGAAAAAGACAGCTAGCTGACAGTGCAATTGGACCGATATTTTAAGAATAGTGAAGTTCCATAATGTCGTACTTTACAAAAGACAGGTTTTTTTAAATAATTATTATTGTATAACTTCATCGTGCAATCCTACTATGCTCAAACGTCTTCAACGAGTATCTTTACATACCTATCTCTACATATCTTTATTATTTATAACGGCTTTTTTTTTTTCTTTTAATAATATTAGAGCAAAATTCAATCTTTTGGTTATGCAACTCTTCTACAAAGAAAATCTTGGAAACGAATAAGTAGTGAAATTGTATAATATCCTTATTTGATAAACCCAAAAAGAGCAGACATCATTCATCATTTTGAACTTGTTTATCTCACAAACAGCTACACAGAGGACTCTCCGAATAGGATCCGATTTATAAGTGGGAAGTAAGCATTTGTCCGTGTCGAGACACACGCAGATCCCTAGCCAAAATCCTGTAGCAAAAAATAGGAAGGGACGGGCTAGTACGAGATTTATCTATTTCTAAAACAGTATCGCATTAAGAGTTAAAAATTTAGCTGTGTTGTTTATTACATTAATTCTTGTTTTTTGAATTTTTAAATTCATAAAATACGTGATATAAAAAAAATAAAAAAATTACGGTCAGTTTCGTTTAAACTTGTACTAGCTGCACTGCAATGTTGGGTTAGACTCGTCGGGAATTCTTGGCGCATGTGCGCTGTTCCCACATGTCTGGCGCGGGGTGACACGGCAAACTACATCGCTTATTGTTCCGAAGCAAATACTTAGCTTCATATCGCTTATATACGCATAACCGACTCTGGTAAAAATTGCTATAGAATTTTCAACAGGCGTTATACATTTTGTAACATTCGTCTGAGATATTACAAAATGTAAAACGTTGTAATACATATGGGATATATCATACAACCCATATTTGTTTAATATAATGAATCTTACGAATGGCGAATTAGATCTATACATATGAATTAGTTCGTCTCAATAAAAATATTTTATGATAACACTCCATGTACCTACTCTAATTTAATCGAACTATTTTGCAAACATATTTATCTACATGAGTTATTAAAAAAAAACAGATATATTTTATTAGTCTTTAAAAGATAACACCAAATAACCTTACAAATTCCAAGCGCCATTATATAATTATAGCTGAATATTTTTTAATGTAAAGTCAATATTGTCTCGTCAAAGAATGACCCGTATGCATAACATTACATTGTACATAATTATAATTATTTAGTGAAGCTATAGGCATAAGAAAGTTTAAACGAAGTATTTCAACGTTAATCCAAAAACAAAAACAAGTTCACTTAAGTAGGTTTGTATCAGTAGAACTTTATGCAATAACACGATCTTTCCAATAACGATTACACTATCGATAAGTAAATATGGTGCAATATGAATCATTACAGAAATATCTCAAATATTCGTATGACTAAGTTACCTTTACATTTGATCATAAAGAGTTATTTACGGCAAAGACAGTCTTCATTACGAAGAAAAGCTATAACTTATAACACATTACGTTCGTATTTCTTTTCTTCATTTAGTCACTTCAAAAAGGTCGTTTAGGTATGTTACGAAAGCATTTCAATCTTAGTAAGATATATTTTGAATTTGGTTTCCTCCAAAACCAATGTAATATAATGGTTAAAATTTCGGGTAAGAGCACCTGCTCGCGTCCACGACCTAGATTGCATCCATTGAACGAACTACTTTATCGAAAGAAACAGAGTAATAATCGTACCATTATCAGATATAAAAAGTAAGAAAAATATGTAGCAGATTCACACGCACAAACAAAAGCTTTGTGGGCTATTATTACTTAAAAAAGTATTATTCTCGCCATTAAAAGAGAACGTATCCCGAAGACACCATGCATGATACTCGTAAGAAGAGCTCCCCAATTAATTTTAAATTATGCACTATCTATAATTCTACGAATTGAAAATGCTGACTGATACATTAGACGCTTTAATTAATATTTATCGTAAGACTTACTTAGCTTTATAGGTATACTTAAATATCACACCACAGTACAGAAATCATCAAACAACCAATAGTAAGAGATTATTTTATATAAATTTACTATTTTTAACCAAGTTGAGATGAGCTAAAGTAGTATAGTAGTTAATAATATAATAGTTTCAAAAAATGTAAAAGAGAATGACCGGATTAACCTTGTATGTACGCCCTCGCAATTTTGACGGGCAGTTCCCTGCCCCCCAACTCTCGTAGAAACATCAATATTAGTTATATTCAGATCCTAATTGTTCATAATAACATGTTGATAGTTAAGTAGTAACTTAGAATAAGTACTCAATTTCTATACATAGTATGAAAACTACCAATTTATGTGTGAACAACGATATTGAGACACTGCACATTTTATTTCTTCTTTATCTATCTTTATTTTTTTTAGACTAGTTTAATGACGACGATATGTACTATCTAAAAATTTGGAATGACGTCTAGACAATTACAGATATAGTGACTATAGCCTCGTCCACCCCTATAAGAATATATATAATTAAGTTACGAGGCACTTCTATAAAATTAAAAATTAATATAAAGTAGCTTGATGGTTTTGGAACGCGGATAAATTAATTTTCTCTATCCATGTTTTATTGAAGCTAAGCTCAAATTGAATGAAAAAAGGGTTATTTTGTTTTAAGTGTATGAAGGAACGTACATTTTAAAACTGTATGTAAAGTATTTTTTTTAAAGCGACATGAAGATGCCAGTATAATACATTTTAAAATATCAAAGGTGGAGAGGTAATTTGACATATGTTGCAGTTCTTAATTTTGTACGTGACTCATCACAATCTTAATATTAAAAAATTTAAGGAACGTTTTCTGCTCCTATATTAAGTGCAAGGTCTTAATATTGGCAACCACTATATAGTTTGTTATATAGGTATCTATTGATCTATTCAAATGCCAACTAGATGTAAAATTATGAACCTTGACAAACGCGGTGGAAATTTGACACTCCCACCGCAACATATGGGTTAATAGTATAAGAGTTGGTGAGTTGAAAGACATTAGAAGATCCAAGGCCCATACCATAAACAAAGGCTGAGGCTGTTTCTCTGTTTTCATTGTGTAATTTTTAAGAAATATAACACCAAATACATATGGCATACAGCTAACGATGCGAATAACATATATAAGAATTACTCAGAAATAATGTCTACTTCTTTATGAGGTACTATTTTCTAAGTTATTTACGGTATGTCTAAGATCCTTTATTATACTGTAGTAAACAGGCAACCAGTTATAGACATTAAAATTACCGTAAAGTAGCAACTCTCGGACTAACACTGATGCTCTACCATTCCTGATTCCTTTAACGACACGTTATCTAATACTATTATGTGGCATGTTACATAAGATTGTTTGTATCAAAATACAATCAAACATTGCTATCAAAATAAACCACTCATACTGATATTGAAACGAGATTTATTATCAGCGTAGTATTTATATTGACCAACTTTTCGCCTAAACTAACCCTTCAGATAAACTATGCTAAACCTAAGCAAACAAGATTATTGCAGTTGTTGAGTTTGAGTTTGTACCAAAGTTAACCCCTGCTATTCATAAAACCATTATTCATAAAAAAGTAATTAGGTATAATTGCAGCAATTTAACAAATAATCTGTCTCTTACTTATGTAACGTTTTAACACGGTTGGACAGAAGCAGTCGAAAAAAAGGCTAAAATTTTGCTGATTTTCATCGGAATTCTCCCGATTAACATATACACGGTCCAGTACAGCATAAAATTTAAGTATTTTATTATAATTCACTTGAAATGAAAAGAAACAAAAGTTTGACAAATATCTATGTTTTTGTTTCTTTGTCATTTTTTATATTGTTTTGTAAACATCCTACTTTTGTTTGTTTTAAAAAATTGTTGTTTTGCTGTTTGCTGTTTTTCACTATGTGAGTGTAAAGCGTTGAAATATCGAAAAAAAAAACAATTTCAGAGTCATTTAAGTTACGCAAAAATCATATGAATACGTTATTTATCACCAGTATTTAATTTGGGACTGGAAATCTCCCTTGACATAATTTTGTTTCAAAAAACATTCAATTATTATCATAGTTTTATGACTACAGCAATATATTTTAAAAGTACTAAATTAAGATGCTGTACTTTGAACATTTCAGCAAACTAAAATGACTGCAGTGAATATTTATAGCGAAAAAGTGGATTTCAATGCGGTTTCTAATAGCGTGCTCGTAATTCCAGCAAGGCCAAGGCCTGATGTATAATAGAGCTCTGCTAATGGTCATGTTAATCCGACAACAATACCTCTCCATTCAGCATATTGCGGCCATTCGATGCGGGCAAGATGCGTTCTCCAAATGTGTGGGAGGTATTGCAACAATGCTTACGAAAACAATACCATATTGGTAAAGTCACGTGTTTATTAAAAAAATCCATTTACGGTAATAAGTAAGATATCAAATGTAACTTAGTAACTTACTAACTAATTTCTTAGATTGTAGGACAGTGGCTCTCGCTGACCACGATTTATATAATAAATTTAAATATAAACGTTATTAGTTTCGTTCTGAAGATGTTAACGATCAATAATATGCCAATTTTGTTTCAGTGTAAAACACAACTAATAATGAAATAAATTACAATGAATTACATGAACTCTATAACTATATAGACTTACATAAAACATATACCTCTAGAAATAAAAGTAGGCAGAAAACAAAATCATATAATATTAGTAGTTGACAACTGAAATATTATATCGATTGTAATTGTCGAAGTTACAAATTGCTGTGTAAGACAGGGGTTAAATTCAATGCAGGGGATTACCCGCCCCCGACAGTCAATGAGTCGCCCTATAATGAGACTAGAGACGCAACGTACTATGCAATGTGGGAATAACCTAGGTAAGTAATATTTTTTTTCGAGTTTATTGTAAAATTTTAAACACGAAAGTTCCGATTAAGCTATAGATTATATTACCATGTCAATTCTACTAGTAGTTTCTAATAAAATGATGCGGCTAGAGGACGAGGAGGGTTCCAGACACTCTCTCCTGACTTGGCACTTTGCCTAGTGACGTGTGCCAAGCGTCATCCACGTGTATCCAGACAAATAATGAAGGAAAATATAAATTTCATATTGTCTTACAAACCACTTACGCTACAGAAAACACGGCACGTTCAACTCGTTGAAATATTCCGCGAAAATGACGAATGCTAAACAAGTAAACGTTACGTAGAAATTTGCGTTAATTAGGTCTTTCACAAACATGATTTGACGTCCGCTTCCAGTAAATGCGTTACGTCGTAGAATTCAGAAGTTAGCCGTACACGGAACCGATGTACCGATAATGCAATCCCTTAATATCTTGAGCAATTGATTTGGATATATTTTAACTTAAAACTCAACGTGAACATATTTATTGGGAACCATTTTCCAAGAATAACATGGGCTATTTTCAGTAGCTGTTCTTCATTACCATAAAAAAACCTTATAAAACTCAATAAACGTATCTTTTTGATTCTATTTCTATCTGTAAAATATAGATATATTACAAAACTATGATATGATATCATCATGACGCTTTTCGGAACAATTTAAATGTTATTGCCAACTTTAAAAAATGATAGTGTGTCATTTTATTTGAATGGTATAAAATTTCTTTGTGCAAACTACAATTTCGTTCACATGTACTTTGTGACAATCAGGTCAATTTATATTAATGATATCACGTCTTAAGTAGAGTCGAGAATTGTTTCATAGCGATGTCTTGATTATTCAAAATGTAGAAAAAATCGTGGCACTTAGTTATATAAGTGAAATCTGCAGTATTTATTTTTAGGGATCGAGCACAAGGTTATTTTTTATTAGTATGATTAATTTTGATATGAACTGAAAGAAAGGGACACTAAGATTCCTTAGCCTACTTAAAGAACGTGAGACCAGTATTAATTGTTAATCAACTTTGTAGTGCTTATATATTATTATCTTAGTAAGGCCACATTTGCTTTGGACTACCAGTGAACATAAGTTAGTAAAATATTTGTACTTTTCCATCTGATAGATTTCTTTATGTGTTTGTATTAGAATTCAATATTATCGATTATGAAGACGCTGTTAATTCGTTTTCGAACTACGAAATAGCTGTCTGGGTACTCTCTGATTCTAAGCAGATTTCTATTACACAATAAAATCACCGTTGTACAACACTCCTAGGGAAACTTATTTTTCGAAGATATTTTCGTAAATGGAAGCTTATTTTTCATAATATCGAGTAATCAATTCTTAATTATAACACCTACAATAAGTCCTAACGCAAAAAACAAATTTGCTGAAGAAGAAAACTTTAAACTTTTTTAATTGAATGAATTAAATATTAATAAGTTTCACAAAACAATGGTTTACATTTATTTGTAATTCGGATGTAGAGAGGTCACTATTCATTAACATAGTTATCGGTATGATTTCAAGTCAAGGATTTAGGAACCTTTCATTAGGTTTACCTACTTCAATTATAACGTCGGTGTAATTCATTCAAGGATTGAAAATTTAAACCGATTATCAGTTTGTTAATCTGGGGAATACAAAATCAAAATTTTCATCCGTGAATTTCTCATCTGAAAAGTGTAGTAATAAAATAATTTTTCTTTCAAAAATTAATATTTCTGAATTAAAATTCTCTGGTACAGCCAACACAAATATCGCTTGCAATTGCTGGAGATTCCCAAGTTATCCCAGTAGACGTCATATTTGTATTTGGTTTTTTTTATAACAGTAAAATAAAAACAAATATGTTTATGTAAATAGGTGATAAAATTTAACATTAAAATGTAATTAATTTGAACTGGAAATGAAAACTGTTTTGTTTCATTATAAAAGATGAATAACTTTTTTATTTATGGTATGGTCCATTGTGGAGAAACGGACGCGCCTTTTCGGTGACGTCACAACCAGCTGAGTCACCTTCTAAGATGCACCAGCGCATACAATGCTGCCTACCTGACAAAACCGAACCCAAACTATGGTCACGATATTATTTTTTATCTCTAAAACTTCACTATAATTTTGTACGCCATGTGTTACGATTATAATAAAACTTTTGTTAAAACTTGTACTAAAGTTTAAACAGCGATTATTTATTGATCCTTTTTTCATCCCCCCTCAATAGGGTTTTAGGTTCATATAGGTGTTTGCTTTAATGTTTTTTTTTAATAATTCCATCTACATCTTCATATATAATACAATAAAACTGGATAGACTTCTTTTAAATTAAAAAACAGGATAAATATTTTCGTTAAATTCTAACAAATTCCTTTTTAAACAGTAAATTTAATAATCAAAGTCTTTAGTATTTTATTTGCAATTGGTGCTATGCTAAATCGAGTCTTAGTTGTCGAGAACAATGAGGATATATTGAACAAATTAGAAAACCTGAGTACTTATTGTGTGGGTCACCGGCTGGCCTGCTCTCTTGCAGTCGAACTATGAGTAGTATAAATTTATTTTAAAAAAACAGTACTTTTGATATGAAATGTTCACACAACAAATGCTGTTTATGGATGCAGTTTCATAGTCGCTTGTGTATTTTAGTTTTTCATTTACTTCTGAAATATTAAATTTTTACTATATTTTAGTACATGTATCTTTTGCAAAGTGTAACATAACGTAGCGGTAGGAATTCAATGAAATAAGTAAATTAAAAATACTATAAGGAAAATTTAGTTGTATATAATACATAAATGTAACTAAGTTAACCTAGTTTGTTTTATGCTTAAAATCCAGTTTTGACGGTCTTTAAAAATTAAAAAGTTTTTTGTCATTTCGCTTGTATAATGCATTTTCTTTATTCATTTACTTCACAAAATTTGTTATACACAAGTATTATTTCAAATCCAAATCTAAATTAAAACAAGCATCTATTGAACATGAATATGACGGATAGTCCTTTAAATGAAAACGATACAGATTTTTAATATACATAATTATAACAAATACTGTTAATTTATTATGTGACAGCTAATTACAATTGCGCACATGTTTATCAATATGAGTCCTTATCAATGCAAAGTACAAAGGAATGGAAACATTAATCAATGAATGATAAGCGATTCATTGCTTTCAGATGGTATGTAAATATCATAAATCAATATTTTGTCAATACTCATGGACCAATGTTCAAAAGGAAAGAGTTATCTATAGATAATTATACTGCATCATAAATAAATGGAAAGTGGCAATGCAAAGCCAATAAATGGCGCTTCAGTGTCAGGTCTTGCATTTTAGTACCCATGTTGATAATTCAGACAATTAACTGATTAACCAAACCTAAGACCTGCCTGCGTTTTTTGAATTGTAGCACATGACGCACTTCCCCGTAAAATAATGAGAAGAAACCCATATTCGCAGTGGTAGTCGCAAGTTATAGAGACACAAAAAATACAATACACTTTTGAGAATTTTGTTAACACGAGACAAGTGAAAGCGTTATATGGGACACGTGTTGAGATGATACTTGAGTGGGGTAGGGGTGAAGAACCTACGGGTCGAGCGATAAGGTGCCACGTTTACTGGAGAGTAGTTATAAATCAAAGACAAAACAGCCACACTCGTAGGTAAGTTAATAATCAAACTTTGATTCTAGATTTTATAGAAATTAGATAAACCCTCAGATGCAGTCTTCTTGAATAAATGAAAAAGCAAAATAATTCACATTTTGTTTAAAACCACCGGGTACCTAAATCACTATTGTACTATTGTGTACTCGTATGTGTACAGTCCTGGGATTACAGGTATGAATTTAAATACTTGAAACTCATATTACAATTGCAAGACTGAAATTCAACTTTAATAGTAATGTTTGGTACTTTAAACCTAATTTTCGACAAATCTTATATTGATTAAATATTACCTATATATTATTAAAGGTTTTTTACGGCCTATTTCATTGCATATAAATCCAACAAAGTTTGTATCTTTCAAGTTTTCTGACAGTACACTTGTTTCAATTACAATTTCCATTCAATCTTAAATACGCCTTCTTTCTCTTGCATTCTAGGCGGAGCAGTATTTTTTCAAACGCAGAATTCGAAAATGAAATGAAAAAAGAAATAACAACATTTCTATAAGACCCAGATAAAAAAAACATATATCAATATGACAGGAATAGACGATAAAATGTTCCATTGAAATGAATAACAATAATAGTATCACCAGTTAATGTGCACTGTCTCCCAGTGGTTTGACCACTTCCGGTGACACAGGTCCCGCGATAAGCGCGCTGGCTTCCGTCGCGATCACATACCTATACTTTCCCTGCATCCTCAATCATCCATAAGCGAGATAATCAGTGTTGCCAGACATCTCAAATTCCCATTTCGTTTGGATTGTTCAATTACAAGGCCTTCATATAATACAGAATAGGTAAATTTTATAATCTGCATAGTAGTTATTTGAATATTTTAATATAATTTTCAAAATTATGTGTTGAGATGGAATATTATAATACCTATTGTAATATTACGTATATAAAATCTTTGATACAAGAAATTGATGAACAGATTTCCGTTATATTTGATATCAAATACCTATTGCGATTAAGAGATCCATTAGTATATAAAAAGTAATTATTATTAAAATGAAAACGTACAATGATTTTTTTTTTTTTTTATTTTTTTTTTTTTTTTTAAATAAAATTTTTTTTTCCCCCCCCCAAAATAAACTTTATTTTCTTTTCTTTTTTTTTTTTTTTTTTTTTTTTTTTTTTTTTTTTTTTTTTTTTTTTTTTTTTTTTTGGGGTTTTTTTTTTTTTTTTTTTTTTCCTCTTTTTTTTTTTTTTTTTATTTCCCCCCCCCCCTTTTTTCAAAGAACCAGTTCGTCGTTCATAATCTTACATGGAAACAATATATGCAGATGTATGTTGTTACATATATACTAACTGCACATTACGTGCATGTAAATTTAGTTATAAATTTATTTTTTTTAATTATTGCAGCATTCCATGTTTTTATCTAGTCGATGTATGGCAATAACTGGAATAACTAAACATATATTTTTATTTTGCTGACGGGGAGTATAGTGTGCGTGTTTGGGGGATGTATTTGTGGGGGAGATGGGGGTTTCCCACCCAAACCCCCCCCTCCCCCAAGGGGGGGGGGGGGAGGGGGTTTTTTTGGGGGGGGGGGGGGGGGGGGGGTTTTTTTTTGTTTAAAAAAAAAAAGGTGGGGGGGGGGGGGGGGGAAGGGGGGGGGGTGGGGTTTGTTTTTTTTTTTTTTTTTTTTTTTTTTGTGGTGGGGTCTAATAGCCTGTCGATAGCGAATAACTAAATATTTAAGACGTAAGTTTTTATCACATTTGGATAAGCGATATATATTTGACATGATTAGTTTGTTGTATATTAGGTTTTTTTTTCTTTTTTTTTTTTTTTTGCCTTAACGTAAAAGAAGAAGGATTTAGCAGTCGTTTTTTTTTCCCGGGGGATTTCCCAAACTTTTTTTTTCCTCCCCCGCCTTTTAACCCTTGCTATGGACCATACGGCGATTAGAACGCTGCAGGTAGATTGCAAGTTTTTACATATCACAGATTGAATGACAGAATTGAAAATCCCAAATTTAGTAAATCATCAGTGGGTGCCGAAAGGGGAGACCAGCTGCTACCTTTTGAATTTCTCTTGGGGCTTTCTCCCCTTCGGGGGGTTTTTTTTGGGCCCCCCCCCCCCCCCCGGGGAAGATACAATAATTAATGAGTACTTCATATATATACCATGAGTAATAAATTTGGGATTATATGTCAAATAGTTTTAACGATAAGATGTGCAGTTTGAGGGCCGGCGTCTGGTTGTGAATGATAATGTAGTTTAATGGAATATATTTTGTTTTCCCTTTTTTCCAATTCTTCCCCTTTTTTTTGAAGGGTTTGGTCTATAATACTCCCAAGTATTTTGTGCACTCCCCCCGGGGGGGCGGGGGGGAGGGCCCTTTTTTGGCCCTTCCTTTCCGGGGGGGGGGGGGGGGGGGGGGGGGGGGGGGGGGGGGGGGTTTTGTTTTGGGGGGGGGGGGGGGTGTTTTTTTTTTTTTTTTTTTTTTGCCCCCCCCCTTTTTTTTTTTTTGGTTTGTTTTTGGTGTGGGGTTTTTTGTGGGGTGTTTTTTTTTTCCCCTTTTTAAGTTCTATTTTTGAAAAAGAGTGCGGTTTCATCAGCAAAGGTAAAAATTTTGTTCTCCTTCTGGCTGGATTCGGCACAAACTATCAATATAAACCAAAAAGAGCGTGGGAGAGATACAGCTACCCTGGGGTAGTCCACATGTGATATTTAATTCCTCGCTGATCGTGTTTCCTACTATCGTACGTTGTCTTCTGTCACTTAAAAAGTCTTGGAAAAGAGAGTAGGGTACTCCCCGGACTCCTATACTCTCCAGTTTTGCCAGTAGGCGAGGGATAGAGACAGTGTCGAATGCTTTTTTTATGTCAAGGAATATAGTTAGACATTTTTCTTTTTTGTCTAAGGAGGAAATAATGGTGTTGGTTAATTCCTGGACTGAATCTCTGGTTGATCTACTAGCACGGAACCCATACTGATTTGAGGATAGTAGATTGTTCGATTCTAATACTTGTGTCAATCGGTTATTTAATAGTTTTTCTAAGATCTTTGATAATACTGGTAGGATGGATATGGGTCTATAATTGTCAACTTTATTCTTTTCACCGCTTTTGTAGATGGGTTTGGTGGGAGCCGTTTTAAAGGCGGGGGGAAAAAAATATAATTGTCAACTTTATTCTTTTCACCGCTTTTGTAGATGGGTTTGATGGGGGCCGTTTTAATGCTGAGGGGTTCGAATATACCGTGGCTGATGATAAGTTGACATATGTAAATGCGATTGGTTCGACTAGTAGCACGGAGTATCTTTTGTTTTTCCCGCTTGGGATTTGGGCTCAAACCCCTGCACTTTTATCTTTCAGTCCTCTGATGATCTGGAGTACTTCTTCCTCAAATACGGGAGTAATCATAAAACTGTGGGGAGGGGACGGTGTGGGATGACTATTTTTGCGAATATCGTCTTGTTCTGGGTTCCATGAGGGGTCTATCTTATCTACAGTTGTTTCCAATAGTCAAAAAATGTGTTTATTGTGTTTACACTATTTATGTGGTTGTTTTCTTCCAACAGATTCTGAGAATGGTCTTGGCCGCGTTTTATGCCATTAATGTCTTTAATAGCTTGCCAGAGCTGTTTCGGACTTTTTTGCGCTCATCGATTTGCGATTTGTCGTATAATCTTTTAACTTTTTTGATTATACGACAAATCGCAAATCGATAGCGCAAAAAAAAGTCCGAATGATTAAAGAACCTTTCGTCGTTATAATCTTTATATGCAGGTATGTTGAAAATATTAACTGCACATTTGAGTGTAAAAGTTATAAATAGAATTGTTAAAGGATTCCCCGTTTTCACTTCGATTTGAAAACATGGCAACCCTAAAGCCTGACGATAGGAAAACTAAATATTTAAACGTAAACACATTGATAAGCGATATAATTTGACATGATTAGATATTAGGGCCAATTGCTATGAACCATACGACGATAACGCTACTAGTTGCAAATTTTTACATATAACAATTGAAACAGAATTTGAAAATCCCAAATTAAGTAAAAAATACGGATATAGTAGCTGTATGTTCACTAAATTTGGGATTTTCAAATTTAACTAGACCAGTTACAGCGTGTTCAATGAAATGCCATTAATGGAGAAGAAACAATGTTTGAAAATATTTGTTCTCATTTGTAAGTACCTACAAATGAGCCACCATGAGGACCATGTTGGTCCGCGCGTAAATTGACCGATTCTTACACCTCTAGGGATCATTTATTTTTACCTATTACCCCATTGAATGAACAAGGCGAGACATATATCGAGAGGAAGTGGATATCAATTGTATGTATCCACTATGTACGGATTATCGATTCATTGCCTACATTTGACATTATTACTTATACCGAATACAGTCCAAAAGTAGGTTAACAATCCGATATTTTTTATCTCAAAAATATTGAAATCGCGAATAAATGCCAGGTCAGTCTACGTGAGCGTGCTAAAAATATAGTTAAAACAACTTGATTAGGTAACGTGTACATGTTACAAACAGTAAGTATTTATAAAGTGAAATCCTTCCGAAATTAATCGTGCTTACCTACTTTTCAATATAGAAATAATAGTCAAACAAATATCTTCGTCTTAATTATTTTCGCAGCAGTATGGATATATAAAGCTTGTTTATCTTATACCGGAAATTATATTCATATATATCGGTTTCGACCTATTTATAAACAGTAATTAGGTCAAAATTGCTTTATCATTAATGGGATATTATAAAATACCTTCATATTATAAAAATATACATAGAGCTTTTAGCCGTTTTATTTTACACATATAAAGTAAAACAAAACACTACAATATGGTATGAGGTATATAAGTTATACCTATACACCACAATCATCTATGCGAATGTATAGAGAATTAAATTTTATAAAAATATTATATGCTAATGCAAAAAGAAAGAGATATATAATTCTTGGGCCGCGCGTGTATTAACTGGGATACTTATAACATCAATGATACACCAAACCACCACATGATTTGCTTGCTCGCTTTTTACATCTATCTATGGCAATCTTAAATAAAAGTCAGAAACATACCAGTACCAATTTACCGGTTTTCATTTAAATAGCCGTACACAAATCATACTAACTATTGCAATTTAAAAATAATTTTCTTAATAGTGCCCATAATTAGTTCATTCAGAAAATTTTATATTTTTGTCCATTACAAGCCGGCTACGCGTCGTACCATGTGAGTGTCAAGGGCTATTATTAAAATCCTAGGTTCCATTAACGTATGTAGCACCGGACAGTAATGGGATGCAGTGATATCCTTTTAACGTCACGCTATCCCGGCTCTTCTTCTCCAGTCAAGAGTAATGGGTTTATGTTTTAGTAATGTGACGTCGCGTCCGTGTGAAATAATGTGACCAGACAAGAATACTATAAAATTTGCCTGTATAGGTAAAAATAAGTTGGGTTTCTAATCGGAGCACTATTAACACTGGAGAGTGGTTGTTTAATACACAGTATTTTTCGTAAGGATCAAATATAAACTTTGTAAAAAATTTCAATTATATTTACTTATATTAATCCTGATTCATTAATTAAAAGTCTAGGCCGGCGTAGCTGTAATTGTTACGTCAGGGAATGAAAAATGTTGGCCTACTAATTTATAAAGGTAAATAATCAGGAAAAAAGAAACATTGGAATCCCTCATAGACTATGGATTACGTCTTGAGGGACTTTTTTCAATTTAAAACAAATTTCGTATAAATTCAAAATTGGATCATTATTGAAATGGTCCGCTCAAATTCCCATTATCAGTTCGGAACGGCCATTTAGAGCAATTTGTCGGTTGCTCGGTGTTTTTGTTGGATGAGGCAATAGTAATTAATCAGTCCACGAACGGCAGTGAGCTAGTTGAATGATTTTATTTACAGCGTCCTATCTCGAGTAAGAGATTTTCGGTGTTCCACTCTCGCATATTGCAATGTTCCAACGAAGCTACAGGTTCAAATTAATAAAAAGTCAATATTGAGATAGCAGTAAAGTAATTCCGAGCGTTTTTTTTTTTCTTACAGCCGTGTAATAATTCCAATTTAACAAATTATTTTAATTTTAAATATAAACATTAATTTTAAATTTAATTTAAATATACTTTGTAATTAGATCGTTTTTTATAATTTCAAGGATTTCTTGTTCTCTCTCCAACAGTGCTCAATCACTACACATTCTAATGAAAGGTGAACATACATTAATTCCTTTGTAATTTGTATATAAGTAGATGGCACTGTTACTTTGAAACGTGCTAAAATTATTAATAGATACTCGTGTAAGGCATCTAAATCTTTGAGAGTGACGTTAATCGTAACAATATATCTTTGTTACGCAACAAATACTTATTCCTTTTCTTAATAATAATAATATTTTACCGCTTAATAACGTCAAACACAGGATTATTATTGCAGAGGTTTAGGGGTAAGTAATGTATATGTAATGAAAAACGGTGCCAAAATACATCACACGACCGCTCGAATATACCCTTCGCAATTAGGGTGTTTGCACAAACAATTTGCCATTAAATGTTACCTACGCTGTTTGAGGATAAAATAAATCCTATAAATATAATTTATTTAGGTTTAATAGTACCATAACTGTGCTGCCAGCTGCGTCGGTTCTCGACCATTCTAACGTTTGGGACCTTTGTACCGATAATAGGGTAAATCCTTTCGTACAATGTAAATTATTACACTACATACTACTATTGCACTTTAGGCATACCTTAAATATACTATTTGAATTTGCTATCTAGAACTCATTTTAATGTAAACATAGTAGGAGATAAGTGATATCATCTAACGAAATTAAGGGAAAACGATAACCGTATTAAATATTTAGAAGCTATTAAGATGTTTTTAATAAAAGTACATGCGTGAATTTTACCCGGTTTACATCCCCCAACGCATACTCTGCAACGTTACGTGACGTGACTAATAACAAGCTAAATCAGGAATGATTTTTTTTTTAAGTAAAACACACTTTGATACTGATACAAAGGTTAAAAATTCTGTTCGATCTCTACCATTACCGTCCCGTGTCCTGCCTTGAATTCGATTCCCAGTAAAATAAAAATAATCGTCTCGGGTTGAAAACTTAGTAATTATTTTTCTCCAAGCTTATGCAATGTACAGGTACAGTAATAATAAATAATTGATATATGAATATGCAAGTCCTATTTCTCATTTTATATTCGATTAAAAATTAAATATGTCTATTTAAAAATAGATAAATTTTATTCCTTTTTTTAATTGGCTTAATGTGTGTTTAGGTCCAGCTGTAGTCCAGGGCAGACAGAGTGATGCAGCGACAGTAATTATCGTGCGGGCCGTGTCGACGACTCCAGGGAGAGCATTCACCCCGAGGGCCGCGCACAATACTCACAAAAGTCAGGGTTGCAAGTCTACCACTTCTAATCTCATTTACAATCAGTGTACAATACCATATATCAGTGTACTACGTGTAATTCTATAAGCAAATTATCGTATATCCGAGTCGCACTGATTATCAATATTTGCATATTAACTTTGTATGCGTTGGTCTAAATCGGAACATATTAAAATTTATATTACGCAAACAGTCCATAGAGTTATGCATCGAATAAAGTTGTGCTTCAAAAAGGCCACTAACCGGAGCTATTAATATCCAGTCTTGAAGAATTAATGAATTGCGAGAAAGTGTTCCAACACTTCACACACAGCCAGACACGTCACAGAAGGCTAATCGTCCTAGGCAAAAAAAATTGACGCCGAAAAAATACCGGACGCTGAAACGTGTCTGCCACTGTGTAATCTGATTTTTACATAAATTATATTGCGTAATTCACAACTTCACTGTGATAAATCAATATCAAAACTCAAAGTACAAGAGAAGGTATGATGATGTATGTTATAACTTGAATGTTAATACTAACACGCGAAAGTTGTTGTTGATGAATCCAAATCTAACCCAAACCTCGTAACGAATATACGAAAATAGATTTTCTTATGCTTCACATATACGACCTTGATAAAAGTCGCAGTACCAGCTAGTAAAGAAAGAAAATAACAATAAAGTCATAGTTATGATCATGTATGATCGATAAAATTAGTAATGTTATGTAATGTAATTATTATAATTTATTTCACTATCTCTGCTTATTTCATACAATTTAAAACCACATTTTTTATGCTTTGTGTATGATGTTTGGTACTTGTGTCATTTAGAAAAGCAAACAGTGTAGACATCCTAACTCTCAGTCAAACCGAGCCTAAGATGACTTTTATGCTAAAAATTAAACGCATTACATTGAAAGTGAGAATCTTCAGTTGGAAATGAAATATAAACTTACTTCATAACTAAACTAGCTATTTTTCGCAATTTCATCTGCGTTAATTAATAGGACTGTGAATTGTAAAGGTGCGCGATGTAAAAGTAGAAGATTTAATGGTAAAAACGCGATTCTTTGTTGCGGAATTCCTTTTAAAGTATGATTTGTCTTATTACATTGAAATTAAAAAATGTTTTTTTTTATTTTCAAAAATATTTGCAAATATTAATTAAACGTTAAAAAATCTCGCTTTGCCTGACTTAAGAAATAGTCAAAGAAATATACCACGCCTACACATTAAATATTTCTTTATAAAACGTTTCTTGAGGAGAATAAAAATTATGAATATTTTAAGGGTGTGTCGCAAGCGTAAAGGGCGGACCAGGCCAATATTACAAGTTGACGGCTCACGGCCATCAGCTACCCACTCGCGCTTTAACACCTTATACAGTATACGGACGGTAAAATGAATATATAATATCGTTATATTTGCTTAATAAAGCAATTTTTATGGGCAAAAATATAATTGGCATCTATATTCGTAAAGTTAGCCAATGCCGAGTTCTTAGGATAAATAGAACTATCTGTGAGCAAGATATCGTATTTAATACTATTTATATGGCTATCAACGCTTTGGAATATAGTGGTATATAGTACCAATATAGTGGTAAGCATAAATGCGAAGACCGATTGCTTCTTGCATTCCTTTCTAGGTGTGACGGTCCCCTGCCTGTTAAATATGAACCATATTCCACAGACCTCTTCACCGTTCTCATTGTGTAAAAATTCGTATCACGTTCCTTTCAAGCAGATCTACACTGTCATTAGACTATTTTCAAATAATCAATCAATAACAATCGTTAAAACTAATATTTATTCTTGATGTAACCTTGTTATAAGATGTAAAATAATGAGGTGCTAGTTTGTTTGCAGGAAGTATCCATACTATAGCCGTGAGATTTATAAAGAAAATACTATTTGGTATTCCGTTCTATAACTCAATAAACTTTATTGTTTCAAAGCATTAATAAATAAATATATTTTCCTATTCGTAGAAATAAAATTGTGAATGCATTACTAGTTAATATCAACAAAACTGTCACGTCATAGGAGAATGAAAAGTTGTGTTGAGTCTAGACTCCACTCAGTCTGAAGGTTAATTTAAAGTGATAGATTCATGATAGATTATCAAATGTATTATTTTAAATTTAGCTATATTATTTATTCAGTCGTAGTAAAGGATAATTGAAAACCCTTATCTTAATTATAGGGACTTTGTAGATCGACAATGCATCTCGCTTCCGGAGCAGTTAGAACCCGGAGTTTAAAAGCATAGATTCTGACAATGCATCAACGAACCTGTCAATTGAACGGGCGTTCACCCCGCGCCTTATCTATCCTTCATAGCATAAAAATTATAGAGGAGTTCGCGTCTCATAGAGAATCTGTCATAGTCTATGATCTTACCGGAAGTTGATAATCCTGTGACTTGTGACCGTTAAATTCAACAGTGAACCAGAAACAATGCCCCATTAGCTTTCCCTAGGCTAGAATTTCTCGCGCATAAACAAACTTTAAAACTGTAATTACACATTTAGTGAAAGGTTTTTAGTACTGACGTTGTTTTGTTAAGAATTTTCTCCATATCATACACGCCATCAGCTAAGGCATTATTGAAACTTTTGGTTCATATTACCAAATCTAAATTATAACAATTATCTCCGAGTGTGAATTTTTACACAGGAAAGGTGATAAGCTAAGTACTCAATTTTGCTATTTAGGTCACTAAATTATCTGTATCGTGTGTAAAAAATAGATTTGCTAAATAAATTATAAGATACTAGCATTTACGTTATATTTTAACAAAATCTAACTACGTAGCGCTCGATCTACTCATTACTAGATCCTAATTTAGATATAACGACTGTAGATAAGTTTTATTTTTATCTAGCGCTATCCTTTTTTCAATAACTACTGTCCCAAGTCAGTCCATAATGATTCAACGACATGTTTTTTTTTCATTGAAATCTGTCGAGGGATTTCTTTCGTTTACCTGCTATTTATGAATGACTCCGTGTTTTGAAGGTCACCGACCCTTATCTATTTGGATTCTAATTCAATTTATATCTTCTATATATTGCTACTAATGCCGTCCTAATATTATCAGTTACTACCTCTTGCAACGACAACACGGATATGTTTCCAGGATACTTATTTAAGACCCAAAGATAATTAATAAAAAGTTCCGTCTCAAGTCCAAGCTAGTGTTTTTTTATTAATATGGTGCATAGGCAGAAGGAGTATTTATTCCGAAATACTCGATTTCAAATTAAACATGAAAGAGTATCACGATATTTTTTTCTCTGAACAAATTTTTACACATGAAGGCTGATTTACTTATATACCTTTTATGTATTAATAACTTCTAGTTGTAAATATGTCATATACCCTGACAGCTGTCCGCAGCGTGTAAAACATATAAATAATACAACTGGGTCTGATGTTAACTATAGATGTGTTAATTTATCATAGTTAAGCATCCTCTCGCGGCAACTGTATTGGTGACCTAACAATTTAGTGTGATGATCCACTTAGATTATTTGGGGCAACTAGTTAAAATAGAGATGGTACATTTTTACAATTTGTTTCTTATACATCAGTCAAGCTAAGAAGGTTAGATTATATGGAAGCGGAGATTATATTTGATTCTCTTTTTGTGTCTAAATATTTGAATTGATTTTTATATATCGGTGACAAAATAACATGATTTATAAACTTCTAAATAAAATAAAATCATGTAAACAGTTATCAATAGTTAAATTTAAACAAATATGTTACTTGTGTATTGTATATTAAGTATACCTATTACAATAAAAGTTAACAGATTTGTTTTCTAAAATCTATATTACGCCATTAGGCAGTAAATAAGTAGAATTCAATTTTCGGCGGTGTATAAAAATAAATTTAAAAACATTTAAGTAAAACCTTTCAAATTCAAATCTCTTTGACTGAGGTAGATGAAAGTCCTTGTATCTCGGCTATGCAATAAATGATATTGTTTTATCCTCCATTTGCGTTTAGGTACAATTACAAGTTGTGACCAAAATTAGTAGTTTCAAGGGGGAGACGCGAACGGTATAACGTAAATAGCACTATGACCCGGCCGTTGACTCGGTTTATCCTGATCCGGCCCACTACTCCAGTTCAATTTGAATCGGGATACAGATATCTAAATTTATTATAGGAACGACCTGTGACCCAATAAATACACTTCTAGGTGTTTTATTTAGGGCGTGTCTAGCTAGTTAAAAAAAGTATTGAAACTCGGTAAGGGTTTTTAAAACTAAAATAAAAATTCAAAATAAATTCTCTTTCAAAAGATCTAGACAACTTTTTAGTGATTGAGATAAAGTGATGCTATGAAAATATTTATTGTGTCTATATTTTAATAGGTCATCTAGATATCTCACTAAACGCATCCAACTGCACAAATTGAAAACGAGACAAAGCCGATTAAACATTTTCCCCTCTGGCAGCAGATGTGAAAACATTGCCCCTTGTGGCTGCGCGGAATCAAAATAAATATCTTGTCATGGTCTAGGCAAACATACTTTTAACCTACTTTTATATTTAGCAGCTGTGCTCCTAATGCGCTATTGATTTTTCATACTCGACTAATGTACTTCAAGTAGTGTTATTATTTATAACCCTAATGGTTATTTTATTTGTGTTCAGAATGAATGTGATGTATTCATGTAATGAGGCCTGTGGCAAACATTGTATATTTTCATAAATAAATAAAATTCAATAACTCCAGAAACAGTCAAAACTCTTTAACAGATTTGTTAAATTTTGTTAAAAAAATGTTTCTCAAATCAACGTTGAATGTGTTGAAAACCTTCTGTATGCCATATAAATTCTAAATTAATATAAATAAGTATCTTCATTTTAAAACTGTCGGAAGTAGCTTAATGTTATAACGTGTTTTCCACAATATTTGTAATTCCATAGAACTTAATTTCAAGCAGAGCATTATGAAGCTTCGTCAATAGAAGTACACGGCCTGATGGAATTGGCCAAACGGATACGCCATTGGGCTGTGGGCATACAATAGCTGACTAGTGCTGGCGACAAACAGCGACACGCACACAATAGGCGATAGACGTACAAATTGTGGTAATATTTCCCATGTTTGTTATTGTATCACGTGACGTTGATTTATGTCGATATAAGATTAATTAAATCATAGTTTAGTCAAACAGTTTTCATAAACAAATTAATTGCACAAAAACAACCCTATATTAACTATCAACAATATTCTAAGCAGTCCTCTTAGCCTCAGCCAAGATCAAAATACTCAGTGTCGACATCTTGAGCAATGTCCACCGCCGTGGTCACCTGGAGGTTAAGACTAAACTAGCCTTCAAAAAGCTTCAAAAGGCGTGATAGTATTTCACTCCAGGCCATCGCTTGCAACTTAATAAACACAAATTCTATCCCATACGGACTACTGTTCGCACCTCTTTGTGAGAGCTCCCCAAAGCCAGCTTCTTCCATTTTATCGCATCCAATGTAGGGCGGTCCGAATGATTGACTACCCCGTTCTTTTTGATCGGCTTCATACATTGGCTCTGGGTACAGATGTTGGTTCCCTCTACATTTTAAACAGCATATTTCTTGAGGAGTGCTTTGATGAATTGTTTGGACTAATACCTCCAGGCAGCTGAATTTCATCACCGTTCGTGGAGGCAGAAGGTCAAATTCCACCCACTTCAAATTTCCATCGGTGTTCCACCATCATGCACTTATTAAGCACTTTTTTGCACCACCAGCTACCCGTAGGACTATTTCCAAATCGTTTCGACCTAGCCGCCTGCGAAAAACGAACTTACCATCTCCCTTAAAGGCCGGCCACACACACGTTAGCTTCATGGCGTTGTGAGTGCCCATGGACGGCCATTAGCAACAACGTATGCCTCCTATCATATAAAAAGCTACAACTAAACGGAGAAATATAAGCAGGTACGTACACTCGTAACTGAAAGCGTGTTAATTTGCCGCAGCGGTGTGCGTAACTTTTTACGTTCAAAATGTAAAGAAGCTTTATTTTTCTTTCTAATTATTATTCTAAGAAGCGAGTCAGTGTTCTTATAATCAGGTGCGGAGTTCATTTTATCCTGTTGTCAGACATACACTTTCAAGTTAGGGTTCACACGCTTTGTTCGAATACAATGACTCTCTACGTTCTTTTTGTTTTCATTCAGACGACCTTTGTTGATAATAAACAATATCGCTACTTTAATGAAAGAAATCATGTAGCGTGAGATTTTTATTTAATTTATTTCGCAACTAACCTCCCTACGCATACCTAAATGAAATAATTTATGTATGTTGAATTACCACTTACGGTTATATTAACTTAACAGTTTGAACCAGTTTTTATTTAATGGTATTTATTGTTTAGACTGATTAGAAGATTACTCCTTAGCCGTTTACCATGACCAAGAGAGCCAGATTATTTTATTATTACTCCTTATTCTCATTAATTGCTGTGACCTCATTCAAATACTTTAAGCATAAACATTTGAAGTAATTGTGTATAAGTTTTACTCTGAGAAGTAAGGAAACGTTATAGTGACCATAATATTATCTAATATATCTAATATAACATTCTCGTGTCACAGTTTTCGTTGCCATACTCCTCCGAAACGGCTTGACCGATTCTCTTGAAACTTTGTGAGCGTATTGAGTAGGTCTGAGAATCGGCCAACATCTATTTTTCATCGCCTTAAATGTTAGGGGTGGACTACCCCTAAATTTTTGTTTTATTTTTTAAACAAAATTTCTTATTTTTTATTTTTCTATGATACAGCATACAAAAGTTCATACAACCCTAAATTTTTACCCCTCTACGATCAACTCCTATTTTTTATTTTTTTATTGAAAATTGAAATCACATGTATGGCAAAACAAAGTTTGCTGGGTCACAGAATCATTTTTACGTACATGTATTATGGTTATACCGATAGTTATGATTTTGATATAGCGGTACATATACATGGAAAAACATATAAAATATAACATATAATAACACCGATAACGGGCGCTAATTAATAGAGAAATTCAATACAAAAATACACACTGAACCTTTCCGCTTTGAGTCAATAAAGGCAGTGTTTACGTCAATGTAACTGAAATAGGCCGAACTGAACACGCAAAGTGCTAGACCGTTTGCCGCATGAAATTATTATGGCATTTGATACGTTTAGTTTATACAACAATTAGTTAACATTTACTATTTGTGACCTAAAAATAATTGGATAATTATATATATGCTAATAGTTGACGATGGTAGAATAGTAACTAAGGATTTATTTACATATATCATGAAGAAGATTAATAAGTTTTCCTGATGTCATATTACGATGATAATCACCGAACGTGTTTTTCCGTTTTATTTATTTGCTTTTATAATATTACACAATTTTATCATTTCGCACACATGACATTTCATAAACACGAATTGCGCGCAGGCGCCGATTCTTTAAATTGACTTTTGGCCTTTGTTCAGAGCACCTCATTATAGTTCAATGACAAACTTTCGCTTTTTACATTACGGTTGAATTCATTAAATAAAATATGCTCACCCGAAACAAGACTATGTGAAATATTTCTTGTCGGTCTGTATATTTATATTGTGTCCGTTTATATGAATAAGTTCTTATATACATCCTGTACAGGGAAGGGCTGGAAGATTTTTAACAAAAGCTCAATTTAATGACCAATTGACGATTAAGAAACCTATTTGACTTCATTTCTCTTATAATATGAAATAATAATTTTGGAGCATTATGTTCAGATTTGTTATTGGCAAAGAACTGATCGTACACGTGTCTGATAAACCGCAACTATATCACACGCGTGCTCTCCCAAAATTTGGCTACTCGTTTATGAAATGCGCTAAAATACTACTACGAATCGATGAATACTTCCTCTTATGTTTAAAATATTCTATGACTTATGGATGGATACAAATAAATAGAACTACGATAGATATGCCTATATAGATTATTAAGTTTTTCCAGTAGCTGTACTTCTTCGTAAATTACTAAACAGGCAACGATCTTTGGAGTAGCATTTCACACCATTTTAGCGAGTAGTATTAACATTATTTGCTTCTGTGACCTAAAGACCGTAGTGGATCTGACCTGACTATTTGTACATCGAATTGAGATTACTTTCAATAGGTATTCAGCCTCCTCCGTGTTATGAAAACGAACTGGTTTTATAAATATATCATTAAAAACTTTAACTGTGCTCGTGATTAATAATATTGTTTCATACTTGCACAACTACTACTACAAGACATGATGGATTATGAGTGCCGAATAGTTACAGCCTGATTAATCTACGTATGTTTCTTTGGAGGTATTGGCAAAAGTCTGTCTTAAAATTAAATAAAATCAATGATGGGGAGATAAATGCGCCGGTCGGTGGTGGCAACACTGACAGTGGTGACAACCGCAACCCGAGACCACGGCTCGTTACTTGAAGAAATGCATTTCACAAAATAAAGGATATCTATTGTAAAACGAAATGAAGTGTGGAGAATTTTTTATTGCTATGCAATTTAATGTATATTGTCCTAAAAGATTAATTTAAGTTGTTATGAGCATAGAATACATAATGTTTGGTTAATATTAGCAACTACCAACCCTATTATTCTCTATCGGATATACAACATAAACTAGTAAAAATAAGTAGTTGTAATGATGGTTAATGGTCTCAATAAAAATACTTTGAAGTCATTATTGGGTAATCATTCAGTCTTCTTTTGGGCACTTTGCAAACTTGGAGATCGTGAGAGATGACTTGCGATTGTGCCCTCAATATACATACTACGATGGAACATGGTCATTGCATTGCATGGTCAAACAGGTTTTATTCACCTACACTAATTAAACTGTTGTTTTTAAAAGAATACATAATTTAATATTAATATGAAAGAAGTGAAAATAAAATTATTCAAAGGCTCGCTAACACTTTGTAGAACTATTAAAATGGAACAGTTTCGTATTACATGTCTTTTCGGAACTTTTTAAAGATTTATAGCAGATTTCTCGATATTATTATGCTTCACAAAAATAATTTATAATATCGGTCTTATTTATTAATTACTTTTGAGCTTATTCATGACAATTTCGTAAAGTATGGTATAAATTAATATAATATAATCAATTAAAAAAAATTATATAATAATAATATTACGCCCGAAAGTAAAGAACGAAAATATTAAAATAGATTGCTTTTATTAAAATGTACCTAATCGCTTTCCTTGACTGATGTATCTATGCAATGCCAAAGCAATCGGATATGAAGCAGATGGAGTGGTTGGCAGACAAACTAAATTGAATTTAATATACGACTTCTACAAGTTATTTATTGCCACAAACTGAGCCGTGTGAATATATTATCTATTCATGGTTACTCAATTATGTTGTAATATTACGTCCAGAACATCAATTTTGATGAGAAAAAATTGTTGCGACGTAGTTGTGTCTTAACAATAGTCTTTAATTCATTTCTGTTGTGGTAATTCCATAAGTTTTTCAATTACTACATTTAATTTAGTACTTTAATGATTATTGACAGTTGCAAACCTCAATAATTAGAAATCTAAAGTTAAATTTACTATGCTAATTAGCCTCTTTACTTAACTTAAAAGAAAGTAGTCGCCGGCTTAGCCGGAAATTATAAAATTAATACAAAGTTCTAGAATACGTATTATTGTAAATGAAAGCCACATTAATGTACACATAAATATTAAAACTGATAAACATAGATTAGGTATTTGATTTTTATCAGGTTGCATATAAATTTTATCAAATTATACACTAATCACTACCACCAACCGATTAATTCGTGATATTAATATTTGAATCACGTAATCGTATATTTTGAATATACGATAGAGGTAGTTCAAGTTAGTTGTCAGCCGAGGCTTTTAAAGGTCAAATCGAATGTCATTCACGCTGCATCCGTTAGAAGTGAAGTAAATACCAAGCATTTGATTCATTTCATGAATCGACGCTCATATATGTATCGATGATTCAACAATGACGTGCTCTAACCTAATGAGTTTCGAAGGCAAACAGTAATCTGTCTACTAGAAATAATTATCGATTACGATACGATTTTTCCTTGTTCACCATTACTTCTGAAGCTTTGTTTTAGAATTATTGTGTTTTGTTTACGAGAGTACTACACATTACTACAATACAGGTCAAAGCAAATATGGTTTTACGCAGGTGTTGTGCTGGAAAGAATGAAAATAAAAAAAACTGCTGACATAAACGAAGCAGCTCATGTCAGCTGTTTTGAAAAACAGTGATATAAAAAAGCTTTTACATCGGTATAATTTTTGTGTTGTGTATGCACCATTCTTATTCAATTTTGGAAATATAAAATGAGTAAACCTAAGCCGGGGCTATATTAGTCATAAAATATCTAAGACACAAAGTTCTTATTGCTGTATATTAATTTGCCTTTCAATAGGTTTTATGGGCGTTTATGTATTCCATGCTGCTGATACGCGGTTGTGCTTAGCTAACACGTAGGTATATAAATAGAATTAGAAACAATAAATGTGCTTGTCTGCATAAATATGACCATGTAATAGAACACAGTTCTGTAGAAGCGTATCATATAAAATTGTCAGCATGTGTGTGTTGTTTGATTTGTGTGATGTCCGTTGTGTGCTTATCGCTCGACAGGAAGTGGCTTGGTTTATTATTCGTGTCGTGCATCATGTGGCTGCGTGCGCGGGCGCAGCTCGGGCGTCCTGGAGAATTTTACTCGATACGCAGTAACGGGAAATGCATATCGCTTCTAATTATTATTGAACTAGATTTTTGATACTAGATCTTTATAATCTAGAATAAGCTTCATACTTTATTAGGTGTAAAGTGCAATGACACAATCTGTATCGTAGTTTAAAAAAAAAGTTAAACGTAATTTTTTTTTTGGTTCGTGTATAAAAACAGAGACTTGCAACAAGAAATTTTTCGAAGATCACCTTCAAAACACAAAATTAACATTAAACATTGCATTATTATTTATAAATTTTTAACAACAAATAAAAGTTAATTACAAGTTGGCACATTTACAATCAATTCGAAGTTCATAGCTGCGAACTTATTATATCAGACTGAAAGATATGTCAATTTTAAAGCGCTCTTAGGTCGAAGGTGAATAATAAGAAAATGAATAATTGTATGTTTGAGGATATTGTGAAGGTAGGACGCGGCGCCTTCGCTGTCAGCCAGAGAACGGGTTTGGAGGCAATTGCAGGTCAACAACTTGAAGCAAGTAAGCTGATCATCCGCGAAAATCTGTCTCTTTGCACTTTGCAGACATAAGTCTTTAAGATTGTTATCACTACTTGAAAAGTTATAGCTTTGAACGCATTGCTGCAATTCCACACATAATATCCGTGAGTTATACAATAAAGGTCACTTTATATATTCAATATTGGTTTTTGTTCCATTTCCATGGAAAAATGGAACGTGCATATCATCACGTAATTTGATATTAAAATGGCATACAATCTACAAAAAAATGCAAATTAAAGCAGACAAAGGAATATTTCGTCGCAAAATAAGATTCTTTTGAAAAATGAACTGAAGAGATGCTGAAACTCATGTTACAATGTAACGCAACACAAGATACAAGGCCAACTATAGAGATATTCCTAACTCATCGGTGTAACGTTAGATAATTTTGTTATATGACAACTAATCTAGATTGTCTCGGCTGCTTCTCAACTGGGGTGATTTCGGTTAAATATCAAAACATTGTTTTGATGCTCTTAGAGTAAATGACAAATACTTGCTTTATTTAACAATATTTCAAAAGACACGGGAATTAGCTAGTAATGGTATGAATAGCAGCAGGTCTATTTCTACAATATAATAGTGATTTTGACAAAAAAAAATTGCTGATCAAAAACATATAGGTATCTCATAAATAATTATAAAGCTTTAGGACCTTAAGGTTAGGACCTTAGAAACTACTTACTTATTCTAATTGAATTTGTGGATTGTTAATTTATCGACGAATACTATATAACAGATATCTTTAAAAGAGTCGATATACTTCAATGGTATTTGTATTGGATTACATTTATTTTAATACATATAAAGTAAATATAAAAAACAAATTAAAACATCTTGCGTTGTGAATACGAGAAACAAACAAGCCGCTACTTAAAAGTTGGAGAACATAAAAAGTTGTTAAAGAGTTAAGACTTAAGATGTCTACTAGAAAGCCGGATGAGCTAATCAACACTGAGTCACATAAGCAACTCGAGAGGGCACGCGTTCCCGGCCCCCTATTCTTGTATGCATGTGGGTTCATCCGTTAGAATTCTTCAGATATTTTTTAAATAATTTGCAGTTCATATTCAATAAAGCAAGAGATACGCGTTAAAAAGATTGTATCACTTTTGTGACGTTTTGTTTACCTTATCATTGTCATTGTTTAGTCAAATTAATTTGCATACTAAATATATAAATGTGACTAAATATTTAAATAATGAGGTTAATTGTAAGTTTATAAAGTAGCATTCTTACTTACGAAACTAAACGACGCGATGAAGTGTTGATGTGAGCATCTGTTGCTGAGTTCACTCCGTAAAGTATTAAATGTTACGGGTTTTCATGTAATCTACCATTTAGGGTCACTTGAAATTACTACTTAGAATTACTTTAAAATAGACAATTAAAATAAGAACAACAAATAATTGAAATTCACCGATAAATAAAATTAATAATTATCGGTGTATAAACATTTTTAATCTCTCAAAGCCGTATTCGGAAAGGTACTTATTGCGCAAATTGTTCTTGAAATCGCTTTCTACGTCGCGTCACGTCTCTGCCTTGATAAGTGAACTTATCTTACGTAAATCGGCGACTTGATATCGGTTTACTGCGCCAATTTGATGCTAAACAAGATGATACATCTGACTACATGTTAAGCAGTCGCTTATTTATTTAAATACACTTTTTTGCAAGTAAGGATCGATTGCGAAAGACGCCCTTACCGCTTAAAAGCGATCTCTTGAAACTAAACTATTAGACTTTATTATTTTTTATTTAAAAAGGTCATCCATACATACGTTACACTAACATCAAATCAAAACTTAAAACTACCCCTTACAAATAATTCCTACAGTGTAACATACTATTAAAGGACGACACAACATGCATATAAAGGTCGTGGTACACAAAAAAAGTATAACTAAACAATAATGACAAAATTAATTTTAAAAGACTTAAAAACATTAGAATTAATCAGCTATGCTATATATACTTAAGAATATATCCAATCGGACGCTAATCGGAGAATCCCACTGCAAATAGTAGTTAACTAATCATAGAAATATCATTTAATTAGCAAATGTGCCATTGCAGATAGCATGGTCGACTTGTTAGTAGTTTCTCGAACATATAATGTATTTTAAGAAAAAGCGTTCCTTTAAGGTCGACAGCAAGTAGGTAAGCTTCCTGTAAATGCAGGCGTTCTTGGACGATTAAGATTTTCGTCTAGGTTAGTAATCTTATATGAAATAGCATTTTTGACACGTTCTTTAACATATATGACAAGTAATATGTTCTTTATTTGCAGCAGATCTGGATAAAATATACATACAAAAGGGATAAGCAAAAGTAACTTCCGTAAATTGAAGACATTGAACAATAATAATTCCTATCCATTTTTAAATATGTTTTTAAAAATTCTCCCTTAATTTTTTTTCATACAATTTATACCCGCTCTGTGTTGATAATATTGTGTAAAATTGTTGGAAATAAAATGAGAGTTACAAAATTATATATTGAAGAGACACAATTAATTATCAAGATAAAATTTCGAAATATCAGTTTCTTATCAGGAAGCCGTCAAATCTAACGTGAGATGTTTTTATTCGTATACAATACGATATGGTTAATTACTTTGTGACCTTCTATCAACGTATTTAAATTGATTATATAAGCGTAGGTTTACTTTGTATTTGCAATTTACTTTGAATAATATTCGAAAGTTTAGTTAGATTAAAATATTGTCTTTTTCAAAATAAAGCCAGCAAATTTCACATATAAATTTTTAATGTGATCTTGTTTCTAATATCCCTGTGTCTGCAGATGACGGCTGTTTAATATCGTTGATATTTTCTCCATAATAAAATATAATTATTGTTAAATCTGACGTCATTTACAAAGTGCACTAACTGCGCCCACGTTCACTTTCTATCAAGCGATCTGCCAATAAACCTGTTATACCGAATTAATCTTTCCGATAGTTTAAAGACCTGTTTCTCCAACCTATATTATAAAACTGGGACAGTTAATTAAATTAGATTGGATTAATTGCATGATAAGTCTCTTGAAATTACCTATATAAGACCTACGGTACAACAGAACTATGAAAAATATTAGTTACATGTTCGTTGAATCTAAGGCATTAATTAACTAATATTTAATTTAGAATTTAAATAGATGACATCTAAAAGCCAGTGTAAACTGAACTACTCTGTAAGAAAATAATACGGTCTTCTCTTGAACACTGGCTCTAGCTTCATATATATTTTATGTTTATGTGAAAGTTACGTAGAACGAAATGAAGATTTTATAAACGTGAAATTAGATTGAATTTGTTGGATAATCACAGAAAAATTATCTTAACCGTCTATATTGTATGTAAGATTTAGAGGAAAATCGTATTAAATTCGTAGTGTGTTTATTTAGTAGCAATATTTTTGCTTAAAGACATCCTAATTATCACGATTAACAGAACGCCAGTAGCCAGGCCCTCGCCAAATTACTAACATCCGATGCATCTGCTCCTTATTATTAAATATGAACAAAATGTTAGTAGTGTACCTACATCTTAAACAGTATTAATGATTCATTATTATTTGTCCAAAATTTAATAAGTTTTGTAAGCTATGAACAAACTATAAGGATTCAAAAAATTAAATGCTATTGAAAAGTTGTAATTTTATACGATCTATAATTCTTAATATTGGTCTAATGGTGACAGGTGTATTTGTAAATTTTGTTATATTTTTGCAGTAAGCAATAGCTCTATATGATCTTGCTCTAATTTACTGAATTGTGCCTGTTCTTTTGGTTTTCTCTGACCATTAGTTCTTTTGACCACCCGATAAGATATCCTAGTTCATTCAGCAATTATTCAGTGATGTTTGGCGATGTGCCACAACCGCGGACCGTGACTCAAGCGTGTGTACACAATTATTGGCTGCAGCGCTGCTGTTAGCAGTTAGCGCACATACTTCAATGCAATTAGTAACTTGTGTAGAACCATATCGGTTTTTTACCAGTCGCGTGTGAACACGCGATTTCTCCGCTAAACAGAATATTGAACGATGATACTTCGTTATGTTCGATTTGACGTAGGCACTCTTACGAATACATAATCGTGAGGAAATCAATAAAAGACGTCTCATCGGTATGACGAATAAAATACAAAAGCTGTTTATTGTAACGTACGTATACAATGACTTGACATAAAATCGAATGAACGGTGTCCTTCCGCGCATTGACTTCCTACTCATGAGGGTTTTTAGTTATAACATGAAAACAAAAGATCAAGAGGACAGTTGAATTTAATCAACTTCTTATTTACCACAATATTTGGACTAGAAAAACGAGTGAAAAACACGCTCTGAACTATTTATAATAAAATCACGTTGGATTTTACCTTGACCTTGTTTCAATGGCAAGAAGTGATTCGGTGTTTTTTCTATATATTTTAACCTATTTAAAATTGCCTAATAATAATCATAGTTGTTATTTTGTGAATGCCGTACGCATTTTAAGTAGGTACGTATTATCTTTCACGCCCACAAAAAAATCATTATTTCTGAGATTTTCATATTTTACTTTGGTGTTTAGTGTATATTACAAGAGTTCATTCCGAAGTCTTTATGCTACTGTACTATGTCTTACTTTAAGTTTTAAAGATTTACCTAATAAATTAGCTATGTAATTTTTAGCTTAACTTTTCAATCGAAAATATCACTTATTTGTCATAAAATACAAAAGTTATTCTCATTACATAATCCGTTAATTTCGATTGGACGGAGATTGGAGAGCAAAATTCGTCTCAGGTGCATACTTAATTTCACTTTCACTATTATTAGAGTATCGGCACATCGATACATGATATTTCAAGTAACGACACGCACATCTTTGCTTCAGTTTCTCTTACGTACCCGAGGCTAAAAAAATACAAATTTACCTTTATTTAGGCCTATCTGTCTTTTACAGCACAGAATGCCTTCACAATGTTACTATTTACTACTTGTACTAACTACTATATAACGTAATTAACTATAAGTACGTAGCATTAACTAGATAATGCATAAAATGTCCCCTTATAAGGTCCCATGACTTCATACTATAGGCATGGCAACAAAGCATCGATTTCCGTTTTAGCTTGTAATTGTGATCTTTGACCGCATACGAATTGTCTATTTAACTTGGGTTAATTTGAATTAAAATTTACTGAATATTGAGCCAAGCTATTTCCGGAAGATTTTAAATAAATTTGATAAAACGAATATGTAATATTTGTGCACACAATTAACTTAATGAACCTGGGTATCAATTTATGTGTATGGTATATATTATGCTGTATTCCGTCCAAATGAAGTATTTATAAAATATGTTTGACTATCACTAAGGTTGATTAGGCAAACTCGTTTGAGTTTCAAAACGACACGACGGAAGCATATTGTAGCCATCTTGTAGCATTGAACACGTGGTTACATCTTCAGTCAGGCCCGGACCGGAGCAAACAATACACTCTTTTTGTTATTGTCGTGCCCCGAAAACTGAGCACGTGTTCGCTTGCTCATCCCACCCGTTAACCAACTCCTTCATCATACAAACATAAGCTTTAGTGAGATATGCTTAACGCTCATTACAGCTCTAATGCTTAGATAATTAATAAGGTCATAAAACAGCAATTTACTTTACCGAGAAGTAGTTACAAAACTTGTGAAAAAAAAGAGACACACATTTTTGTTAAATTAAAAGGTTAATTTATTAATTTGTAAAATTAAGTCCTTTTCATCTGAAAAACCTCATTATAATAGATTACATTTAAAGACATACTTACTTAGTTTTAATTAAAGTCACTAAGCAGAACGTATCATCGCCAATAGATACGGTGAAATCATGACATGTATTTAAACCAGCTTACCATGTTCGGTGCAAGCAATGCAAGTCAAGGTGGGCGTTTGCGCAACACGCCAAGGACTGCTGCCGGCTGCTGCAATGCAACCAGCTACCCACAGACAACGGACAAGTCGCACAGCTACATACGCCAACACGAAATATCATAGCACTCCATAAATACCTAATGCTCAGATTTTTACATTTTCCATAACTAAAACGTCAACAAGTAGTTCTCTTTCTTATATCTTAGCCCTATTACCACTACTGTGTCGAACAATACTGTTTCAATGGAAGAAGGCTAGTGTTTTTTCCGGTAGGGCAAATATAAAACTGGAATTTATATATTAAGCAATAATTTAAAATATTGTTTTTCTTTTCATTGCATTGTTCATTGAAAATGTGTAGGCACTTTTGCTGTAGTGGGTACTTAACATGGTGGTAGGGACGTGCTTTAAATTAACTAAAATTAATAGTTATAACAAGAGGCACCGCTATTGTACTCTAAATACAAAGGCATTAATAATAAATGATAGTTATAAGTTAAGAGTTATTCAAGCGTCCCAATAGCACTCGTACCTACGAGTATATGCCCGCATTGATTGTATAGATTTATTTTAAAAGAACTAAAGACTATTGAGTAGTAAGTCACTCATAGGTTCACTATTAGTATTAGTATTCATTGTATGTTTTGAGCCAATGTGAACTTGAAGTTTGTAGCTTAGTGACAATATTAAATATTGAATTTACTAAAGGGATTTTACTTGGAAATAAACTTCGAATTATTATTTCCCGTATTACTTTACCACCTTATTATAATTGACGTATTGAATTAACTTCGATCCAAATTGTACGAACTGCCCCACTGCTATTTATGTATTTATAGCTGCCCCACACGCCGTATTAACGCGCGAGATGCGCGGGAGACGCCCATCCAAGCTTCTATTCCCAGCGAGACCTTGTTTTATGTATCACAAATTCCTAACACACGAATATCAACATATCTGAACAAGGGCGTGATATTAATCAAATGGTTTACGTTCAAATTGTATGTACATACCATATTTTATCCGCAAAATTTTCGAGATCCATGAGATATGGACGATAAAGAAAAGAAAATAGATTGTTTGAATACGATAAAAAGACCTATGAAAGGGAGATATTTTGGATCAGTGGCCTAATTTATTATAACTTAAGATTATTTAACTATCTTAAAAAAATTCAAAATATTTCCATGAAAAGTAGTTACTTTTTTTGGAAAGTGAAAGTATACAAATAAATATTGCTTATTATTCTAAAACAGTGTACGAATCCACAATTAACTTTTATTATTTAGAATTTCCAACTAATCATTATTCATTCGGGTTTGGTCTTACCAACGTTACCTATAATGGAATTCGAGTTGAACACATCTATGTACAAATGTACTATAAAATTAATAAGTGAAGTGAAGCTAGGTAACATTTGCGTTTTGTGGACTTATATATGTTGCGAAATTTATGAAGTACGATATCTCGGTCTCATTAAAAAAAAATGCTGTCAAAACATCTTTTATTCAGAGTTATATATTTATTTTGAATATCGTATTCATTTCAACATAAATAAGCTCGTCAAACGATAGATGGATTTTAAAATAAATAATAAAAAAGGTTGTAATAACCCTCTTACAATGTGCTGTCAGCAACAGTTTTTTGTTATACATTATTTTTGTGCAAATTACGTTTACTCATTAGAAGTTCTGAAAAATACTTTTGTTTTGGAACATTTTTCAGTTACGCTGTGTATCAATAGAAGCTCTATGTTATATAGCCAACTCGATAAATAACACAAATATATTGTTTCAATTCAAACCAGTACCACTTCCACTGATTAGCGCGTTCAACTAAATACTCTTAAGCTTTACACTTATTGCATAAATATGATTAATTACCTAGGATCAAAAGCTTGCTAAAGTTTCCATAGAATTAAAAGAACCCAAACACTTACAGAGAACTGGATACATTGCTCAAGACGAAGCAATGGCTGATAGTTACCTACAAGGTAATCCTATTGTAACAAGTTCCTTTATAAATTACTGCAATCTACTAGTTTTTACGTTACATTGCATGGTTATTATTTCGAATTATAAATAAACCTACTTATTTATGAAAAACAGTAACTAAAGATCAGTGACAGTTACTATATTTATTGGAAATATCAATATGTTTGCTATGGGTTTTAATCTAGTCTATTACCGTGATAAATACGTTTTTTTTTTAAATTTATAACCACATAAATGATATAAAATTGGTATTCGATTTTTTTTTTCGTAAGACTTGCAATAACAGTTAATCCTTCTAAATGAAATCAAATCCGGGTAAAATGACTATCTGGGCCGGTAACGGCACCTAAATTGTGCCTGTAGTGACTCGTGTCGACTGAGCAACGAAATCATGACCTTAAACTCGACATGTCCCACTTTACCATGCCTTTACAAAACAGATAGCATGTAAGTCATTTAGAATATGAACCTCAATTACAATTCTCACTAATCTCGAAACAAAGTTATAAGCTTTCTTTACAAGGACAATTTTCATTGTGTCGTGGTGTCAATTGAAGTCTGATTTCTCATCAAACTGGTTTGTCTCAGGTTGTAAGTGGCATAAACCATTTATAGAAGGGAAAATCGAAACTGTATATTGATTAAGAAAATTATTGCAACGATGTATCATAAGTGCTGTTTAAATGAAGATGGTTGCACACACGATTGTCATGGTCCAACAGTTTCTTTTGATTACAAACACGCGTCTATTTGTGTTGCACCAGTAAAAAGCCCTTGAACTAATCCTGGTATACATTCTATGGTATATTATTATCTATAAAAAGTTGAAATAAAAAAGGTTGTTTACCGAAAAGAAAATTGTAACCAATATAAATGAACATACTCCAAAGTACTCATAATTATTAACCTTTGCCACCATTAACTTATCAATAATTCTTCAATTGGCCAAATGGATTTAGCTAAAATAAACAGTGCATTTTTTAACAATTCTCATTATTAATTATCAAGTTTAATTGTAATTTAACAATTCTCGCCTCTTTCTGTCAAATTGTCTGTATGCTAGGAAGGGGGGCATACATGATTTAGTTAAGAGGGTTGCACCCTCCTAACAGAATCTTTTGTTATGAATGAAGAAGAGGTAAATCTAACACCTGAGCCGATTTCAAAGTTTTCTAGGCATCTTAAAATCTTGGATTAGGACAATAATGGAGCACTGTCTAAGCCAAACAAAAGACTTTTTTTTGATATTTTACGTCTTTGAGTCAGAGAGTGTATAGATAAATATAATAATACCTAAATACAACAAATTTTTTGTTGTATGTCACTCAAGGCAAATTTTAATTACTGTTTGTATTATTTATAAAGCTTAAATTGTTACCTGGTCAGTCCTTTAATAAAACTTCACATATTAATCTCCCACTTAAAACTTTTATTATAGATATTTTGTTATATGTATTATCACAAATCCTGGTAGACTTTTAAAACACAATCACACATCTGACAAATCTTAAGTCCATATTTTCTTCATTACTGATTTCTCATATATTTAAACATAATTTACACGGTAAAACACAATTTCAATATGACTTAGGTGTAAACGCTTATTCATTGCACTTCACTCTACACAATCATATAAGATTATTGCATATTTGGATGGCCTTTTATTCCCTAAAACCGTCCTTTCTTATTTTAATCTCATGAAATGATAATTTATGTACACAGTTGACTAACACTAATAAACAATACATATACATTATTACTGTTGCTTAAAATGACAATAATTACATTGTCTGATGTTTAAAAAGTAAATATGATATTACAATTTTGGAATCTTTTAATAATACATGTAAAAAATCCCTATTTAGTTTATGTACTTGTTGTTTTCATATGAAAATTATTTTTGCGGGAGAATCTACCAGTACTAAAGTATGAAAATATAAGATAAAGCACCTCGATTGGACAATGGTATGTATCAAAGATATTAACAACTTGATATGACGCACATCGCGATCGCTAAGTGTAGAGCGACCGGGGCTGGCGCGCCGCCGTCCAGGCCGCCCTGGGGCGGCCAGCCTTCGAGTCTAAGAGGACAGGCCTCCACCTCGCTGTTGCAGTCTTACGAGAAATAAATGCCACATTACACACTAAGTATTAAAGCACTGTACAACAACAATAAGGTTTCTTTTCCTTTTCAGGACTAACGTTCATTTCACGCACAATTTCCGCAAACATTTCGTTGACATTAGTGCGACTTTTCGCAGAAGCCTCCACAAATGGACAGCCCCACAGCTGTGCAAGGGCCGATCCCTCTGCTTGTGACACTTCACGTTGATGTTCCAAATCCGCTTTGTTGCCAACTAACAATATGGGAACGCGTTCTGAGCCCTTGACACGCGTTATCAATTCCTTCATTGGTTTTATATCTTGGAACGTCTGATGATTGGTTAATGAATAAACTACAACAAATCCTTGGCCATTCTTTATATACAAATCTCTCATGGAGGCAAATTGCTCCGTGCCGGCAGTATCCAATATCTCTAGGACACACGGAGAATTGTCCACTTCAATTTCTTTCCTATAGAAATCTTCTATGGTGGGGTCATACTTTTCCATGAAACATCCGGAAACAAACTGCACCGTTAAAGCACTCTTTCCGACCCCACCCGAACCCAACACAACCACTTTGAATTCGCGCATTATTGTTGTGTAAAATCACTGTCTATTCTTCTAAAACGTTTGAAAAACGTATTTCCACTGTGTGCTATAAAAATGTCATTGCTATGTTGGTTTATGACTCACTCGAATGTGATCACTGACGAACCGTTCACGTACAGTATGATAACTAAATGATAAATAACGACGCCATTTTAGATTGAAGAGTGGCAAAACAACTGTTTTTGCATCACGGTATAAGCTCTATTCACTACACACGCGAAGCTATAAACGCGGAAGCAACATCAATTCAACTGACTTGCTAAGTGCTGGAATTGGCAGCAGTAGCAGGTTCGTCAATGCACTCAATTGCAATGGTTTGATTGGTGAATGACAGTTGGTACAACTGGACAAAAATGTTGTCATGTAAAGGAATCATAATTACGCATAAATAATTTTAAATTTGAATTTAGATTTTACAACTATCATATTTTTGTTTTGACTAAGTACATAATATTTGCCTTGGTATTGTACATTCAAATAAAGTTATTTTATTTTAAAATATACTTTATTGTGTATGGAGGTGGGAATCCTGATACGAATAAAATCTTGAAGTAAAATTCTAATAATAAATTTTCTTCAAGACCACACAATATCAATGTAAATGAAACATTTGACACCTTTATATTTCGAAATTAATATAACAACTGTGTAAAAATATTTCTCAGTCTATTTTTGTTTTTTTTTACATGGTATAGTTTTCTTATGTTGCCGCAATTGAAATTGAAAACGTTCAGAAACACGAATAAATAAATCGATTTTAAGTTACATAGTGATTAATAAATAACTAAACTAAATAATAAATAACGCCCTTCCCGAAACGAAAATTTTCATGGTCAAATAAAAATACATAATTACTAGGTTATGTAAAGCGTTTCTGTGTTTCAAAAATTTATGATATTGAGAAGTTGTAGGCGCAGATTGGTAGTCGTCGCTTTAACTTATATACAAACAATTAAGATCCAGAGTATATTAAAAACGTAAAACTGGGTCTCTTGGAGCTGGTACTTCATCACTCTTTGTCTACATCTCTATTATCTGTGGCCTGTGGGTCTACAAATTATTGTATTGTAGTGTGAAAACTGAAAATAAATGAATTTTTTTTTCAGCATTATGTATTTAATTCAAAAATCTTAAAATAATCAAAAATACGTTTAAAGGTGAAAATTATCAAAATCACTAAACTGTTCAACTTCAACTCAATAATATAATTAATAAAAGGTATGTGCAAGTATTTAAATTAATCATTCCTGTGTTACGTTTTGTTCTAACAATATTATGTTTAGAAACTATCATATGGAGTATATTTTCAGACCATTATAATGATATAAATGTTACTGTGTGTACTAACGTAACAACATTTTGCAGCGGCTGTATTAAATGGACCTGTTGCTGTCCTATTCCATTTCATCCTGTTTAAAATAGAGTCATCATCTTATTTATCTTTTTTTCAGGAACGACATGTCTCACAAACCTACCCCCTACAGTCCAAATTTTCCACCTAGTCAGGGTTATGCTCCACCAGCAGAAAGTGGAAAATCAAATGAAAGCTACCCTATGAACCCTCAAGTTGGGTATCCTGGACCACCACCTTCGCTTCCCCCAGGGGCTCAACCACTACCTGGAATGCAGCATGGATTACAACCAGGTTTTCAACCTGGCTTTCAACCTGGATTTGCTCCTGGATTTCAGCCAGGATATTCTCAAGGACATCATGGATATCCACACCCACAGCCTGGTTATCCCCAACCGCAACCTGGATATCCACCTGCTCCCATTGTTCAACAGCCTGGACCAGGCCAAATTCCAGGTCAGTCAAATTGTAATATTGCTATGCAATGATGCAAAAAGAACCCGTAGAGTTGGATATGGGCCAAAACTACTATAATTATCTATATAACTAGCTTCTACAGTAGAAAACTTGCTGTATTATTATGATAAATTATTATTAAAATCATTTAAGCTTAAGCATAGTTTCTTCACCTGTGGACTGCTTTCTATTATAAGGTGTTAATTTATTTAGTTCACCTGGGTTCCAATTGGTCACAAAGGGGGAATTTACATTATTTTGGTTAAAAAAAATTCAATATAAACAATTTGAAAGTCAAGTCACTCCTTCATAGTTGATTATAACACTGTCTCGAAAGAAAGCATTTAAGATACAGTAAGTTAATTACTGAAGTAAAAATATAAGTGTTATATTGTTACTCCATTTATTTAAAGGATAATTTCACTAAAAACATAAGTCCTAAATCAGTGCATCTCCAGTGTATTGATGACCATTTAGATGCATTTATACATATAAAATATACTCTTTGTATTTAATATCTTTACTATTGCTTATATCAAGAACCTTCACCAAACTTAAATTTTTGTTTCTGTTCTCTTAAAAATTTTACACGCAACAATTTGGTTAGTAGGTAAATTGTTTGATGATTTAAGAATAATTAAATTTCAATTTCCCCAAGATTGTCACTCACTGACATGCATGTCATCAAAACAAAACTGTTATTTCCTCTTATTAGAGAGGTGAAATGTAGTTAGTTTAGTCAATTAGGTTTTAGTGTCTTGTCTTGTCTTGTCTTGTCTTGTCTTTTTACTATAAACAGGGAAAAATATCAGAAAACAAATGTGTGTTTGCCAAGCCATTCAAAAACTTTAATATTTATTTTAGTTATAATAAAATGAAGTCAGTAAACTATCAAGACATCAATTATGATGAGAAATTACTGATATAGCTAAAACACCTGAAATCTTTTAGAATGAAGGTTGTTTCACTACACTATAAGTTCAAAGTTGAATGAACACTTTGTAATTTTGTGTAGTGTTCTTCCATCACAAAAGAAAAGGATATTTCTATGCCTTTCATATTGCCATGAATATTTTTTACTTCCTAACTGGGTTTAGACGAAATCTAGTTTTCACAACCTTTGTAGTTCTGACAACACACGTTCACCCCGATCTGTTCTGATCTACGACAGACGATCTTTATTGCATCTGTTGATAATACGATATGGCTATTGAGCCACTTTGTGCAAGATGATCACTGCAATCCTCTGCAATTTTCTTTAACACCTATATAATCTCGAATATCGAAATAAGTTTTTAAAATACCTAATACACCTGTTCCAAATTTAAGAAAAGTCGAGAATAGATAAAACTTTTATGTAACAAAATTTATAGCCAGACTAATTAGTCCAATGTTGACATTTTGAACCTTTTTAAATCTGTTTATAAAAACCTATTACTGTCAAAATAGGGTAATGATTGAATCGCATAATCACCAAACATATCACGTGGCTTACACGTTTATCACCACAAATTAACATAAAATTATTTTTGTCATATACATATAATATGCTTTATAGTCTACTACGATAAATGAAAAAAACCTTTTTGAAATCAATATATAAATACCTAATTGATTACTAAAGTTAAGGAATAACTCTTTATAGATAATAATGTTTACTTACCCTTGTAAGCCCCTTCAGAGGTATAATATCATTACGGTCCATTAAACTGTAGATAGTAGTACTGCTTTTTGTAAAAATAATATTTTGGCTAACTTTTCATAATAATATAATGTCAATGCGTAAAAACATAGCTGGACATTATTTTGATATGTTATGTGAAGAACCTCAAGGGAAAGCAAAAAAATCTACCAACAAATCCAACTTTAAGAGCTTGTTTACAATAAAGGAAAAGAAATTTCTCCGTTTAAAAGATAAACATGTGATTCTGGAGACCCTTAGTGTTTCATATGTGAAAAGGACATTCCAACGCTTGTTTAAAATAATTTTTATATCTGAAAGCAATAAATATGAACAGTTTATGTCTGATGATGAAAAAAGGTTGATTTATGCTACTGTAGATAATCATAGTGTGGTGGAGGGCATATAGATGTGTATGTGGTAATGTGTATTTAAGTTACAATTGTTTCATGATGTAATTCTATGTTATGACAATGTCTTTTTGTTTGTTATACAAATGTAAGTACTGTGCAAAAGAACTCAGAAATAATTTACATTCCATTTACGTTCTTTCAATTAATCTTAGTTACAGTGTAATGTATGTGAATATAGAATATTATTTGTTTATTATGATTTACATTGTTTTATTTTTAATGTATATGTTTGTATGTAAGTTTGCCTTTTAAATATTTTTTTATGACTTTCTCAATTTTGACAGGTGGATGGATGACTATACCGCAAGGACTCGGCAACTGCCCACCGGGTTTGGAATACCTCTCTTTGATTGATCAGTTACTTATACATCAAAAGGTGGAACTTCTGGAGGCATTTGTTGGATTTGAAACAAATAATAAATACACGGTTAAAAATTCGATTGGACAAAAAGTTTATTATGCTGTAGAAGATAATGATTGTTGCACAAGAAATTGCTGTGGCCCAATGCGTCCATTTGATATGAAAATCATGGACAACTTTCAGAATGAGGTAATCTTACTAATATTATAAAACTGAAGTTTGGTTCTTTGAACTAATCTCAGAAACTACTACAAGCAATTAGATCTCGCGCGTGTACTTTCTTAATGTGGGTAAACCCCAGGGAAAGATTTTACTAACACACACCCAACAATAATAGTGTGTAGTGCTAATATGACCTGACTTAGCATACTCACCGTGGATGCTTAGCTAGCCTTGAGAACACAGCACTGATTTTCAATTAGGCCATTTATTAATAGTACAAACTGACAGGAACGTACAGACAAAAAAAAATAGAAGTTAAATAGCACAATATAAATAAAATAAAGATACTGAAATCAAATACGTAAGTAAATTATAATCATAAAGTTATAAAAAGCAGTAACCATAGCCTAATACTAGAGTAACAAAAACAAGTTTTGTCCTTCCGACTCCGGTCTAAACAAATATTCCTGATACCTTAGTTTGCAAGTGAATTTGCTAGTGCATATATGTTACAAATTAGTTTTTATTTGTCGTTATTTTCAGCGACTTGAGTCTGTCAAAATAAATAATCTATAAAGAGAAATAAATAGAATTCTTAAAAAGTCGGCGAGCCCGTTGCTAACCTCCACGCAATGTCACTCGTACTGCGTAGTTCATGTACGCGTAATATGTTTGTGCCACCGCACCGGTGGCATTTTAATAGAACAAAAACGATGATTTTCAGGTCATTCACCTAAACCGCCCTTTGGCGTGTGATTCATGTTGGTGTCCGTGCTGGTTACAAAGCATGGAAGTAACTGCCCCTCCTGGAACCGTCATTGGCTCTATAGAACAAGAGTGGTCAATATTCAAGCCTTGCTACGTCATAAAGAACGCCACAGGAGAAGTTGTACTTAAAATCAAAGGACCAGTTTGCACATTTTCTATCTGTGGAGACGTTGAGTTTAATGTAAGTTGTTTGGTTGTCGAACTTTTCTAATCTTTATAACTAGGAATGATTGATTTTATGTCACTAATAGTATTGCAAACAGAAAGCAGAAGAATTACCAATATGTTGTACAAATTAACAGTAATAAATAATTCAGATGTGGTACAATGCACCGTCTATTTCAACGAGGCTATAATTAATATTGTTTATCAAACACATATTGACGTGCTCCAATAAATTCTTAGACAAACATTGAATTATCAAGCAATTTAGTTTCACTATTATCTGAATTTAAATAACAATTGTTATTGATAAGTAACATTGTCCTCAATGTTTATGTACCTACACTAAATTAAATTATCCTTCGCAATAGTATTTTCGAACTGATCTGATGATGATTTCCAAGATTATAAATAGAAATCGATTTTAATTTTAACTCTTGAATATATTTGTGCTTTGCAGTTACTGTGGTTTTGCAATTTTTTTAATTTTTAAAATAATATAATACTTAGTTATGAACTTAAACTGACTTCTCGTAAGGAATATAATTATTATTTGTATTATTGCAGGTTTATTCGAAGGATGGGGAGACCAAAGTGGGAAAAATAACAAAGCAATGGTCTGGTTTGGCCAGAGAAGCGTTCACCGATTCAGATTACTTCGGAATCACGTTCCCTATGGATTTGGATGTCAGGATAAAGGCAGTTCTTCTGGGAGCATGTTTTTTGATTGTAAGTATTTTATGCTAATTCATGATAATTTTAATTTTGTACTTTATCATAATGTTTTTTTTGTGTTATTAAAAATGATTTTTCATGCATTCAAAGAAAGCAATATGATAACCTACAGTTTAAAAGTTACTACAGAGTTTCGCCTAGAAATTAAATATGTTTTGAGACGACGCCACTAATATAATTTTACGTTTAATTCCAGGATTTTATGTTCTTCGAAAAGTCTGGCAATCAAGAATCCGATCGTCCTGGTATGCTGTAAGTGATATTTATGGAACTGCAGCGCTACAAGATTTTTTGACACTTTGTGGTTCGATGACTACAATCAATCGTTAAAGTGCCAAGAGAGGATCTCTTAACACTTTAACGATTGATTGGAGTGCGATTTTGAATTTTTATACTAATATTTAAATGTTAAACTTATATACTAAAAGGCTTGCTTGTATCCATATATTTAAGTGTCAACTCACCATGTTAAAATATTTTTATTTCGATTATTTATAATTGTTTTCTAAGGTAAAATGCTATAAAATTTTTAAAATATTTATTATGGTAAGTTGATTTTTTCCTGTTGCCTTATTAGGTTTTAAGTACCTTTATTTTGTTTTATGAATCTTATTATTTTATATTACTTTAACACTTGTATTATTAATATAAGTATTGTACGCACACTTAAGAAATCTCAATTAGTGGAAATTTAATCTCATCCAGTTTCGAGAACTGTCAAAAGTTGTAACATATTTGGAAATACGGGCGAGGTAACAACAATGCGTTGTGTTGCCGTATCTCAAAATTACGACGTCGAAGAGCGCATTGTGGAACATTTTCTATGCGACGCCGCATGATTCAGGTCGGTTTATTTTTGCGTAGCAACGCAATGTTGTGACTGTCACGAAGGGCTTAATGGACATAATTATAACGTTTACTCATCGAAGCATAGCCTTGACACAAGTCTAGCCCAGTGGATTTTTGATAAACCATCTGTCACTGTGGAATTTTTAATATTATCTGGAGGGAAAGTATCCAATACATTTAACAATTATAGTTCTTATAAATTTAGGATAAATTCAAATGTAAGAAGGATGTTGTTATAAGAACACCACGCGTAAGAAAAGCCTGCACTCTATGTGTAACTGTTTCTGTGAAAATGAACTACATTGGTTACTTTCCCTCTGTATAAGCAAATTTTTATTTAAGCATTATTTTCACGCCTAGAATATTCAAGTGAAACATTTATTGTTTCACGTTGACTACATATTACAATGCATGTTTTTTTTAATCCATGAGAAGTATCCCTTTTTACATAAAAAACACTGATATTAAACTGTTTTAATAAAAATATTCGTACGTTTCTAGCATACTGTTTATGTTGCTAAAACAGTAGTCGTCATTACGATATCGTCGGTTGCATAATTCGAGTTCTCGTACAGTTTACTTGCATGGTATAACTCGATTATAACTGCTCGCGATCGAGAAAATTTCATCGAACGTTTATATTATGTACGTACGTGTGCGCTCACGATATGGGAACACGTTATGTTATACATAAATTCCAATAATGGGTGATGCTATAATACTGCCTAACAAATGTTCCTGCTAAGAGTGCTTTAATTAAAACTGTGTCACAACTGTTATTTTTTATAAAGAGGATACTTTTTTTTGGTTTACTTTTGTTTAACCGCATTTTATAAAATCACGCCAAAAAAATATTCACTTGAAATTTTTACCATAGATAATTTTTCTCTACTTACTGTGATACTTATTTAAGAAATTGACAAAACCAAATTTATTTTGGCATTTACAAACTTTTTGATTGATTATGGCAAATGATTGGATTATTTATTTTAGTGTAACTAACTCTGTGCTTGATTTAAGTTCTAGACTTAGTTAAGGTACAGGAAAACGGCACAATATTATTATATACAGTATACTCTAAAAAAGAAAACTATAATATTACGATTTTTACATTGTAACTACAGCCACGTCTTGATTTCAAGCTTATTCAGGAATAATTTTTTATACTTTTACGATTTATATTTACATTATATACCTATTAAAGATATTTAGGTGAACATAGTTACTCAGCACATTATTTGAACTTTGTTCAGGAATACGTTAGCTTTACGCAAGTGCCAAAAACGCATCATATATTCATGTAAAAGAATCTGTTGTAAAATATATATCTACTAATATTATGTATACTAGCATTTATATGGAGTATAAAGTAATTGATTATTGCGTATACAATTGTTTAAAAATTTATACTCACATCCAAATACTATGCCATATATGCACAGTGTTTATTGTGGAGTGTTTTCAACTGTGTTTTATATGATTGCTATACATATTACTAATAAGTCACTGTATTGGTGCTAGTTATTTCCTATTGAGTATTATTTCTTGTCAAAACGCATTTTTATTTCCTAAAATATTTGTTTAGTTTTACATAATGCATTCAAGATGACTACAAAAATTATTGTCAATGCAATATATTTAAGTGGTTGTATTAGTCTATGAAAGCCCATATTGTATGCTTTATAAGTCATTAATAAAACAGTGTATCTTTGCATAGGTATGTTTATTTTATTCCACATAGTAAAAACAAATATAAATGCTTGAAATTTTTTGGGTTTATCACCCAATTTAAGGAGATATGGTGAAATCGGCCTTGACTTTCAATTTCCTTAAGATCTCGGCTGCCTCTTTTTTAGCTAGGTGATCATTGTTTGACTTGGCAGGATAGCTGGCAGCTAATTTTAAGTAATACTTTGCTTGATCCTCCTTATTCAATTTGAGATAGCAACAACCAAGTCTTAATAAATTGACACTATAAAATCTTGGCTGAGCGGCTTCAGCTTTTAAAAAATATTCTAAAGCATCTTCATAAGTGGAAGAAGGAAGCGGTGTGTATAAAGCTGCAGCTGTCTTCCTTTGATGGCATGGAAATTCAGTGATCTGGTAACACCATTCACCAAGCATATGAAGTAATGGTGCGTCGTTTGGGTTTAAATTAATCGCCAGCTATAAAATATATTTTTTATTTGAGTCCAAGGAATAATGATTTTAAATGAATTTTCTCTAAAAAGGCAAAAACAAAAAAATACAGTAGTATAAATGTACTACTACTTGCGTCCTATTGTTCTAAACAGCTTTGAATGTATTATTCAAATTTTTGAGCAGATTTGGGACTTTGCTAAAGATTCTTAACTATATAAATAACAGTAAATTTATTATTTCTTGAACTTACTGCACTACATTAGGAATTAATTATTACCTCCATATGTTTTTTAACATTTGCCAGTTCCTGTATCTTCTTTTTTACACCATCATTTGTACTCTTCAAGTCCAGTATTAAAGCATACCACTTTTGGACTGCAAAATGGTCCCAATGGTTTTCCAATTCTTCAGCTATCATGCTGTAGGCTTTTGATATCAATTCATTTCTGTGTGCTTGGTCATGTTTTGGTTGCTTTGCCATATTGTACAAAACACGGCAGATGCGCCATTTTATTTCTATATTGTTTTGATCCTGTGATGTTATATTGCATTATTATTGCGAGTTAGTGAATAGTTAGTTCTGAATATCTAATCATAAGTCAATTTGAGGATAGAGGCTGGATTTTTGGAATTATATTAGCTTACAATAGGTAATGTTTGTGACTGATGAGAGGTCAGTTTTTTTAGCTATGATAACAAAAGATATGTCATTTTTATTTTATAAAGTTTTCATAATCATAGCTAGTCATAGAAGCTCTGCCTCTTGTATGAATTTGCATGGAATAATTTTCAAAGGGTTTCAATAAAATAAAATAAAATGCACCTCTGTACTTGACAATAGTTTAAAGCATTCCTCATATTTTCCATTTTCAAAGAGTGTATCAGCAGCACCAGTTACTGCAACAGGTGGCTTAAGATTCTCTTTCTGTTCTGTAGCAGTAAACTTTAGTTTTGCAGGCCATATTAATAAAAATGTTACGGGTGTTTTAAAGTTTATAGGATTTGCAATAGGTGATTTTG
>CAVNZL010000138.1:4082500-4357500 GCA_963693355.1 Pontia daplidice | reverse complement strand
AGCATCATGATTTAAATGTCTTATCACACAAGTTTCTTTGATGTGTAGGTTTGTTAATATTTCAGCGTTAAAAACAACTTATACATATAACATACTTAACTACTTAAGTTTGTTACATCAGTGTATTTATTCTTATCCAAACTGAGTTCAAGTAGTCCATGAGGATTGATGTTCAAGCCGTCAGTTGTATTGTTTTTTATATGGTAATTATTCATTATTTTTGAAACATTTAGTTCACATGATCTAGAAAGTTCCTCTATATTTTTTAAACCTGACTTTAATTGTATAAGATAAGATATATATTCATGCATACAGTACAATGTTATAAATCATTTTCGAAACAACTTTAAATAGATTACACTGGTCACATTGACCACTTCACTAAGTGCTTAGGTGTTGGGCAGTTATATTTTTATGTGGTGAATGAATTAACCATTAAAATCAGTTTGTATCACAGAAAAAGTTTTAATTTATTTAAATTCTATTTCTTACCATTATGCTGAGGACCTATTTGTTAAAAGTAAACAATCTTTTATTGTATTTATAACTTTTTATATCTTATTTTGCTTAAATTTATTGGTATGAACTTCCTATATATGACTTGTTTATTAGTATATTTTTATGTTTATTAGTATATGTTTTCTGTAGCTTTAAGAAGTAAGCTTATAAAAATTAATGTTTTATTACTGTTGAAAGTTGATCTAAAAAGAGGTTTTAGAGAAAAATATACTAAGATATGAATACAGATTAATATTAATCGGAATAACTAGGTAGGTATTTAGCAAACAAATGTAATATAAATTAGATGATACTATATTAACTATATGAGCATAATTCCAAATTGTATTACAATTATGTAGTTAATATAGTGTACATTATTTGGAATTTACGCAAACGTCAGGCTTGTAACCTCATACTGATCTCTCTAGCGGAACTCCGACCACGGTGACGTACTGACGTCCTGTAAGAATGTAAATCGACACCCGAGACCGTAAATACTGGTTTTGATGGAAACAAATATTAGAAAATGTCCCATTAACAGGTTTTTTTGTTTCCATCATTACAACAACAAATATTTTCATATAAAAAGGTTCTGCCTATCAATCCAGTCTATTAAAAACAAAAAGCTTTTATGCTTACAACCAACGTTTTTTATATACGAAGATAAAAGTGTAGTTGTGACCTAGTTCTTGTTCGCGTCATCATTAAGTACCCATAGCGAAGTTGACCTCAAATATAGTGCTTTAGATCGACCACCCCTGGCGCTGAGGAATCTGTTGAGTTGCGAATTCTCTGCATGTATTGAAATAGCTTAGAGTTCAGTTGCATATGTAGCCGTTCCTTTACGGATTGCTCCCGCGTGCATACATATCGCCAACTCTCCGTCACCGCCGTAAACGCACGCCAAACTATACACAGACCTCTAGTTTGTCGCACATTTATTTTGTAGGCTCGAAAAATAATAAATATTTACCATGTTACTAAATTATTAATTTATGGACTCTGCTAGACGTGGATTCAGTTAAATTTGTGACAGTATTTGTGGTGGTTTTGTGATGTTTCCTTAGAACAAATTACAATGGATTCGACCGACGCATCGGATTTATTATGTAAGAAGTCGATATTTATCATTTGTCATGTCGAGAAAACGCTTTGTTTATAATAGTTTTCTCACTCGTGTGTACAAGATAAACATTGAAATTAAAAACAATGCTGGTATGTTTTCTCTATATTGGCAGACTCATTGTTGTATTTTTTAATGGAGATTGTCGTGCACGTACGTGTTCTCTCTGATGTATGATTATTTACTATGTTTGGCTATTTTGAAGGCAAAATTTAATGGCAACGGAATATATGGGTAGTGATAGTCTAGAAGACGTAGGTACATGTTGTCTCCCTTGCTTTGGTACGTGATTCAAAGTAATATGATCTGACGGGCCTCTGCTCGAAAACCATTGTTATTGATTAAAAATGTTAATGTTTGCATTTTTTTGTTACATGTGCTGATTTTCTTCGACATTGCGAATTTAGCGGTAAGTGTAAAATTGTAATTATAACATTTTCTATATTACAAACGACAGAATTACTTATGCGTAAGTTTTATTCAGTATTGTAACACTACTATTAGACTTTCGTTTTATAAGTTTTAAAAGGAGTCAGTAGGTGACCATATCGTAAGCATTGTCATGTATGCAATATAATAAAAAATAAATTATTAGGTCACAGAGGCCAAGGACCGTTTGTCCATTGCGCACGTACGACTACGTTTGGTTGCACGTTGTTTGAATTACGAGTTGGAATTTGCGACCGCTATTTAGCCCTCGATTGTTGTGACTTGGCCACTATCCTGACACCAATAGCCAAGTCCCATGGCATAAGTACCCGCAACATATGGTTTGCAGTGACGACAGTATTTGTCACTTCGACGCTCCCTTGCCACAGTTCCAGTATGCGAAAGTCGAATCGCGCAGTGGCCGTTCTTTCGTCCTCTTATTATTTTTCATTAAAATTCCAATAATAATCGCTATTTTCGGTTCAAAAGTACCTTGTATTATGTGAACATGACTTTTATGTTTTAGAAACATACATAGGATTTTATTTATTTATGCATCAGTCGCTTACAATAATGTAATTATTGTTAAAACATTAAATTCTTATCAGTGCTTTAAGCCGTGGTTGATTCACCCGGTTTCATTCGACTCTTCTCCGGATGTGATTTGTCGACGGAAAATGTGGTATCGCATTTGGTAGCAACATATTGCTGTAATTGTAACAGTATGTTTCCTTCGCATACCACTGACGGTTGTTTTATGTAAATAAATCGAAATTGAAATAAGTGACTCCTTGAGTGTTGTGAGTGCAATAAAATGGCATCTATATCAGATTCGCCTTTAAACAGATCGCGTAATCGGCCCGTTCTGTCACGCTATAGACCAAATCCATCGGATTCTGGTGAACAGGTGAGCAAATCAATATTAGTATTGTGTTAAATTATTTTCTTGATCCCGAAGGCATACGTCCAATGTCCCAAGGGCTTTACAATGTAAATCCACGTCATCCCTATTATTTTATGTTCGGCCTCGACAAAAAGGCACGGGTTTTATATATTTTCGATAAACTATATGTATGTGCCTTTATTCCATTTTTTTTTAACATTTCAGTGTTCCAATAATTGTACTTTGCTCATCCGTTGCAACAAAACAATAGTTCTGAAATAAACTAAACTCTATGTAAGCCAAACGAGAATACTAGGAAGAAGCCGCAAAGTGCTGTATTAGTTATAACTAAGAGAAAATGGATTATTTTTAAATGTTGCAAAAATCAACAATTTCGAGTAAATCTAAAATAAACACGATAAATAAATGTTAACCTTACACAATGGATATTCTGGCAAGTGTATCTTATCACTGTATAAACGTTGCGCCTAGAAGAAATATAAATACATTATTTATATATCTTTATATTATCTAAATATAACTTTTAAATATGATACAAACAAACTACTGTGTAACTTTAATCAACCTTCACGTTTTCGTTACTTCGAAGGGACTACTTTTAAGATATATTTCACGACCAACGCTGACAGGTCCATTTTTAATACATATTAGAAATAGTAACTGAGTTGTTACAGTGTCTGTTAATTCTTAGAAAAGAATGTTAATTCTTAGAAATACGGTAACTTTCCCTATACTTAATTCCATAGTGAGCTCGATTGCAACGTTCTTATTATAACATCGAAATATTAAAACACAGTTTGGCTATTACTGTAAAGAGTTAAATTTGTAAATGTGTTTAGATTATTTCATTCTGTTGAGTTAGTGCCTTTGAGGCATATGTTTTAGAAACATTGATGTTGTTATGATGGCACGTGCCTTTCAGCTAAACAACCGCTGCTGTAACTTTTTTGATTATAGTTGGACGGTACAGTGTGTTCACAGAAACTGTAAAGTATCTTTTATTTAACCTCTTTAAGCTTGTCTGGTAAAAGCAAATATGTTTTGCGTTGAGCCCCAGGCAACGCAAATGTATAGCGTCCGTCTATTAATTATAAATTAACAATAAAGTCTCTAATCTAATGGCTCCAAAACGTAGCTGGTAAGGAGTGGGCGCCCCATTTCCTATGTTGCTCCCTACTTCCTACTCCTATTAGGCTACTAACTATTTAGATCATAGGGACACATTTATGTAAAACAATTATTTATTATTCAAAATATCGTGATAAATTGTTTTATCATAGCCAATAAAGAAACAAAGGTAAGGTTTGGTAACAAATCGTTGTTATTTCACTAAAAAATGTACTCAAAGTACCTACCAAGACATATTGTAAATGTGTCATTGTTATAACAATTGGTTACTCACCTTTTTGTTATGTTTTAATTTGTATCGTAACGCAAGTAGAATTTTCCTTGTGACAAACCAAATTATTTAATATACAATAAACAGACTGGTGACACAACACTTAAGTGTATTTGATTACCGGAACGATTAGTGTTTGTATTTTACTAACCTAAATAGGTATCTTTATCTCTGGCTAAAGGGTACTTAAACTTATCTCTGTTTAAATATTTTATCAGGTACTGCACCAGCGGACTTAATAAAATTTACACAATGTAGGAAATATTATTTATTTAGAGAAATTTGAGAAAAACTTTCCTTAAATGCACTACAGTGTTGTCCAAAGGTGTTAAAGGACTTTGATTCCATGATACTGCGATTCGCGCGGTCTGTTGTTTGATCCCGTTAGAATCCAATTAAAAGAAGTCTTATAATGCTTCGCTTGAAGTATTAAATATAAGTAGTCTGGAAAACAGGCATTTGATGCGTATTTGGTGATTCCGTATTAGATCCTAGGTCGGAGATCTAAAAATTATTGTTATAATAACAGTAAGAGAATGGAAAGAAACAATCCTTACACAGCATTTACAGATTAAGGGCTTTAACGCTTAAAACAACTTTATTTCCCTTATAATTTTTTTTACAATCAATTATTGGTCATGATGGAAACACAAGCGTTGACACGTCTTGAGATGATATGACAATAATCTTATGAGACCTTGCAATAGCAGACCACGTGAACGAAGTATTGCGGTTGTCTGTATCAATATGAAGTCGTATTAAATGAATACTAATCCTACTATTATTGAGCGATTCATGCACGTAGGAACTTCAAAGGGTATTTTGTATTTTTAGATTGCCTATGATTTGTTTATCTAACGTATAAGGTAACAGACGTGTTTTACATCTTTATAATATCTTTCACTTTGTTTATAGTTCAACAAACTCCGAAGTTGCTGGAAACTTATTGCATATAAAACTGTCAATATTGCTAACAAATTTTTGTTAGCAGTTACAGTATTTATAATGATAATTTCACTTTAATTATTTGATTTTCATTATATGAAATTTTCCAGGTTAACTTTGTTTAATAAGGTATAACTATGTGTTTTCAGAAGCGCCTTTCACTATTCGAAAAGTCTAGAAATTATTTTCTACCTTGAGTTTTATTGATTTGTATCATATATATATATAAAAAAATTATTTATATATATATATATATATATATATATATAAATATATGCATATATATATAGGAAAGCGTAAGTGTAAAAACTGTAATAGTAATTAAACTGTAAATATCTTAAGTTTACCTATAGTAGAAATAAAGGCTTTATTTATTTATTTATAGGAAGGCGCATAGCTATATGCCAATTTTAGATGTATGAAATTCAGGATATGTCTGTCATATCTTTGAAAGCAGGCTTGAACACAAAATCCTAATAACTGCACTATTTATTTTTAAATAAAAATAAAAATTTTGGTATCTCGCCATAAATAAATAAAACCAAAAGATCTTTCGTCGTTGTATTCCAGTGTGTCCTGGCTTGAGTGTAGAACAGTGTGTCATTGTGTTTATTGTACTACTTCCCACGTTTCAGGCGTACTTGACTTAGCGTAACGAGTACCTGGGGAGAGCTTGTTAACAAACGTAGTGTAACAGACAAGAGTACACTAGAGATACAAGAGTATATCTATGTACACTATAACAAAGATTCATTCGTTCAGGGTTTTCGTGTTTACGGTGCTGACGAAATTTCTATGGAGTTAGAAGCATATCAAAGAATTTAATTTTACGTATTCATATTAGTGCTAGCTGATATTCAACTGCTACTACCTTTGTCCATAAGACATTTAATTTTTTACCTTTGAGCATGAGTTAATAAAACACTTTATACGTTGCAATTATTCAGTAATTTTCAAGTAAAGTACATATACGTAAAGAATTTAAAGAAATTTTCCATAACTTCGTATGAATTGTTATTATTCTGTATTGCTATAATGTGATATAAATAACTGGCGATAATTTATTGTCAAGTAATTGCTTCAATATCCAGTACGATAGCAAATTGTTTCCATTTTTACTATGTAATTAAAGACATATATTACGTACATGTTTTGCTGCCATCTATGTTCAGTTGCATTCTCTATGTTAAACTTGCAGCGATGACTTATTCAATCTGCAGATGTGCTTAGGTACTTTAGATACTGATTGTAGGTGGCGCCAAACAAAAAGTGTACCTTACAGTAAAATAAAATATATATACTAGTAATTGTTACTTCTGTTTCTTTACGACACAAATTCATACGAATTAGTGTAAATTACCTACATAAACATCAATGGGCCACAGCAGGGATCTGAATTTCGCTTCATTGCTCGATAACCCTTTTTGAAATATTTACAGAACTCATGTACATCCCATATTCATCAGCTAAATAAAGTTGTGCGCATGCGTGATACAGCTTACGGTCGATTTCTTGATCGTGACCACACGCTGTCTTTCACGTGGATAGTACCCTCTCCTATGTGTAAGGTCCCTTTTGCATTTATAATATTATCAGGTTAATCGAAAAAATATTTGAAGAAAAGCGATCAAATTTGTGCATACCATTTTTGATTATTGTCAATTTAGGCCCAACTTTGCCTTCAAGTGTAGTTTTGATGCAATATGATAATAATGAATAAATTAAGTCGAAGTAATATAATTTTCTCGATTCATTAAAATCGAATTCAATTCTACAATTCCAAAGGTAAACTCGTACAATTAACACCAATTAGTGCAAAGTCAAAACCCTTGCCCTTATATTGCTAATTGGTGCCGTGGATCGTGATTAATAAATGCTTGACTGGGGAACTAAAAATACAACTGACTAGACAAAAACACAATAAGACAAAAAATGGCTACGGAGTTTTTTTATTTTATTTTTTTTTAATAATGCGATAGACGTTCTGTAATTCATATGAATATTGAATTCGATTTGGCATAATTCATTAAATAATTAAAAAATATAGTCTTTATTATTGTAACATACAACATTTTCGTTTTAATATAAATGTGTCTTAAACGATATCAGCAGAGCAAGTTCTGTTCATTGCTGCATTTATTTCAAACACCTTACAATTATGTAAAATAGATGGTTCGCCGTTAAATTTTCCTTTTAACTTTATGAATTTAATGTATCTAACGTATGCAACCCTTTGAAATACCTCAATTAGGTGCTTTAATATGCTTTAAACAGCTAATTGGAAGTAAATCGTAAGACTGATGAAATTTAATACGGTTTTCGATGAAAGTTAACGGAAATAAACCATAGTCCGATGAAAATATACCCATAATATACTTTATAATAATATTCACGTGTGCAACTTGGGGTCGTTGAAACTTTTGTTTTTATATAAAACAATATCGTATATATATATAATACTAAATTATATTTCAATCGTGAAATAAAGGAATCCAGAGATTAATTTGTACTGAGTTTACAAAGATTGTAGATGTTTATGTGACAGAACGACGAACAGCCTCGATTGTTTTATGTTGCACCACATTATTGTTAATAATTCCCAAACATTTACTTTAGCTTCAGTATATACCTGCTTTGGAATGCCACTTCGGCACAAACACAAAAACATAAGCATGTTTTTATAAGTTTTAATTACCACAGCCGAAATTGGGAAAACTAGGAATCGGTTAGTGAGGTACTGCGTGAGTACAATAGGGTATGACTAAATTCGCCAAGAATTCAGGAGGTTGACCTTGACAGAGAAGCAACAGTGCGTTTTCAACCCTCCCGCTGAAAGTCTTATTCCAATAGCCTTAAGAACCAAAGGGGTCACGATAACGACGGCGTGTGCGGGGCGCCGCCGAATGAGTCCACCCGCGCGCCTTGTCTGCATCGCGGAGCTGTCAAACCGCCTCCGACGGGCACCCCGCTCGAACGCACCTATATCGCCCGATCGCGATCGTTTTCTTGTGCTTTTTCGTGTGTTTATAAACCTCGTATGACGCATTAAGGAGATGAACGGCACGGCAGCGACGGTGAATGGTACCGTCAATGGTAACAACGGAGCTCTCAATGGAATTGGAGCCGCACCACGTACAGCTACACTTGGCACTCCAAGCAGCTATGCATATACATCCAGTGGCTCCTTACTTGGTAGAGGTGGGTCAGCAAGACCAGTACCGCCACCGACTTTGCCCAAATACAGTGGATCGTTTAGCGCTGGTAGTGCTAGTTCTACCGGGTTGAGGGAAAGGGATAGGGAAGGGACAGGTGGCTCTCATAGATTAGCAAGTTTAGAAAGATTAGCACTCCGACAGAGGATTATAGAACAAAGTTCAAATAACCAGGTAGCGAGTGCAACGCTCAATAATTCTACTACCAGTACTGGACCCACCTCGGCTACCGTCACCCTCACCGATACAGCTATAGTAAGTCCCCTTTTGCCATACATCTTATTCACCCTCGGTTCGCTCCCCTAACTAAAGTTATTGCAGTCCCAAAAGGGCGTTTTCGTTATAACAACCCAACGTACCGACCCTGTGAGTGCATCTAGTGTTTATCAGCATACAAACATTTTCAAACACTGCCTTCATTAACTAAATAATTAATATAAAGTGAACACAAAATATTTATCTAATCATTACTTACTCATTTATTACTAAAGCAAGATAACTTTGTATTATTGTCTTATTCAGCATATCGTAATTAATACAAAAGTACATAAATTAGAAATCAGTTATATAACTATTTTGAGTATAAATTAATAGTACCCGTCTGGAAGGAATGTACTAAATTAGAATTCAAGATTCTATAAATAGAGATTTCTAACGACAATATTAACACGTATACATTTTTACCCTAAATTTTATTAATTACATTTTAGTGTACAGGTAATTAAGGTAAAAAGTTTAAATGCTTTCATATTGCTAATCAAGGACTTAGTAAACATTTCGTTTTGTAAAGTTTAATTATTTTTATTTCCTTAGGATATTGTTTAATCCCACGCAAGTTCCTTGTGCTTGGGACTGGTCTCTGCTGTAGTAGAGACCGGGTGACTGACCCTGATGTCTACAGGGTTAAAAATAACCCGTATCGTCGGGCGTTCTGTTCGCATGTGTCGAATCTACTAAGCATAGCTGTTTCAGGGTCAACTTGACCTGAAATTACTTAAAATCCTTTGTAAAATTTGTGTCATGTAAAAAGTCAATTTACACAAGGTTATTTTCATTTGTGTTATTTAGCTCATGTCATGCTTAATATAAACTTGCATAAAATAAACATTACAACGTACATGGTTCGACTCATCTTCCTTGCAGATGTGAAACTTGCATGAAGATAGGCATAAATAATTCAACTATTTACGACACAAGTGTTGATATCATGAGCCCTTTTGTTTGTCTCGTTCTTAGAATTCCTTATCAATTACGTTATCAGTAATAAACGGAGGACTGTTGTTAAGAAAACAAATTATGAATGCTGTCATTCAACTGACATATTCTCAAGAATACATAAGAGTTAGGATGTATAACTTTACCGTAAAAACCGTTGACCTCAAAATGTTACAATTGAGACTAATTTGACGAAACACTGTAGCTAAAGGAAGCCATATTTACGTTAAGATTTTTTATCAAGCCCGCAAAGCGGTTAGGGCACGTTCTCTTCTTGCATTTGGATTTGCGAAGTAAAAGGACACAAGTGAATTCTATGGCGGCGAAATTTGGACCTTCGCGTGACTTCTTTAAGATTGACTATAGTATTTCCTCTGCTTGCTTTATTTTCTTAAGTGTGTGAACTGTCCTTGCTTTTGTGTGCCTGTTGGGTACAAGTGTGACGGGCTCAGGATCCTTTTACATCACCCTACATAAATATACAGCTATAATTAACTTATACCTGAGTTAACTTTAACTGTTTCACACGCGCACTAACTCTTGAGTTAAACTGTCATATTGTTATTAATTTTTAATATAAATATAATTTGCAGCAATTAAGGAGCCATTATTTAACTCACCTAGTTGAAAGTGTGTGACACCGTGCGAGCAAGTAAAAATTGTGACTAGTGACTAAATAAGGGCATGTAGGCTTTTAAAAACATCTGTTCGTGCTTTCGTTCCACGTGATAATGCCAGGGAGCTTGTTTCCTGCCAACAGCCGGCTTTGCCGGTAACTTAACCTCAAATCGACAGACGTGAGCGTACTTTAAGTTGAAACAGACCATTAGAAACTTTTATCTTATCGATTTTGTATTTATCAATTGAATTGATAGTATTAAAAGAAAAACACTAAGTTTGTGGAAATATAAATACATAATGTTTATAATTATCAAGTGTTGCACGTAAAAAAATAGTGATCTGAGTGCAAAATGTGAGTTGTGAGCGGAATTATTTGTGCATTTACTGGGTATATGTGGATTGAATGGCTAATATGGCTTCTAACGGACAAACTAAACTCACAAGATGTGCGAGCAGTGTTGGCGATAGTGGTACTGATAAATCGAAAGTGGGATGGTCGAGTCCCAGAGAGATTTGGCGAAATTTGTCGTTGCGCAGAAAAGTCGAGGTAATTTATAGGGTGAATAATGTAATGAAATGTTAGATGTTTATTGATTTACTGTCGTAGATAGCGTCTCGACACGTGAGCGACAGTGAACCGATGTTGGCGCCTAGATAGGCATGCAACATGTTTAATTACTTTACAAATAAAAGGGTTTAAGTAATTTTTATATTTTACGTTGATGATATCAGATGAGATTTTGGCACATTTAGCTTATACAATTTTCTATAGCACCTTGAATAAAGCGTTAATTAATTACAAAAATTTAGTATCAATTTCGTTTGAAAGATTTGGTTTTAATGCAGTTATAAAACTTTTAACATTACCCTTGCTACAATAAACATACCGAGTCAAGAGTATACTATTTGTTATGAACATGAATATTGTCTGTTTTCTAAATCATACAGCTATCGATCGGCTTAGTGACAACTCGATCCATATACATATATTTCTAAAAGCCGACGACTAGGTCATTGACTTGTTCTTATAGTAAATCACAACCGCATTATGTCTCAGTTCATAATGTATTAAGTTTATATCCGTTTTCAGATTTTGTATCTTAATAGAGGTAGGTAAGTAAAAGTCTGTATTGACTTCTGGGTGAAAAATTTACACGTCGGTGCCGAGTAAACTAATGAAGTACTCCCAAAAGAAATATGAAAAAATGTGGCCTACATTGTACTTTAATTAAATATTACATAATTTTTTAAATTTTGTTTTCGAGATTTTATAAGAATTCGGTCGAGCTCAGACGTAACGATAATGAAACAGACACTTCTTACCTAACGGAAACCTACTTTATTTAAATACCTACGCAGGTGTGTACTTACTATAGTTTTGTACACTTAGTAGTGTCAATTAAATTAACCTTAATTAGCGCTTTTGTGAATGTAAAATATGTTAGATACCGGTATTATATTTTGCCATTTCTGAGACTTTCATTATTTTACGTTTCAATTTTTAATCACAAATTTTTAAAGTGAATTCATATATTTTATCCTGAAACATGTAGTTTATGTGTAATAAGAAAAATGAATTGGATGGTCCATTCGTATATGTTAGGGGTAGGTATATTTACTGTTTATATCGTATTGACCTGTGTATATCCATTTCCACTTTAAATATGGAGGATATTCAAAAATATGTATTTCTATTCTTTTTGGCTTTGAAATATAAATAAAACTACACTCCGACCTACCTTACATAAAAAACAATTATTACGAGGTTGTCTGTGGCCGTATAAAAAGAGTCTATAGAAAATGATTGTTAATTCATTCGAGTTCCCAGTTTTGCCCACGCCTAAACATCATCCACCCACTGCTGTATTTATCAGGCATCTACAAATCGAAGTTACAGTTTTGCTATTCAACTTATTGTATGTACGTGTATTTTTACGACAAACAACGTAACAATTTATATCATTCAAATTTATTCGAAACTTCAAGAAGGCTTTTATTAAACACAGTAATAAATATTTTGATTGATTTTTCTATTAGAGGATGTCAGAGCAACAGCAGTGTAGCGGCATTCTGTATATAGAAATCGTATTATTCAATAATATCCATGTAAGTGCAGCAATTGCGAGAAAGTAACAATGATGTTAAATGAACAGCGTCGACCTAAATTGCAGTTATCGTCTTTGGTCTTTATAACTCAAATTGTAGAGAAATCTTTTTATCGTTCATTTTAATGTAACCAATAATTTACGCGGGCACTACACATGTAAATAAAACTTTTATACATGATGTAAATTGAAATTGATTTTACATAATTCAACAAACGTTGGTTTTGTAAAAGTATTATATAGAAATTCGCGTTTGTAGATACGCGTTTAAGAAATATATTTTATGTTTTAAAGACTGGGTCAACTTAACCAGTTACTTATTAAACTTAAGTGAAAGAGATTGTAATTAAAGTAGTCAAAATGCCTTAACATAATGATTAAAAACTATCTCCTTTATTTTTTTTCTTTTTCACTCACGACAATTTAAATTATGTTAATGCGCGGTTTATTTACTACTAGTAATTATTTACACATTTGAGGCAATATGTCAAATAAGCTATTAAAGTATCCGCTATTTAGATGAATTTTTGAAATTCAGATAAATTGAAGCATAAATTATTATGATTCGATTACATTCTTTTCAATTGCTTAATGCATAACTAATTAAGAACTTTCAAAGAAAAAATACATCATGCGGAACTGGTCGTGTTTGTTGGAGGAATACTCGGCCATTGTTTAGTGATTGGCCATGAATAAGTTTGGGTTTACATCCCAATCTAAGGAATTTAAAAGTAATAAAAACTGTGATTACATGCACCAAATTAGACAATAAGTAAAAATAGTTCCTACTGTATAACGCTAACGGCCGAACACAAGAAATTTTATAATAACAGATCTTAGATAAGTCTCTGTTTGAAAACCTTAAAGAAATTATACACAGTCAATATGTAAATTCCTGTACAATAGAAATCGGAAGCTATATGGTACTGTTATAAATTAGTTAATACGAGAAGCTTGAACAGTTGGCTATGATTGTTAGTGCACGTGCATTCATTAATGTTTACTTCCCGTGGCTGAGGGAACATACCGTTGTTTTGGTAACAGTAGGAGTACTAATGACCGCAGAGTATTAATTAATCTCGGATTTTATTTCCACTATAGAAGGAAAATAAATATTAACAATGTGTAGTAAAGTAAATTACACAAAGGTGACAAAGAATTCTAACGAAGTATTAACCTTAGACTTGTTTTTAAAACAAGTTTTATAAGCACCTATCGTACTAATATTTTCATATGTCTAGGACCCTAATCAGACTTCATCAATCTCGTGAATGATTCGTTAAGAGTTTTCTTGGTATAACGCTGACCGCGATGAGTCACACCCACTAAGGAAGCCGGTTGAGCTTGTAAGTAGGTAAATCGTGTTTCCGTACGCTACGACTAGTTGAGGTTTTATAGATGCCGCAAAAATAAGGCTCAGGCTAACAATATTCTTTAATTCACTGAAATATAAGTATTGGAGAAGTCCAAAAAGGCTTAGTAAAATAAAAGCTGCTCTTTCCACCTTCAATTTGATGTACTGTCCATCATTTTTTACTACACCTTATTGACATACGATGTCATGCTCATCAACTTTATCGTAATGTAATCGCTTATGGTTAATAGTCACACACATACAGTGAATACTTAAAATGTAAGAAGGGTCCTCATCTACCGGAAGTCTTTGAATTGCTTTACTATTTAATTTACATGCAACGGAACTAGGCTCGATTGACAAGACGTGATGCAGAGTGCAGACAATGCTACTTGACTTGGCATGCTTATTTATTACAGCTATACTCTATTGTCTTTGTAATGTGAATTCGATTTAGCTGATGGATATTCGACCGACATGAACTTTTATATTAGAAGTTATAGTACCTATAGCAATATAATGTCACTTATTTAAAAAGTTCTTTATGCTCGGTTGTAATCCATATCATTTGCGGTCTGTGGCTAATCATATAGACTTTCAGTTACATACAACGTATGTGTACTTTTGCTGCCAAGGTCCTACCCATCGCCATTAAATCGCAGTCCCCAGGTGCCATATTGTTTAATGTAGCTTGACTTCATTGTACACTTCATGCTCTGTCTCGTTTTGTCACCTAATGAATACACCTTTGAAAACAAAGCTTCTCATAGACGCTAAAAGACAAAAAGAAATAATACTGAAAATGTTTCAAAAGCTAAGAAGAGCTTATGAAGATTTTCTCCTTAGTACTTAAAATAACGAACTGGTTTGTAGATTATAGTTTTCACTATGATAATATATAAGAACGTCGAATTTAATGTACAGTTTAGATTGGCAAACAATATTTTAATATTAAGTAAATTATAATTAATTAGGTATTTTGTAGACAAACAATGGCACATATCACGATGATCCATTAGCCTAATCCTTGGAATAAGTTTACATCTCTTACATTCAATTATGGACCATAGGCCTAATTATCGTTCTTAAGCGATTCTAATAAACGAATTTGACTAGACTTTAAAAGTGCCGGTGTATATAAATGCTTTGTTATTTTTATGCTATTTGTGAAGGTCAATTAATTACTTCTTATCAACCCTAGGATATATTTGCTCGTCGTTTGTTTCCTCATTTATTCGTACAGTGTGGTCTAATTTGGACGGTTAATCGTTTTGTTATATATTGCAATGTATTTAAATAAGTTTTTTAATATGGTTAGGAAAACTAATCAGAATCCGGAGAAGGGTTTCAATACTGTAAGTACTTTCTCATTGTTAATAGTTTTATGTGTCGTGGCGAAAGGAAAAGGCGGAGGCTGGTACAATGGGTTTTTGATGAAATGAATTGAATGTTATGAGCATAACTTGTGGCTTTCGACTGCACATTTTGTTTGTAAAACATCACCTCTAAACGTAAATATGGAAGATACTTGTTGATATTTATAAAAAAAAACCTTTAATTTACACTTAAAAATCTGACCAAAAAGTATAAAAAAACACTAAAAATCCTAACCTAACTACTTGATATACGCTATCTGTGAAAAGTTTCGATGCCGATGCCGAGGCAAAATCTGATAACCTGAAAAGCTGTGGAAATTGTGATGTTGATACGTTAACTAATCCAGGTACTTATAACAATCTCAGCGAATCATTGCGATAAGCTTAAATATTACAAATTTATTTAATATACGCAATTGAGTCTTACCGTTTTATAAATAGTGGTGTTTTAGGTTCGCTTTACGACGTCCTCCTAGCCATATCCGGCCATATCCGAGTCTCCAGTAATATCTCTATTTTATACATAGCATTATTATCAACTCATTTGCTATATTACTCCGTCTCGTCAAAGGATAGGGTCACCGTCGTTGAGATATTTTTAGAACGTTGAAAGCATTCGACTATCGTATTTTGCAACAACTCTTAACTTTCAATTTTAGAATTAGTCATATAAAAGAGACACAAAGGAGTTTTTGTTCAAATTTCGGTATTGAATAGAGTGAAATGGAAACGGTTGAAGGTTTTTTATTAGTTTTAATCCAGCATTTCATACTTAACGGAAACATATTTGTGAGATTATTATTTTTTAAATGTAATACTACGAAATGAGAATGTTCCATTCGACCCTTCGATAACGGTACTTACATTTTCGTTTTCTCAGAGAACCTCAAAGTTGTTAGACTTGGATCCAGGTCAATCATTAGTGCAATTGCTGTAATTTTCCGATAAAGTGTTACGCCAATACTTAATGATAACTTTGTCATGTTCATTCCCATATGTATTATTGTGAGGCGTACGTTTTTTGTTTTCTCTTAACGTAATGCACATTTTAACTGTAAATAATGGATTATTTTAAAACTATTTTAACCCTCTAATATATTTAACATGACAAAAGTTACTCAGATTTACCGTCTATATTAAATTGAATTTACTATATGTTTTGATGTGTTATTAGCCCGCCGGTTTACTCACGAGCGAATTTAAATAAAGATATTATTGCATTATATGATATATATATATAAAATGCAAGTCTTGCTTTATTTAGAAGACATACAGTGTAATTAATTGAATCAGGCGTTACGTTGCGGAAGTCCATTGTTAAAAAACCCAAAAAACCAGTAGGGAAGCATCCCCCGAAAAAAAAAAAAAATTTTTTGACATACAGTGTATCAGTTAGAACTGGTTTAAATTTGCTCATTTTGAACTCGTATTAAAGCAATTCAGTATTAACAATTGATCAAATATTGAGTATGAAGTACTCAACGTAAACGTGTTTGAATCTAAATGCATTCAATGATTAATCACTATAGGCAGCGTTTTACGTTTTGCCTTGGTATCGATGAGTCATCTGACGCCATATAGCCAGCTGTAGCCTGAGCCAAGTTTATATCACTATAATGTCTCTTATTTCACGAAATGATGCCTCACAGTGGGAGTTATTTTATAAACAAATCATAAATGACGTCAGTTTCTTGCTGATTGCTATCCCTGTTTATGATGGTTTTACGTAGCGCTTATGTATTAAAAGGTAATTAAATTCTAAAGAAGGCTTGCCGGCTACAGAATATGTATTAAGTATATTTTTGTACTTATTTTTACTTTCTATTCTCGAATGCCATCATTTTTAATGATGATGCGAAAAGTAATTGGATGATGAAAGTTATTCGTCTATACTAAAAGGTATTATTGTACGTTTAGTCGTGGACATACAAATGTATAACATGTGTGTCTTATTTGCAGTTACAAAGTAAACGCGAGCTGTTCTTCAAGTCTGAATCAGTAAGCAGCGGCGGGGTGAGCGCAACAGGGCTACCAAACGCTACGCCGCACGCTCCGTCGCTAGCACCTTCGTCTCTAAAGGACGCGCTGGCTAAACGCTCGGCTACTCTCCCTGAGCCACAAGAGAATAACCACGTAGAAGCGAATGGTACAGCGAAGTTGAGTAGTAGCGCATCAGTTGACATAAAACCCAACCCGCCACAGATGCCCGCCCCGCCGGTACCGACATCAGCTCCACCTGCTGCGCCGCTCAGAAGTACAGAGAATATCATTAAGGTAATGGCAACTTGGTTTCAATTCACAATCTCTTAACCATTTCTACTGAAAATGCCATATTAATTTAAAAATGCAAGTTCAATCTTCTTTCTTAAATTTAAAGTTTATTAGGTTTTTATAAAAATGTTTTGCGTTTTCAGAAGCCAGATCACCCTCCAGTTGCGCCCAAACCAGAGCTACCTAAAATAGAAAAACCCAAAACCAAAGAATTAGATGGCTACGTCGGCTTTGCAAATCTCCCAAACCAAGTGTACAGGAAAGCTGTTAAAAAGGGTTTCGAATTCACATTAATGGTTGTTGGTAAGTTTTACGAGATTCCCTATTTCATATTATAGATCATTATGTTATGTTTTTTGTGTCATTCTGTTTACAATTTGATGTATTTGTTCTGTTTCATTTTTTTTTATATAAATAAATACCTCTATTAGTAAGGACCGGTAGAAAAAATAATATTATAATACAGGTGTAAATTTTAAATAAACGTTCGAAGAAACAATACCAATCGGTTAAATATAGCACTATTAAAGTCATTAGCAAATAAGACAACACGAGCGTAAAAATCTCTCTTTCGCAATATTTACATAATTTGTAATCCGATTTTAACGAGAAATGTCAGATATACAATTACACTTCCTTTTAAGCTTTCTCTCAAACATTTCCATATAGGTGAGAGCTGAGGAGTTATCTATATCAAACAAAGCATGAAACATGCAAATAAACTGTTCTTTTACAGTCACATAAATTCCACAATGACACACCCCATTACTCATATTTTTAATTGTATACAAGTTGTGAAATCCAGGGAAAAGTTGGAAGTTGTTGATGAGTATAACAAGATGTAATTTTTTTATATATAACTTCTTTATTTAAAATTTAATTAAAGCCATTTGATAAAACACTTCGACAGACTTTATTTTCACATTATTATTTCACATTATTATTAGTGAAACGTTTTAGAACTTTTTATGAATATTTTTTATTATTTATATAGGATAAGTTAAATTATCAAATATTCTTTCTATCGATTTGATAGTTTTTGTGCAAATTTTTGGCCTGTCGTTTAAATCTGATTTCGTAACTTTCAGGTGAGACCGGTTTGGGGAAATCTACGTTAATAAACTCGTTGTTTTTGACCGATGTTTACGATAAGGACAAACATCCTGGTCCTTCGCTCCGGGTTAAGAAGACGGTTGGTGTGGAGACAAGTATCGTACTGTTGAAGGAAAATGGTGTGAATCTTACATTGACGATCGTTGATACGCCGGGATTTGGAGACGCGGTTGATAATAGTAACTGGTAAAAAAATCTTATAATTTTTTTAAGTTTAACTAGAACGAACTTGGTTCTATGAACTGAGATTATCAACGCTGTATGTGTTTTTAAAGAAATGCTACAAAATAAGAATAGCTTTTTTGTTTTTTTAGTTTTAGGGGTTTTAAAAGGCTACTTCTAATGCAAAGAGGTTGTGGTGTAATAAGTTGTTTATAAATTTTTATACTGCTTCAAAAACACGTTATTGAACATAACCGGATTACATAATAATTAAATATTCATGAAGATGCTTTTTTTCAGTGCATGACCAAAACTTGTTCTAGTCAGAACTAGTAAGTGAAAACGAAAGTTTAAATTATTATTCGTACGTTCTAAAACAATGAACATAAATTAAAATGTTAAGACTTTTAAGTTTATTTCGTAAAGATGAAAGGGAATAATTTAATTTTTTAGCCATTTTTAACGAAACTTGGAAAAGTTTTTACTGTTTTTTTTCTCTTTTAACATTTGAAGCTTGGAAAACACACCTAAGTACTACCTATGTTAGTATGGGCGCGTATAAGTAAATATAGTTTGATGAACGTCGAAAGATCTAAGTCCGTAATAATCTTATATATAAATAATTTTTTTAATAGTTTTGATTGTTTTTTTCATACAATCCTAAAATTTTCCGCTCTCATTATATATAAATACTTTAAGTGTTTCCCACATAAAACGCCATACTAAGAGCCCAAAGATAGCAACATTATACTAAAAATGAAATACCTTCTCGTGAGTTAGAAAGTCCTAAGAGTATGTAAAACATTACTTTATAGCTGGCAACCGATCATCGACTTCGTGGAATCGAAATACGAAGAGTTCCTCAACGCGGAGTCTCGCGTGACGCGTCAAGCGGCGCCACCTGATACGCGAGTCCATTGCTGCCTCTACTTCATTGCACCGAGCGGACATGGGTTAAAACCCCTCGATGTAGAGTTCATGCAGCGGCTCGGCGATAAAGTCAATATTATACCAGTTATTGCTAAAGCGGATACCATGACGCCGGAGGAGTGCAAGGAATTTAAAGAGCAGGTATATTTTGCAGTCAGTTTAAGTTTTCGCTTATAATTTGTGACTATTAAAAAATGCGATTTATGAGAAAATTTGAATAAGTCGAATTGACAGATGAAAAGATTAAGAGCAGTTTTTGAGTCGTGAGTTGATTAAGGAAAATAAGTGGACACAGCCAAGTCCTTCCTAGGTGTAACATGTCATTTATTTAAAAATCTAATTTTGTGTAGGTATAAAGGCAATGGTGAATAATATGGTATTTGGCATATTTTCAGATAATGAAAGAAATTAACCAGCACAAGATCAAGATCTACGACTTCCCCGAGAGCACGGGCGAAGAGGGCGAGGCAGATGCCACGAAGGCGCTCCGCAGCAGAGTGCCGTTCGCTGTGGTCGGCGCCAACACCGTCATCGAGCAGGACGGACGACGCATCCGAGGCCGCAAGTACCCCTGGGGGATTGCTGAGGGTAAGTGGCGGAAACTTATTTATAATAAAAGCACTATTGTCACCCGTGACACAAGCTTCCAATAGCTAACATTGGATGAAAAGTGCCCCTATATGCAATTAGTTAAAAAAAAACCGGACCGGAGATGTGTGATTTGACGTAAATCTGTCAAATTAAAAAAAAGTAAGATATAGACGATTACTAATCGAACAAAAGAAATCGTTAAAATAATTATTGTACGTATTTCTCACACCCGCATAGCGCAGTCACTTCACGTATAGTCTGATATAAAAATTGCTAAACGCATTCCAATCAATTTCGTTCAATTTATGCATTTCATATATTCCAATTACATACCTGAACTATTTAATTGAAATGCGGAACAGCCAATTGAAAATGCATTTACCGTCCACTTAAGGCTAATAAACCTCAATGAATCCCAGTTGAGAAGTTGCGAATCTGGACAATTGCGACTTTCTGGCGCCACGGTCAAAAATACAAGGTTTTACATTTGTATTTATACTGTAATTGTATTTTTATAGCAGTAATTATTATATCCGGCAAACGTTGATTTGCCATACATGTGATTCCAATTTTCAATTAATTATTCGAATATTATTTAAAATTTGACACTGCGATGGTAGCGCCGTCTGTCGGATCCAATGTAAAAATCAACAACTACTAATAAATTAAAAATTAATTAAAAAAACATTGTCCAGCGGTCAAAATTGTGAATCTAAACCATTCCCAGATACCCTTGAACACACACAAAAAATTTCATCAAAATCAGTCCAGTCGTTTGAGAGAAGTTCAGTGACATACACACTCACAGAAGAATTATATATAAAGATAAACATGACCGTGACACAATGAATATTTTACTTATACATCTGGATGATGTTGTAAGAACCATATAAAGACACCATAGAAAGCATAAATTTGATTTATGTCTATTAAATAAAATATATTTCCAGTTGAAAATCTCGAGCACTGTGACTTCCTGGCACTACGGAACATGGTGATAAGGACGCATCTTCAGGATCTTAAAGACGTTACCAGCTCAGTCCACTATGAGAACTATAGGTGTCGCAAGTTAGCTGGTCTCTCGCACGACGGCAAACCACACGGGATCAATTCTAATAAGTATGTATATATTGTATATAAACTTCATAGAGCACATAGTGTCAAAACTTTATCTCAGACAATAAGAAGTTATTGAAATTTGCCATTTCATTTTGTAATTTTTTAAATTTCACTGTATGTATCTTTGAAGTGCAGTCAAAGAAACATTTTTTTTGTTTTTAACACTGAATTGCACACCTTACCTAAAATACATATACAGACATATGTTCTTATTTTATTTTCGAAACTAAAGAAAGGTCTAAGAATTTTTGGTGTATGTTACATTTCAATGTAACTTCTTTAACGTATATCGACGGTGATAATATTGTGACATAATTTCAAAAAGCACTCAAACCAGTTAAGTAGATAATGTAATATTGTCTTTTATTAACATACCTATTACTCATTTAAAGGAAAACACCTTAAAAACGGATAAAATTTTTTTTTTTAAAAAAAAATTTTTTTTTTTTTTTTTTAAAATTTTTTCGGGTTTTGGGGGGGGGGGGGGGGGGGGTTTTTTTTATTTTTTTTTTTTTTTTTTTTTTTTTTTTTTTTTTTTTTTTTTTTTTTTTTTTTTTTTTTTTAAATAAATAATGTAATAAATTCTCAATTTTATGTTAAAGAAGTTTTACCACATAACATTCAATTTTACTATCTGGAATTTTCATTCTAAACTATTTCCAATTGCTGCAAACAATGTGATTTACATTTTGAGGCTCGTATTACAAGACTTAGAATGACTGGATTGTATGTACTACAATTTCACAATATCGAATAATGTGGATGCGTTTTGAAATACGGGCTGATATGAAAAATACTGTCATCCTTAACTGTCCTGTACTAATTTCCAATAAAATAGCGCTCTTTAGTTTTAAATGGAGGCATGACTAACAACCTGAGTAGACGGGGTTGGTTTACATTAGTGTCGTCTCTTCAAGGTGACCAGACTTCCTCAGTCAACTTACGAATACCTCGTTCCGTGAAATCGTCTTCAAATGCTGCAAACATTTGGCACTCTATATAAATAAATAATAATTTAAAACAGGTGTTTTTGAAGACAGTTTAATGGTTATATATAATGGTCAGTTATTCGTAAGTTGCATAAAGCAATCGGAAATTATATGAATCCAAACTGTTTGTGTTACATTACTGCATGTATGGTCATCTTCGAGTTGGTTAATTGCTATTTTCTTTTCCACTCTATTGGTTTTGATAGAGGAATGCGCTTTGGCATGCAGAAATGAAATACGTGAATGTTTCGGTGATTTTTGAGATATGCGAAAATTTCAATGATAGATTCATCCGCGATAAATGATCTGCATCTTAGAAAAGAGCTGATTGCCTAGTTTTGATATTTGATGGGTATAAACAGCACAGAGGTTGCTTTAGGTTTGTTTAGACGTTGGTTAATCAATTATTGCTCATGATTTATAAAGATATTTTAAATATAGTTATTCATATAAGCCAAACAATTAACAATCGACCCATCAATTCACCACTTCAACGTACTCTTTTTCCGGAGTCGCATTACAGAGATAAAAATGGCTACCTTGTTCCACAGATTTTACTATGTACTTGTATATATAGATAAAATCACCAGGGCATTATATATTCATGGAGTTTTTAATTATAATAAAACTACAAATTGTATGCTCATTAAAATATCCATGACCACCTCATAAATCATAACATTAACATCGCAGTGGCATTGAAGCAATTGTATTTTCGCGTGTTGTTCATAACAATTGACTCATACGTAGATTTCAATAAAACAATGCACGTGTCATGTAAATTTGGTCAAAATTTGCACACGCACTGAATAAACAATCAGATCCGAAGAATGTTGCACGTTTTTTGTTTTCACATATTACGATGCTTGTTTTACTCGATACACTACTAAATACAAACGTGAAACTTGTTCAAAGAAGTTTTTATACCAAAATTCTTTTAACTCAGCGATCCTCTGTGGCTCACTGTAACACTGTATTACTTTTCCCTTAGTTCTAAGTGAACTCAGTATTAGACAGTTTGTTATTCGAAAACGAGTAGAGATATAAGAGTCATACAATGCTTAATGTCACTGCGTATGCACAGCCATTGGTATGCTAACTGGTTGTGTTGGTGTTCAGTTTCTGCCCGCAAGGATTGATGAACAGTTTCATGACCGTCTGGTAAGTCTCGCCGCATCCACATATATTAGAAAAACCTGTATTTAATTAGGACCAATTTGTCGACATTAAATTTTCTAACCGTTCAACAGCGTGATAGCTAAACAAAACGCTACAATACAACGAAATTTGAAGTTTGCAATTATTGGTCTGTTAAATTTTGCATGTAAATTTGTTAGCATGTATAGCAGTTTAGTCGCAAGCCATTGCATAACATAAAATATTTATATATGTCAGCTTTTCGTGTTTTAGGCACTCCTACCATAATCTTAATATTAAAACCTATATTTAATTCCTATTATTGTAAACCTTTCAATGACACGATTTCAATTATCGGTATTTGTTCCAGTAATGCAAATATATTATAAAACATTAGTAATAAACACTGATTTTAAACTAAATATCCCCTCGCATGTCACACTCGATTAAAATGTGTTTTGGGTTTTTACTATACGAGTGTGAAACCAGCTTTGTAGATTTTTAGTAATACAATATTTTTTTCATTTTAGGAATCCGTTAGCTCAGATGGAGGAAGAAAAGAGAGAGCACGATCTGAAAATGAAGAAAATGGAAAGTGAAATGGAACAGGTAAAATTTTGTAATATTAAAAAAAAATATTTAAAGTATTTAAGTCAAAAAATCGTTGCTAATGTTGAACTATAGCAACACATTTCATGAACTGTAGGAACTCAGGCCAAGGGTTATTTAAATAATCCTCCTAGTATTTTATACGTGTGATTTGATTAATTTATTGAAATGTTTGTATTTACATTTATGGATATTGTGAATTATTTATTGTACATCACATATAGGTTAAAAATATAATACAGTAGCCTTAACTAAAAAGATTCTTAATGGATAACTTTACGAGCCAAGAATCCGTATACGTCTTACTACGTATTTTTTGACAGCCTGCTTACTTAGTGTAAGAATAGTTTTAAGATTTTAAACAAAAAGGCGCCCATGAGGAGCAAAAATTAATTGCTGCTTTCTGTATCTCTACTTCATGCAGCACAAATATCAAAGATTAGTAATAACTTCATACTTTTTATTTACAGGTCTTCGAGTCCAAAGTCCGCGAGAAGCGTGCGAAGCTCAAAGAGTCGGAGGCTGAACTGGCCCGACGACACGAAGCGACGCGGCGCGCCTTGGAAGCGCAAGCACGAGAGCTGGAAGAGCGGCAGAGGGCGCTGCAAGCGGAACAAGCCGCGTGGGAGAGGGAGACCGGCCTCTCGCTTGACGATCTGCGACGCCGCTCGCTGGAGGCCAACAGCAAGGAGTGCGTATTTTATTCTATTACGTAGTTTATCAGCATTGACCATATGAAGCGGCGCAACGCCCCGCTGTAGCTTCACGAGACTTGTCCAAGTAAACTCCTGATGAATAAATTCATCGTTGACGTTTCACAATCTTCGAGTAACCGGAACTGGTAGTGTGATTAATAAATTATAGTTTCGATTATTTGTCAAATAAGGAAATTATTTGATGGTTTAGTTATTTGACAGATCATTTTCAAGAAAATGTATAGTTTTTGTATATTGTAAATTCGCAAAATTAAAAAGATTGATTTATGATTTATGCCTTTAACGATAAATTTGATGATTTTTTGATCATATAATGCAACAAGATGAACAATGACAAGACGACAAAACTTAAACAAGCAGTCGTATTTTTGTTTCTTTGAAATTTGTCATACGCCTTTTTTTGAATAAAAATAAAATTATATTTTAAACAATCAAAAAATTTACGTATTAATAGATCACAAATATTAATAAAATACAATTTGGATATATACAAACGTAGAACATTATATATTATAACAGGTTAATGTGATGTCTAAATAAAATATTGTAAATTGTGATCTTTAAACAAGTTGCGCGAGTCTTAATCTGCTATACCTTCGATTACAGAACAATGGACGGAAAAGAAAAAAAGGATAAGAAAAAGAAAGGTTTGTTCTAATCGCGTTAAGCGTCGGCTTCGCACCCACCGTAACTCACCCGTGACTAACCGTACACCAACCAAGGACCATGGTAACATTGTCTAATTCTAATTATATAAAGATGTTTATGTATGTATCCTAATAAAGACCTTGTTTAACCAGTTCACTCAGGAATTTTCGAAAATACGATGTTTGCTTTTGGGATTATGTACGACTTTTTTTACCGCCTAAGGTATTTTATATTCATTGTGACATTCTATTTTATATAGATATGAAATTGTTTGTAGTGTTCATAGCGCCTTATTTGCCGGCGGATGTAAGTGGTTTAGAAATCGAATTTCCGCTTCCAATTTAGACCTATTTCCGGTTTTTCGTGACTTATTCTGATTTTGGTCACATACTTAGACATCCTTATACTCAGTAGGTCATTAGACTACAACCGGATGGGGTTTGTCGGATACTCTTGCTTTGGCCTTGTTGCTAAACACTTATGTACAGAGTTTTAACACAGTGTTTTCATTTCAAGGTTTCAATTCGACATATCGTAATGTGTTGAAGAAATGTACTTTATAAAGTGACTCGGAATTTCATGAGATTAACTCAGTGCCATTTCTGGAGCGGTTTCACGTAAACTCATAAGTTAATATCTTTACTGCTGTCTCTTATTGATGACGCTAACTTATCTCCCAATTCGACGTATGTATTACACTAAATTTCTATGTTCTAATGCGATCTCTAATTTGTGATGTAAATAAGGTTACGGGGTTCACGTTTGTAATTTGTCTGTCGACATTCTTGTATAGTTTTCTATGCGTACTGTGTAATTTATTTATATATTTACGGCTTTCAGATTGGTCATTTAAGAATGTCACGAGCGGTATAGCACTGTAATCGAGCGATTTAGTATTAATTTTATCTTAAGAACAACGATTGTAAGACTATTGATTATTGACCATTTATTATTCCATGACAGAGCATTTGTTTGTAAGGGCCTAATTTACTTTTTGTATATCGAAATTTTGTAACTTTTTGAGCACAATTTTTTTCGAGTACGTCCACGGAGATGCCAAAGTAGAATAGGGGGAACTTAATCAAATTTATCTCAATAGGTATTCGTCTTAATCATGACGGTTTACATTAGGTATCATCTAATACCAGTCATAATTCGACATCATAAACTGCAATAAATTTTTAAACGGTAACAATATTTATATCTTAGCGTAGTTCAAACGCTAGTGTCTTAATTATTCAAAATTCTTTATCTAGAAAGTTCACGTTTTAGACTCGATTTATCCTCTCGCTTATAAATTATCAACCAGTTGACACTGTTTATTTAGGTCGTTTATAAGTAAGAGGGTGTAATAGGAAACACGATTCTAAATTTTAATGAATTTAGATATTTTTATAACTACTAAATTAATGCTTGACATGTGTGGAGTGGCACGAAGTTATACATGTGCTTAGTGATATTTATATGCTCATAGGTCAGTTGTGAAATAGATCTAGCATTAGCTAGTACTAGTATCTTTAATAAATAGGTATGTGAGCAGACCGTAATTTTCATAAACACATTTGAATTACGTATTTTAAAATGCGTTTATGAACTGGGTATAGTTGGTGACCGCTGGTTGCTGAGTAATGCTGCCTTCAATTATTCCTATATACATTACTCTATGCTGTTGTGAACGTTATGTTTATTCCATAGCCTCTTAGCCTTTGTAAATATTTTCGTTTATTCATAACATGACAAAGATATATCCAAGTTATGAAATGCATAATCTTTATTTAATCTATATGTATTCTCTCAGTATTGACTTCCGAGTTAAATTAGCATAGTTGTAAGTGTAATGCTTCATTTTTTCCCGACCCAATACAAAGTGCATAGTCATTACAAGGAATGTAAGTTGAACGAATACGTTCGGACGGTGTAATATATTGTACCTTTGAAAATATAAATAAATACGTAATATATAGGAGTGGTGTGTATTATTTATTACCTTTTTAGATAGACGAAGGTGGAATGAAAATACTTGAATTTATAAGAATTAGTCGAGCAATGGTCATGTGAAAAACGTGACAAGATATCTTTATAAAATGCTGTTACCGTAGTGGTAGAAATACCAAGAAGAAAATTAATAATAATCAATGTGTCTTTGTTTAAATATTTTGTCTTAGTTTCTATTTGTAGGAAGATAATAAATGAGTTGACTTATTACGAATACTTTTTATTCAATAAGTAAATACAGTTATGCACATGCCAACGCGGTATAAGTAATTTGACAAATTATTCAAAGATAATTCTTTTTAATGTCTAATTTCTTAAACGATTTTGGCAGTCACATAATAACTTCATAATCAAACATCAAAATACATTATGCACATACAACCTCAATTCTTGATGACGTAAATATCGTGACTACGTCTATTTATATTAAACTTTGGCAGCCCTATTGAAAATATACTATTTTTTACTGAAAATGCAACATTGTATATTATGATAACAATCACAACTCTAATTATCCCCTCTTATTAAAATAGTGAGTCGATTTAAATATGACGCTATACTCGTAAACTAGAACGATTTATAATTTACATCAGTTTCTGGGGTTTCATTACTTCAGTGTCACCAACATTTACATTTTAGAAAAAAATAAATTGAAAGCCAATTACCTACTAGTATCCATAATCTCAAATATATATCAGAAACTAGATATCTATAACATTTGAATTCGAAGCTGTGATTTAAATTTCTATTTAAGATTTATAAATTAATTTATTAATGTGCGATATTTCGTAAATATTTTGAAACATTTTATAGACCAACGCTGAATATATCTTTTTACATATTCGTTTTAATTGAGAAATTTTATAATTAGTAAAAACCATGCATCATGACTACGGCTGCTCTCTAAACATTATCCTTATTGATCAAAAATGTATAATATTTAATAACTAACCACTATGATTTTATATTGGTGTTCATTTCGTGTCCCACTATTCTAAATATTGAAACGATAGAGGACGTTGTACTAAATATCAATTAACTCGTAATATCACAAATCTGTATCGCTATCTACGTCACTTATCTAGCTGGTTATAAATGCAATGGAAGTCACTGTATGGTTAAATTACTTTAATAGTAGTCCTGAGCCTTTAGCCACTGCCTTTTACGCGAGTTACTGCTGAAAGAACGGTCTTTAATCCATAGGTTTAACATTAGCGCAGCTCAACTTTGGTTGTACTTTTCAAGTCTCAGTTCTAAAGGCTGGATGTATCTACTGTTATATCCTAGTATTGCTAATAATAGGCAGTAAGTAATGTGATTTGTACAATAATTTTCTTGAACACGTACACATGTGTAAAGTTTCGTCAGGTTACATTCATAATTAACATCTCATCGATCCACTGCTCGTCCAACCAAGCGCGTCTTAGATACAATCTAAAACTTGATATGACATCTGTACGTACACAAAACATAAATTTATATATCTTAGGTATTGCGTGGCGATGCTTGTATCTAGCCATGTCTACTATATGAGGCACGACGGCTATTGTATGTGTCATTCACCGAGCGATCTAATTTGAACATGAGGTTGTCTGCGTTCCATAAGCACTACAAATCTCTAGCTTATGATACTTACATTGGTCATGAACATAGTTATAACGTTAGAAGCAAGTTCCTAATGTCATAATTTGTCATAAACATATATACTGTATTTGTTACGTTTGAACTTAAACATGTATTTTAAAAATCTATTAGAAAATTAACATCATTTGTACGAAGAACTGCAAAGTTAGCCTCTGTACCTAATATAAGCATACCAAATCATCATTTAGAGCTTGCTTAATCGGAATAACTATATGAAAACTCTTATAAAATTAGATTTATAATTTAGATCGAAGGCTTTCTATACTAAACTTGAGTCTAAATGTTACGTGGCCACGATTTCGATTCACAACTCTTATGATAAAGCTTTGTAAAGCTCTTTACATTAATCGAATATTGTTCGTGAATATAACTTAAGGCGTTTTTAAAAACTTACGCTAACTTACAATATATAAAGAGGATTAAATTTAATTAGAAATCGATGTAGATAATCTTATAGTTTTTAAGTGGTAAATTGGAAACGAGAGAAGTGAAACAAGCGTTATATAGACCATGAAAGATATTAGATAGATCGTAACGGTAGATCACAGGCATGTTTTAACATATAACTGCAAAGCGGATATAATATTTCTGCGTTCCTATCGCAAAGCCTCAGCACCATTGACGAGAATAGTTTATTTCTTTTAACGAGTTATATAAAATCGAAAATTAGTATTCACGTCTTTTATATTGTTGGTGTCATTCGTTAAGTTTGTTCTATTTTTGAACAAAATAATTTTCTATACTAATTATTACAGTTAATGTTTAAATAAATTTAATACTCTTTGTCGAAAATAGTTCGACTCTACGTAATGAATTGACTATGTGAAAAAAATTAAGTGTTATATACACTGATATGTATGCAATTTTGCTATAGCCTGAGAAAATTAGCAAAGCGTGATATCCGAGTTGCAAACCCTTAAGTTACTTAAATACTAAATAACATCAACCTCGATAAGCGGTAGATATGTATTATTGCCTTTCATTGCGAGCGACATGCCGAGCGATGTACATTTATCAAACACAGATCATGCAACATTAAACTTGCCGGTGGGTCCCTTCATTCGGTCTATATAACATCTGTTCCTTGGCGACGAGGTGGGTATACCACCAGAGTCAGGTTCCACCATGTTTATCCTAAACGTCTTTCCGTCAAAGATGAAGTACGACATCCATAACCATGGTCACACACATGCAACACACATCTATTTTTTCCGATTCACATTCATGCAATGTCGATCCGATAGCTTTTACTATATTTACAGTTAGACATGTAACATGGAAGTGTTGTGATTCTGAAGTAGCATGTATGGAACTGGTGCAACAAAAAATATAAAGCGAACGTGCGTAACTCATAAGTGCAACAGGACCACAGAGGTGTAAATATAGACCATTGATTTATCTTAGATATAGGAACTCTTCGCCCAACGAATGATACACCGGTTGGACATGTTTGGGAGCTAGAGGGAAACTTAAAAAAATAGGCATCTTTGTTTCAATATGTAACATTTTGTAACAATAATCTAGTGTAACAAGTATTTATTGTACGTTTTCACTCTTAATTAATGATCACATTTATTATTATGATGGAAAATTCGTAACGCGAGTGTAGTATGCTTAGAAAATCTATGCTATGAAACAAACAGTGTTAGAAAGTAAAAGATTATGACTAAAAAGTATGTTAGTTCCACAGCCGTATGCGTGTCCGCGCTCTACTAATAAGGACATTACTACATAATTTACGAATAACCAACGATCTTGTGTGTCGCAAGTGGTCTTAAAATTATTTTTCTATCGTACTGTCCATCTTAAAGTAAGGGTGCTGTAATCCATCTAACAATGCCAAAAAATGCGCATTATTAAACACATTATCAACATTTTTATCGGTTTATTGCATTATATTTAATAACAAAGTTTGCGCCATGATATAATCTCATTACGGAGCACATAATTCAATTAGACTGTAAGCGCAAGTTAATGAATATAATGCTTAGGAACAAGGCTTGGTTAAAAATACATAACGCAAGTAAAGTAACGTGGAATAAATAAGACATTTTAAAGTGACACCAACTCCCCAGGAATTGTGCACTTTAAAACTAAATGCATAAAACCATATAATTCACTAAAGATTCAGTTAAGTTTATAGATATAATAAGTTCCTTATGCGTATTCCATTCAATTATTTAAAAAAAATGTAATTTTAAACATGCCTTTGTTCAACCGAATGGCGACGAGTTGTTTTAAGACGTTTAAGTGCTTAAAACAATAGGAAGCTGACCCTGGTCCGGCGCGCGTCGCCTTTGCCGCGCCGGCCCATGCCGTACTGTCACATGGCCGTATCTGAGGTGCTCCCTCCCGGCTTCGCATCCGTTCCTCCACCACCGCCGGCTTCGTCGTCCCTGGCCGTGCGGCTCGCCCCAGCCCCACCAGCAGACAGCCCCGTGAAGTCCAATTTGTACTGCATAAAACACATACGTTAATATAAAACTTGCTGTTGGGTCTCAATTATTTCGACGACTGTTTGGCGAAACAAAGGAGACCCCTAGGAGCACTACACCACCGCTAACGCACCCACCGAAAACGCCATGCATACGTACCCTTGTTTAAATACAATTATGGATTAGCTTTAGACGATTAGTTCAATTTAACGACAGCAAAAATGTCGTATGTACTAGCATATTCAACGATAGCGAGACTTAAAGTTTATAAATGCTTACAAACTTTAAGAATAGTCCTCACACGTATTCTAAGCTAGTTATTTCATTGCAACATCACATAAACAACATTCATTAATTAGCTATGGATAAACACCATCAAACAATTCTACACTAAACTCCATTAAACCATGTAGATGTATAGGCCTCTGACTGTATTACAGTGAAATAACGCTGTTAGTGAAGAACACAAAACGGTTACCACATGTATACCTACATTAACCATTCAATACACTATTTTCACTCTTAAATGTAGATGCTTTTCGTAAATTTGGCTTCCAATACATAGGGATTCTCTCGGGCATACAAAGCGAGTACTGAAATTGCGTAAACAGAATAAAACTTAATTGGAAGCTTTATTGCTTCATTTGTTCGTTTGGGTAGAGACAATTGTGGACGTACGATACGTATACTATTGGACTTTTAAAATTGTAGACCAATTTTTTACCACATAAACATGCTTGGATTAGACTAAATACAGGGGTCCTACTAAAGAGGACGCACACACTGAATAATAAGAGTTTTATGATATTGTATAAGAAAACTTTATAAAGTCGACATTACAAATATACACCGAAATATAATAAAAAGCTCTTAGACCCCATATTTAAATTTCAGAGTGAAAAGAATTCGTGAGAAGCACCATTTATTAAATAAAAACCAAAATGACATTACAACAGGATGTGACACCAAGATAAAAAATTACTATTTGTCTATTGTACTAATACTATTGACTAATAAATTTTATTCTCGTTTTATCTGAAAATATCTGATTTTAAAAGACTAAAATCGTCAACGAGAATAAAACTTAACAACACACTGATCACCCCCTCAAGTCTAACAGACAACGAAAAAAATCGAAAGTACTTAACAGGTGCAACACTCTGGTGCCTTTTAACTCCCACACTCTTCTCCCACGGCAAAGGTACCTAAGGAACATTACGTTCCAATGCACTAAAATCTTTAATTTGCCTAGAAAAATCTCTAAAGGATTTAAAAAATGTGCCATGTGTTGCATTTAATGGAAAAACAAATGTTAAAAGTCATGACGTTACCTTGTTTGCGCAGTCGAAGCAGGTCGTGACGACTTTGCTGATAACGTTCATGAGGTGTTTGGTTTCTTGAATGACATTATCAACTTTGCTGAATGTTGCGGCCCTCCCGACTGTGGGCTCCTTTACGGTAAATTGTAACTGTTGTACGTATGTCGGGACTTTGTCTAAATGCTCCAATAACTCTTTTTTCGCCGTACCTGCTGGAACCTTAAAAAAATTTGCACTAAATATTTTTTTGTTTTATAAAGTTTTTTATTTTGTGCTTAATTAATTTTGTGTTAAAATTCTAAAAGACACGTCTTCTAAAATTTTCAGATGAAATCACGCAGAACATCCCTATCGACTATGGCTATTAAAAAAAAATAGAACCAATAATGAGTTTTTATTTGAAAGTTTAGGTTAAGGTAGTTTTTAACTATGTTTTGATAGTGGGCTGTGATTACATAAATAAAAAATAGGCTTACCTGATACGAAAACTGTCTAACAATTTTATATAGTCTATTCGCCTCTTCTGCAAAGTATTCTGCTTGGGTGAAGAGATCTTGCGTTGTATTAAGACGACCTTCACCTTTTGTGAATTGGTACATAGCGAAGGCCATGGAAGACATATTCTTAGCTCTAAAAACAAGACAATGCCGACTAAGAGCTCCCCTTTGAGCAGTATAGCTCATATTCTATACATGATATCGAGTACCTTTTCACGATGTCATTATTTTCATCTGCACCCTGCCACTTTTCCGTTTCAGCGTCCATCTCAGAGGACATCATTTTCATTTCGAGACCCGATTTTGCAATTTTCGCTTGCTCATCCGAATCTAGTCGCACTGCTTTTAAAGGTTTACTAGTTGTGCCGTGTTTCTGAAAGAAATTAGCACCACATAAACACAGAAAAGCATTCCTTTCGTATGAAATTTGTCGACAGAAAACGAGTTAAAATCTTGAAAGGCTATGCATCGTTAGCAGTATTTTTAATTTGACCATTAATGGAAGTCGCAAAGCCAGGAATGCCATTTTACTACAAAATTTCAAGCATTACAAGTTATTTTTCCTTCTCGGCAGGAAAGACACATTTATGATGAGTTCTTGATGTAAATAAAAAGAATTTCGTAACTTAAAAAACTGTTTGACTTCATTACTGTACTAAAACAACTATACATACTAATAATGTTACTTACACCAGGTCTAGGTAAACTACTATATTGTTGTTTATCGGGCCTTTCGTCTGTTAAATCTAAAAGTTCCTTGGCCAGGCGCGCGGCATCAGCTAAGAGCCACGCCCACATATCTACGAACACATCGAGGTTTTCTCTTGCTGCAGCACTGCCAGGATGGGCAGCGAGAGTCCTCGCTGCCGTTACCACTTGAGGGCCGTAAATCCTTAAATTTATTTCAGCGAACTTAGCACTAACTTGAAGCGTCTCCGACATCGCTATATGCCTAAGTAGTTTGCATACCTGTCAAAATCAAGGGGTTAAGATTTGTATGGTCAAATCTTTGTATCGACCAATTTCCTGTTTAAATTGTATTTCAAGAAAATGTATATAAAGAACTAGTTTAAAGTGATGGAGACGTTATCAACCTTTATATCAAAATTGTGTGAAGGAAAGCCTTATGTTATATAGTAACTTGCCTCAATAATATGATCTAATTGCTCATGAAGCTGGCTGGCTATATTATGCAGTCTCTCTGATTCTCTCTCACCACAGGAACTAGCTGAAACGAGTGAACACAATCAACATAGTCAAAAAAATTTAAAAAATACCTAGCGTCAGCGAACACTTCTGTGATGGGTTTTAACATTTATAAATTAGTATTCAGCAAACAAAATAGCTGTTATATTTAAATCTAATCGATATAAACTATTGTAATTTTTACTACTCACTACTTGGCGAATTTAGTAATTTTTGGACACGTGGTGCAACATGCATAGTTAGCAAAACACTCCAAATGAGCGCCAATGTTTACTAGTAAATAGAACCCGTTGGAATTTTCGTACACTGACCACCTGAATTCTTTCAATTCCAATACACACAAGTGTTCGCTACTCACACAAGTACGACTATACCTATTTTTCTTCGAAGGTTACCTATGTGCGCGAGATCTGTAGCTATTTTTCTGGCCTGTTCCGCTAAGGGAGCCAAGTCTCTTGCTTGATCTCTCGCGGCGGCAACTAAGGCTCTTTCTAATTCACCTGCAGCAGTGGTTGCGCCCGCACAAGCGCTTTCCAATGCAGCTACTGTACCACTTACACCCTGTTCCTCCTATAATACGATTTCGCAACATTAAATCTGACGTTTTACGTTGTTTTATTACCCTTCACTTCTTCAAAAATAATGCAATATTAGTGGCTGGTATTCAGAATCTGAGAAACAGTCATGTGGCGGTAAATAAAAATGCTTTAGGCAGTCGGGCTGAAGTCGACTCCAACCACAACGCAATTCAATTAAAAAATACATGTTTAGGTAATCTTACAAATATCTAAAACCTTTTTCCTTGTTTTTCTCTCCTCCAACATAACATGTTATTTATTAAACCATATTTACTCACTAAGGAGACGGCAACAGACACTAATCTCTCCAACTCATACGCTATTCGTTCAGCTAAGGCCAATATCCTTTGTCGATGTTCGTGCGAGGTATAGGCGGAGTCTGTGAAGTCGTGTGTGCGTTCGACCAGTGCTCTTAATGTGGATGCTAGAGCCCTTCTCCGTGAACCATCAGCGCCACCCCTTGCTCTTGCTGCCCGAACCTGCGTCGTTAATCCCCTTAAAGCACCTAACGCCGTTCCTGCTTCCCATTGAGCTGCCTAGCAAAAATTCGAAAAAATCATTCGAACAATACTTTCAAAAGATAACGGAATTGTTACAAAAGATAAGCAAATGTTGATAATTATAGATTTAACATTATGTTCTTACATTACTTCGTAATTATGTTCTTTTGTAACCTGTTGCAAAGTGAACGTATATTTAAAATATCAAGCCTTATCATACGAGAGGGCGTATTTTATGTTGAAACAGAAAATGTTGTGATTGTTCACTTATTACCATGCAAATCGAATTACCTACATTTCTACCAAAAGCTTCCTCTACATTAGTCATCCCTCACTTGATGATTCATATCTCATATTGTGGTATAATGCAACCTACGCAGCGTGGCACTAAACAGCTTATTCTTGGAGGTTTGTGGAAAGCTTCAAGCGTTACAGATAGCTTAAATTAAATTTCAGCGTGGTATTGCAATTCTAAATAACATTTTTTTAAAGCATAGCTTATTCTGTGGTTTTATGTAAAATACAAAGTAATATCGAAAAAATTATTAGATACGTAAACTCTATGAGAACTATGCTTCCCAATTCTGTGATAAAAATTATTTATTTACCTTGTATGCAGTCCGTTCATAAGATAATATGTAACTTATATAACAGAAGTGTTGGGAGAGCATTGGCTTACTTGTACAAGCTTAGTGTGAATAGAAATTGTTCTAATTAAATGAAGCTTTTTATAAACAAACAACTTTACCTAAACAAATACTGGTATACCTGTTCTTGACTGTCCGAGAAAGGTTGCAACTACAATAGAGAAATTTATTTAAGGTTTTCATAGTGTATACAAAATATGCATAGAAGGTGTTAATGTTAATAATAAATATATATATGATTAGTAGAAGTGAGTAATATTCCTTGAAGAAAAAGTAAGTTGGATGAAAGTAAAAGAAAGCAAGCCTATGTCAAATAAGTAAGGTGCTTTTAGTAACACGATGATTTGTGTTATGTATGAAGGTTTAAAAGTTTTATTTTAATAACTTTTTGTAACACGCAAGTCGTAACTCAGATTTGTGATAAAATTTCCATCAAAATGTGTGATTTCTTTTACTTTTCGGTTAATTACAATGACCTACATAGAGGTGGTATACATCCAATACGATTAATCTTGAAAAATTCTCTTGAAAAATTCTATTTTCATAATTGAAAAAAATTTTTTTTTTTTTTTTTTCATTTTAAACTCAGTATAATAAAATATAGAATATATAAAACGACGTGATCAAATTTGTGTGTGCAGACGATGTTATCTGTCTCACGCTTTAAAATTTAAATCCTCATATGAATGAAACGGTGTGAAAATTTACGGCTTTGTTTAGTTTCAAGATAAGACACGTAAGAAATACCTAAGTGACTATGCATTCGTGCAAACACATTTACATAGTAACGCAATGCATTCAAAGTAATCTTGACATAAGTAATTAGGGTAGCGTGTGCAACGAAGCGTGTATTCTATTGATGACTCAGAGGTTTACGTTTTACACCCATGTTACATACTAATACGTACGAATTAGTAGTAAATTTACAGTTAAATGCAGTCTCTCCAGGTAAAAAGTAACAATAATCTAAAGGATTAGTAGATGATGCACTGTTTGTATCATTTAATTAAGGTCAGTTTTAAAAAACCAAGAATTACCTAGACCCATAAGTAATCATATACGTCTAAATCACTACGTGTAGTTCAAACTTTTCTCTTTTCATCACATGCCATTAGAAATAATATTAATCGGGCCTAGTCATAGAAGGGGAAGAAACCAAAGGTTTTTGTAGGATCTGTATTAAAATAAAAATACATGAAATCGCGTGTGTTGCGTGTATTAAGTCACAAAAATATTTTTATGGCTCGTAGCCCCTACTTAAATCATATTTCTGTTTACGAAAGCGCCGTATACACGAATCTTGATGTGTTTATGAATATCCTACGCGTTAAACGAATGATTTATAATGCCAAATCCACTAAATTCATGGCCGCGTAAACGTATTTAGGTAATTATTAATTATTTTATTATATATTTTTATAACCGCTGTATTTTCATGTGAATTTTTAATAAAACTCATATCATCAGAATGTATGTATCGTATTGTGGTAAGATCAACAAATTTCTGATAAAAGAATTTCCATGAGTAGAAGTAGACATGAACTGTATACAATCGCATAAAACGTGCCGATAAAGTTTGTCACACACATTCTGCTAGAGAGCTCATCAGAAGAGGGTCGTGATTTTTAGTATAATAACTTTCTGCACTTGCATTAAACGCTATGGAATTTGTATAGGACGAAGTAATTTAAAAAGGAATGAGGCGAATTCGATATCAATTTATTGCTAATAAATTAGTCGATTGGAAATTTTGAATATGTTTTTGAAATCCAAGGGAAACGTTTATTGCAATTCATGGTTTCATTAAAGAAAATTAACGTAACTACAGTCTATAGAAATACAGTGAATATCTGTCTAGATTTCTGCATTAGTCAGAGCTTACTTTATGATAAATTACAAATTTGTGTTGCTGACTACGTTGTTATAACTAGTAGTTTGATATATATAGGTTCTTTAGTTTTGGGCAATTGGGGTATATTGATGAAGGGTTTCTAATCAAGACTACTTAAGAACGATTTAACGAAATAAATTATTTCAAATGTGCACAGTTGTGTAGTAGAATGCGAAATGAAGAATATAATTGTAAAAGCTCATTCCTGCAATGCGAGTATTTAAGTAGGCTCACCTGCTCTTTATCGCGAGAGTAGGTTACCTTAAAGGAACAGTCAAGTTTCATATTAGCAATTTCGAACGGTAGGTAACCTGACCGAAATTAGAAGTAATTCCTGTCTTCATATCAATTAATATTATATACTTTTAGAACGTTTATAATAAGAACTTAATCCTATTAAAACAGAAAGGTATTTTGGTACGGTTAGTAAAAAACTAAAATTTCTTAACATTTCATGTTTATGTTTGCCTGTTTCCCATTGGGGTAGGCAGAGACCACAGATCTCCACTTGCTACGATCCTTGCATATCTCTCTCGCTTCTTCAACAATTATTCAATTCATCTTACATTCGCGTCAGTTATGGGTGCTTTTGACTTGCCCTTTTTTTCAGATCATTCTGAATCTGGTCCAAAAAGGTTCGACCAGATCTCCCAGCCCCACCCTCACCATCCACACTTGCCTTATATACCCATCCATGTGACCGAACCACCTCAGCATGCTCTTTCGTATCCTGATCACTACATTCTCTTCCACTCCATCTCATGTTGATGTGATGATGAATAAATGCCTATCACCCCTTGGTATGACGAAACTCGGAAGCCCGAAGCCATAGGCCATAAATCCCGAGTGCCTAGAAGGTTTTTAATGAATGGTATAGAAAATAAAGCCTCGCACAGACCTCTTGTGATTGCTCTTCATGTCCCGGAAGTCCGTCACGTACAACGTAATGTATTAGATCCATGGCTCGCCGCATTTGGCAAAAAACAGTATCTCGATTTTCGCGCGCTGATGCACTCCCTGGATGTTTTAAACAAGCCTGAAAAGCGTAAGAAATGTTTACTGAAACTTTTATAGTATATTCAATATATTCTTAGTTTGGTATATCTCAGTTCTCTATTCAAACAGGCCATATGACTTAACGATGTATGAAATTGGAATTCGCTTCTACGTTATATAAAGAATATTGATCGGTGAGATCCCAAAATACGAAGGCATTCGTAGACCGATAATACTCATTTCAGGTTAACTAGATGCAATTAGACCTAACATCCCGTTGCAGTGTTAAAATAGCTTTATAGCTGCAGTGGACTTAGCAAATTACGTAAGTAGGATTAATGTCTGGTCTTTATCGCATTAAAGTATATCCGAGATTATTCTTGCTTTATTTAAAATTATGTTTACAGAATACAAAACAATGTAATATTTGAATGTTTACTATTTATACTATTTGTATTATTATGAAATATATGAGATGAATTCAATACATTCATATTTTTATAGTTACATAAAAAATATTCAGACTAAGATATTCTACTCTCTTAACTTAATAACAATGTTTCTACTATCAATTTACAATATGGTTGAATTTTTTTTAGCTTATAAAGATTAAATTGCCAAACAAACCAAAGTAGCCAAAACTTGAGTTCACTCGTATCCTACATAATTGACGACGATTCCCAGAATAGTCCATCTAATTTAGGAAATACGAGAAGCGAATATCGAAGAGAGATTTACTGCGACCTTTCTTAAATGACTATTCCCTATTATAGACACTATCGGTAGTACAAAGACTATAGTATATTAACTTTACATAAATATGTGAAATTTGACTAAACATTTTTATAAAGAAGCATTTTGAAGATATTCCTGAATAATCATTTTAATTAATTGTTTTTAAAATGAACCCTTACTTAAAATAATCTACGCTATGTCCATAAGAACCCAATTTACTTCTAATAAGGTTTCCTTTCTGCTGTCATAAAATTATAAAATAACAGACAATTTAAAGTACCTTAGATGATGTAAGAAGCATTAGCGTAGACCTCTCCAGTACATTCCTTGCCGCTGCTACCTGCGCCCTTCGTCTTTCATCTCTCAAATCCGCCCTACGCTCCGCCGTAAGTCGTGCTAACTCTACCATACTTCCCCCAAACTCCGTAAACGCCCGTACAAACTCTGCAAAGTTGGATACCGACTCCAGACGATCCAGTGAACGTGCCACCTGAGAGAATTCAAGCTATCTAACTTTTGTTTCTCACATTCAAACTCTAAGCTATATTTATTCATCTTACCATTCATTTTGATAAGAAACTGTGAACATCGTGCATTATTATTAATTGTTTACAGAAATAGATATTTAAAGTCATAACTGTGTTTCATGTTATATTTAATGACACTGAGGTTTTGCATAAGCATGAATCTGTACCGAAAGACACAAGACGCTTAAATTCGGCAGTCAAAATAGTTTATATTAGGTACAGGTCGAGTCTTAGTAGTACAGAAAAGCGAAATATTACATTGTTACTTATACTTTTTCGTTTAATGTTGTACGTACTACGAGTATATGATTCTCGTATAGCGACAACGTGATCGTTGTAATAAAACTGTTTGCCTATTCGAAGTTCGCGTGACTGAATAAAACGTTTAGTCGTGACAAATAATCATCGTCAAATCGCCCTACAGCTTTATTGGTGGTGACATCGTAAATCATACAGGACTTATACATGACTCTTTCAGATTTATATTGAGCTCACGGAAAGGTCCTTTTCAAACAAATATTAGATTACTATAATAAGTCTATCTGTTTATCATTATCTAAGAAGATAGAGAAGTAATTTTACATGCGAAACGTATTCACGGCGAGAGCGTATGTGTCTCACTGTAAAAATATGTCAAATCTCAAGTAAAACCAAACTACTAAATCTTCAAGTCCTGACAGTACAACATTAGTTAGAAGATAAACTCCGTCGATTTGTAGCATCGTTTCGAACATTTGATATGGCGGGATAATTTTTAATCTGTTATAAAATCGGTAAACGGCAATTGTGGTAGGACTGTTAGAGAGTTTCACGTTGGGATTAGCTTACATTATACACACCCGTGCCAAATTTGATGAATAATTTTGTAATAAAATAATGATTGAACTTCTAAAGGGTTGGCAGCGATGCAATTTAAATAAAGCGATTAATTGAATTAATTACGATCATATTTTAATTCCACTTGAAACCTAAGCGAATCCAATGTAGTGATAATAAAGTTCAGGCGTTATAGAAACCAGTTTCATCGATTATTTCTGTAATCGGTGTCATTGCGATAAATGTTTTACGATACGAAACGATATCGACTCTTTGGCTCGGCCGCCCCTACCATTTGAGTGGTTTAGATATCGCTGGGATTGGAGGAGTATCATTTTAAAATTAAATAGTGGCAAAAATGCAGGAGGCTCATCTGATGTTTAGGGACACCTCCGATAGACAAGTGGTTCGCTGCCAGCATTTCAGATAAAGATATGCTCTTTTCTTAAAGATTACGAAGTCGCATGAGTTCGGAAATACATCTTTTGGCAGAAAGTCCCTTCTGAAACGCTCAGTTACGGGACGGCGCATCGTGGTGATACGGCTGGAGTTACTATTTATACCGTATTCAGGAATCTTAGCGGAAAACACGCAGACTTGTGTCTTCTTGGGGAATTCGACCCGAAATCATCTCCAATTTGATACAACATTTTCTGTTGGAACTACATATATGTACATTCTTAAGCTATTGCTGTATTTTCTATCTATTAAACTGTATTATTGCTCGAATATTTAGTAGTTAACATTTAGTGTTAGTGCATAGAGATTTTTGTATATTTTATATTCTAGTTTAATATGGTACCAGAAAACCAAACCTTGTCCTTTGCCAATAGAAGTTGTCTTACAACCACCATATCCGCTAGAAGTAGGACCCTAGTAACGGCACCAAGTAGCGCCCGTGCAGCTGAGACCATCCCCGCACCGTCACTACCACTGCACACGCGTTCTATTGCACGACCTGTAATAATGTCCAACAACTTATTATTTTTCTGCATCAGCCGTAATTTCATTAAGAATATTACGCGTAATATTTACGTTCTTTTCTATATCTGGTCTACTTCTGAATTTATAACTTCAATTTATTCAAATTCACATATGAGGTCATTATTATATTGCTTATATATCTAGCTTATGTATCCTTACAATTGTAAACGTAAACAAACGTACCTACGATTGTTACATAATTCTGGTTTCAAATACTGTCTCAGCATGGGTACCACGATTGAAACCTACCGTGGTACCCATGTTTTTTCTATTTAAAAATAAATATTTCACATAAAGCAATAAATACAATTTATGACAAAAGTATAACAACATAACCAAATCGATGGATACAAATTGACATAGATTTTTAAAAATTAATGAATAAATTAATACTTCACACTCATAGATAATGAGTTCCAGATATTTATAACTTTTCAATATAAACAAAAAAAACTAACACATGATAAGTGGTCATATTACTGTTAAAAAATATTGTTTCAGATGTATTAATGAAATAATATAGTAAAATGCAGCACTAAATAAAAACTTAAAGTAATAATTTTCATAATCTAGTTAAGCTTCAAACGATCCTCCGGGAGATGTTTTTGTATGGCACCGGCATCTAACTTTGAATTTCTAGCAGTCATTTATATAACTTTGCTAAAGCTGAATTTATAAGCTGCGCTGTTAATCGCGTACTTAACCAGATATAATATAACGGTGTCTCATTTTTTCGTGAAATTTCAACAAAACGAGGCTACATCTACTATTATTATTATGGAACTTGTATAGAGGAGATAAAGAGTCACAAAAAAATTAAAAAGACATTTAATTGAGTAAGAAGTTATCAATATTTAGTCTGCAAATTATATAGTATAATTACAATTTAATATTTATAATTCATATCTCGAAAATAATTATTTTCGTGAAATAATATATCGTAACCTACTTCTGCATTCCGAAGTAAAATACTGCGCAGATGTGACGTCATATTAAATTTTCACATCGAAAGCACGAAGGAATGTAATAAAAGTATTTTCAAATAGATAGGAGTATTTTATTACATTACTTTTCTTATAAGGGATATTGGTGTCAAATTTAATTTTAGTTTAGTCCTGTCTAATTCTATTCTGAAAATATTGAATCAATTATTTAAAATATTGAAATATACAAATTTGTATTTCTCAGAACTGAGAATCTGTTTAATTACTCAATTAACCATTCAATATTACCCGGTCTTAAAATCGTAAGGGAAAATTGGAAAAAATATTTGTTTATTATTTATAAATATCATATATACACATCATACATATCTGCACCGAAATATAGTAATCAAATACTTAAAAAAAGAGAGGGTAAGTTTTACATTATTCCAACTTGAATGACAAGACCCACTTTGGGGAGGTTTTACAAGAGTCCTTATAAGCCTCACTTGAGTCTAATATACTTAAACTTATATAAATATTAATTCGTTCTTTTCTATCATTCTGAGCTTAAGAATTATAAATTTTAATAAATCATTGTAATCTCAAATATAAATATGAATTTCGTCTATGTAATTGGTTGGGGAAAAAGTATTCTTGAAAATAGTAAGTAATAAAATGCTAGTTAAGTAATAAATGGCTGGTTTTTGTATCATTAAAAAAAATAGGAAAATGTGTGATTTTCGTTTGTTTCTCTTATTCCTAATGAGTGAATGTAATGAAGTATTTAAATACATTTTAAAATTTTACTACATAAATGTTAAAAGTGTTTACTTCAAAAATGTTTTCGCTTCAAAAAACATTGTGATGTCTATGGACCTAATGTAGTATCAGTGACAGTAGTGCCACTTTGGTTTAAGCGTTCTGGTCATATCGCTCTGTCGCACTGTTACGGACAAAGGTGGAGCAAGATCGGCATATTAGTAGTTACGATGTAGCTACTCATGTGCTACGGAATTGACCACAAAATGGTTTTGGTGCATTTGAAAAAAAGCTGGGTACACAAATACTTGGGTACTTCATGAGCTTACTGAAAGAAACCTAATAAACCTCGTACGGCACAAATGATTCTTTATTATGACGTAATTAAACTAAACCATTTTTGAAGAATCTGATAACTGGTGATGATGATCGTGTTCAAACACTGGAATTAATCAACAGAAGGGGTGTAGTTTTTAACCATCATAATCTAGCGTTAATCATTATTCATGTTTAGCCACTCAGAAAAAAATACGAGAGTTTGGCTGGGAGGTGTTAATGCATCCACTGTATATCCCTGACCTTCAGATTTTCATATGTTTCATTTTCTATAGAGGTAGAATTCCTTAGGCAGTGTCAGAACATCACGAGGAGACTGCCAAAACCACTTCTCGCAATCAGTTTTTTGATCAGAAGCCCCAAAATATAGCAATGGGATCACGTCTCTACCTTCAAGTTGGCTAAAAGTTATCCAACAAAATGGCACATACACCTTACAAAACCCTTTTGAATTTTTATATAAAATGTGAGGAAATTTTTCCCCAACAAATTTTTGTAAGCGACTCCAAAAAAGTCCGAAGGTTTATAATTCAGCTACTCTTTTATGGTTTAAATAGACATGTGTTTGTATCTGAGGACCAATTTTGCTGTTTCTCGCTCCATTCCGTGTCCTTTCCAATTATTTAAATTTGCACTGAGTTATCTGGCGCATCTGTTAAAAATATATTATGCACAAAGCGAACTGCAACGTGAAATGTGTTTTTGCTCGTTTATGGAAATTGGTTTTTGATAAAAGTGATATGGTTTTACCGCAGTGTGCGTCACTGCGGATACCGCTCAGTCATATGTGAACGCATAAACCCTGCCAACTCTTTGCTCACATGAAATAATTTTGATAATATTTTTAAAGCTTAACAAAGACAATGCATTTAAATATGGTATTTAAACGTGTACGTCCCGTAACATTTGGTCAATAGTGCAGACACGTTTTAAATAGGTGATCAGAAGTAAATCCAAGAATTTCGAGCTTTCCAACTTCCAGACAACAGATAAATTTACTTTAATTTGTATTTTAGTAAAATAGTTGTAATTTAATGGTATTTACTCTTCGTTGAGAATTAGAAGATGTCGTGTCTCTAAAATGCACAAAGGAATATTTGAATTGATAATTAATATAATATATACTTTGTGAATATAATAGTGGCAGGTAAACGGCCCAAATTTTATGACTTATCTTGGAACTCCCATCATTTCAAAGTAGCGTAAGGGTTAAGCTTAGCGAAATACCTAACGGTGATTGAGCTTGTATCTCTAAAATTGGTAAATTGCTGTTTTATTCAATATTATAACAATTATGTATACAGTATGTTGACTTCAAAAGAAAATCAATTTATTTATTCATATTATATTAATTCTTTATTTATTTTTTGTTAGAAAAGATTAGATAGTTCAATAAATAGGTAGTTTACCACCAGGTTATTTGATTTTCAAAAACAATGTTCACATATTATATTACTTTCAGAAAGGCTTCAGGTTTATTTAAGGCTATATAAATTTAGATTGTTAGTTATCAAATAACACTTCTCATTCCGATTTATAATAAGGTTGGAAATGTTTCGTTAAACATTGGCTATTAAAATTTTTTAAATTAAATATTATAATTCTGTATAATATCATAATGTATGTACAATAATAAACTCTATATGTGTGAGTTTATATGGTTTGATTCAACACGTAGTTCTTATTTTTCCGTTGAAAATAGGTAATTTACTGTGATAAAATAGATTGTATTTGTTTTAAATGATTTTGTATACACTTAGTATTGTTGAAGGCTCTCAAATAATGTGGTAAGGTTAGGTTAGGTTACAAATAATATAGAAATAGTAGTGAAATTCATCAAACAAAAAATAAAGCTACTAAAAATATAATGGTTACAGATATCTACACAAATAAGAAGAAAACAGAACGTAATTAACCGTAACATATTATAAAAAGCTGACAAAAACATTCACAAGTAAATATGAAAATATTGCTTCATTCTGTATTTAAATAAAAAAGGGACGCAGATCATTTACGCATCATTGAATTTATAAGCTTACTTTTTAAAGCTCTTTCTGTATTTTCCTTTATAAAGTCCATCTTATCTCTTCAATTAAGATAATTAATACAAGGTATGGTTTTTTTTTTTTTTTTTTTTTAAAAAAAATTTTTTTTTTTTTTTTTTTTTTTTTTTTTTTTTTTTTTTTTTTTTTTTTTTTTTTTTTTTGTTTTTTTTTTTTTTTTTTTTTTTTTTTTTTTTTTTTTTTTTTTTTTTTTTTTTTTTTTTTTTTTTTTTTAAAAAAAAAAAAATTTTTTTTTTTAAAAAAAAAAAAAAAAAAAAAAAAACCCCCCCGGGGGGGGTTTTTTTTTTTTTTTTTTTTTTTTTTTCCCCTTTAACAAAATCATCAATCCAATAAAACACATTTCCATGATCTTACGTGCATTGTCCATGGACTTAACAATGTCATGCTTCATTTTGGGAACATTTTTGTTTTCCGAAATCAAAACATGCCTGTCGCAATGTTTCCTAATTATCAAGCCCATGCAGAGCCAAGCTTTTAACTCAACGAGTGCCCACTTCACCGACTTTATACCTTCGTCAAAATATTATATTTAGATTTTTTTTTGTTTTTGTTTCATATTACTGCTACTATATTTCATAATTACTACTATGTCATAATTAGATTTACAACTGTTTTATAGATGTTTCTGCTTATTGCAGCTATATAAAATTTACACGACACGCACAGAATATTTCTACTAATTATTATTATTCCTTTTTTAATTGGAGAGCAAACGGGCAGGAGGCTAACCTTACGTTCAGTGTTACCGCCGCCCACTGATGGGGTGCGGAGAGAGTGCCTTCTGAAGCGCTCAGTTCAAGGTGATACAGATGGAATTTCGTAGTCTGTCTCGATATCCGTTCATGGTATTTAGCTGCATCAATCGATACACGCGATAGTAGATGCAGAGAGACCCTACATCTTTACGCCGCGCTAAAAGATCAACACGCTCGGAAAGGGACTAGTCATAGATTTATGTCAGAATATAAACATAATAACGCAATAAATTGTCAGTATCGACATTTCAATGTGCATACACTCAATCCATTAAATCGCATAATCTACAATCTTAATTAAGCATAACACAACTATAATGCCATTAAACAAGTCATTCAATTCTCCGCTGCATTGAAATCGATGAACAAACATAAATTATGTGCAAAGCTATCAGCAGCTAGCCGTTTGTTATGTATTTCTGACACGGATTCTCACTAATGTGGATCACCTATGCACATATTCTGAATATAATGTAACAATGCATTACCACGAGTTTAATTTTAAAGAAATGGGTTACGTAAGAATATGTCTCGTATTCAAAAGCGATAGTCTTGTTAAAACATATATCTGAATACATACATCTGCAATTAGGGACATCTCATGCGGTTTGGTATACCATTTTTCATTTGATGCAAGGATCAGCCTTCTGTTACAGACACAGGTCATTTTGGATTAAGCCATTCTGGTTTTTTCGCGATGTTTACATTAATCATACTAGCAAGTAGTTATAGCGCATAAGAAAATTAATTGATATACAGAGAACGCGGAGAGCGAGAAGAGAGAGTGAGGTGAGAACGCAAAGTGTTATTTTTTGTTGTTATTTGTTGTTTATTATAGTTCTTTGTTATATATAGTTCTTTCGGGTGACCAGTAAGCATTTCAAACATTTTCAAATTTCGATTTGCCACACATGTCGCTACAATAAATGTCTGCAAAAATAAAATCACAAAACCTTGAAAGCGACTTAGTAGATTCGCAAAAGCAGATACAAATGAAAAGAATGCATTGCTTCTTGTATTATTTTGTTTAATCTAAGCCTGTTCAATCTCAATTCTGAATAAAATTTCTCGAACTCGACTCAATGAATCGAATCTGGAACAATCGTAGACGGGATTCAATCTATGTAAATTTAAGGTTAACCTCTATCTTATTTTATTTCTATTTTTATCATTGCTACTCAAACTCACTCCCCGCCTCAACTCACTGTATGTTACTTTACAATATACTTTACTTTGTAAAGTAGCCGCTTATAAATCGCGAGACGCGCATCACATGTAATTAAAATAAGAATATTAACGACATGTGATGCGCGTCTCCCGCCTCACCGGAAATATATACTCATTGTCGCGCTGCGTTGCCGATGTTCGCTCATCTTTGTTCTTATTTTGTACATGTACAAAATTCTTCAAGATTCTACAAAATTCTTCTTATGATCTATAGGTAAGTGGTATTTCCTATGGTAGTTTAAATAACTTTACGAATGTATATGAATTTATGTGTTTATTTTTTAAATTAACGTACGCGCACAAAAGGAAAGGAACTAAACTACTGAGATATGATAAATACAGAGAGATAATTCAAAATGCTATTAATTTTATATTTGATAATATTGAGTAATCTTAGCGAAATAAATGTAACAATGCGACTGTTTGTGAATGGAAGTGACAGAGACAGAATAATTACCATTCTCTTGCTGAAGTTTCAAAGTTTCGTGAATCCGCTATTACGCTTTTATCTGCGACCCGTATATTTCCACTTTAATTTTGTGCCCACCTTCATTTTGTGAATGTGAATGGGAGATAATAAGTATTTTCTTTGGTCTAGCGTTTAATATTAATATGAAATTGTTTTGTTGTGCGAAAAAGTTTGTCATTCAAACTTCTAACTAAAATGAATAACTTTGTTTTCTTCCTACTTATTCTTTTCAATATATATGATATTACACGTAAAAATTAGCCATTGTTTTGTTTAAGATGAAACCAATACTATTGTAGCTTTTAAATATAGACCATAAGTATAATTGGATTGATTTAAATAAAATATATGAAAGTACTCAAAATATAAATAAGTCCCCATATATTAAGAGTTTCTCAAGCATCAATTGAACTTTACCTTTTCCTCTTACGTAGTACTCAATATTCGACATAAAGATTCCAATTTAAACTATTCTAGTATAATTCAAGCATAAGCGTCTAATCGTACAGAAAGAATTCGCTTCGTAAGCACTCAATGCTCACCTGAAGCCCGTTTTCATCCCTTTGTAGACTCAAGGATTGCTGAATACACATGACATGAAACTAAACGAAGTCTAATCTTACAGATTGTCTTCTTTAATGCAGGTTGAGCTTCTTAAACACTATCATTTATTACAATTATGTTAGACAATATTTCTCTTGTTGTATGTTGTATTTTAATTAATATCGTAGTGTGAATGGTTCAAAACATAACGTAACGGGTACGCCTCCCGTAAAAACATTTATTTCGGATTGAAAATCTCAGAATGAAGGTGTAGCTGAAATTAAATAATGTCATACAAGTCATAAAAATATATAAAACCTTTTGTCAGCCTTTGAAAGGTAAGTTCCGTGAGATCTCATGGAAGAGGAAATCATGATACAAAAACGAGTGAGCGGTAATGACGCCCCTCGGCTATGCGACGGTTGCAAAAAAAGTTACTTGTATAATTTATGTTATAGCACTAATAAACCCGTTACTTCAAAATAAAAAAATACGTCATAAATGAAATTATTTCATGATACATACATATTTATTTGTGAATTTATTTCATACTTCGCCTAATACTGCAATATAAGCATTAGTTTCGTAAAGACCAACCATTATCAGCAACATACTCAGAGCCAGTATTCCTTGGCTTTGTTGCTCGCTAAAAATAGTACTATATCCGCTACCTCGACGGAGTCTGATACACGTTTAAGTGGAGCATCACCTGACACATCTTCAAATTTCATAAAGCCAACACCAGCATTCTCCAATAGGTCCGTCTTTACTGGTCCAGGACTGACGGTATTTACCCTCACACCTTTACTGGCAAGTTCAAGAGCTGCGCATCGCGAGAAATGAGACAATGCTGCCTTTGAAATATGATAGGAAATCATTGATGAATATGCAGGAAGAATTTTGCCAGCGATACTAGAGATATTTATAATATTGCCCTTACTTTTTATTAAATGAGGAACAGCCAGAGTTGTAACATTAATGTGAGCCCTTACATTAACCTTCATAATCTCATCGTAGGAAGGTAAGATGTTTCCATCTAAGATACTACCAAATCTTGTCAAGCCTGCGTTGTTTACCAGGACATCTAATTTTCCCAATTTAGTTATTACTTCTTCTAATAAATTTTGAGCTTCAGTGTCATTGCTTATGTCTGCTTTGATGCTGAGAGCTTTTGTTCCAACCTTTTCAATTTCGGAAGCAACGTTCCGTAATTTTTCTTCATTTCTTGCGACTATTGCTACGGTAGCTCCTTCCTTTGCGAACTCAATTGCAGTAGCTGCTCCTATGCCGGAACTGGCTCCAGTCACTAGCACCACTTTATTACAAAAACTCATTATTTTCTTTGTAACAGAGTGAAAAATATATAATTCCAGCATTCACGTTGCTTATATGCCATATTTTCTAATTCGTTATCAAAATATAATTATCAAATTAATCTTTACGATAGTAAATAGATATAACTTGATTCAAAGATTAATTGACATATTTTATTATTTAAATATATATTATTAACGTGTATAAAGTAACGTGTAAAAATTTTTTTTAAAAGAATTAATCATGTTTTTTATTTATTTTAATTCCTAATACACCATCCATTATCAACAATATATTCTGAACCGGTTATGCCATTTGCTTTGGCACTGGCTAGAAAAAGAATGACATTCGCTACTTCAATTGATTCTGAAATCCTGTTAAGTGGAGTTTCAGGTAAGACATCTTCCATTTTTGTAGCACCGAGTCCTGCGTTTTCTAATATATCTGTTGCTACTGGTCCAGGACTAACTGTATTAACTCTAACACCATTTTTAGCTAATTCGAAAGCTGCACAACGTGAGAAATGAATTAATGCAGCTTTCGTAATACAATAGGGAGTCATACCTATCGTTCCTGTTAGAGTTCCAACTACACTTGAAACGTTTACAATGTTACCTTTTGATTGAATTAAGTACGGTGCAGCTAACATTGTCATATTAATATGTGCTCGAATATTAACTTTCACGACTGAGTCAAATGCTTCTAATACTCTGCCATCTAAGATACTACCAAATGTTATAAGACCTGCGTTATTAACCAGTATATCTAATTTACTAAAGTTAGATATCACCTCGTCTATTACACGTTTTGTTTCTCGGTCTTCACTTACATCCGCCTTAATTACTAAAGACTTCGCTCCAATTTCATCTATTTGTTTTGCAACTTTCGACAGCTTTTCTTCATTTCTCCCAACTATTACCACTGTTGCACCTACTTTTGCAAATTCAATAGCAGTGGCTGCTCCTATACCTGAACTAGCTCCTGTGACTAACACAATTTTATTTATGAAACTCATTTTTGTAGTAGCTCGACGATAGTTATCACAAGTACACTATTATATGAAATAACGATTAAATGTACATTGTTATATATGTAATAGATAATAAAATAGTGTATTGCACGATCTGCTATTAAACGCACGCCAGTGATAACAAAAAAGGAATCGTGAATAAAAATAATATTAAGTTCAGTCTTTGTAACATTTATTTATTATAACATATCATAAGTAAGAAAATAGGTTTAAATTTGATAATTTGTAAACGCTTATTTTGAATTTGTAGCTCAACGTTGACGCAATTCAAAACCTATGTTGTCATTACATAGCTCAGATAATATACTTATATCACATTTATCACACGTCTGAGTGAAACATTAAACACAGATATCAATTGAATAATTTACTTCTCCTTTACCCACAATATTGAAAAGTTAAATACGTTTCATAAGAAAATTCTTTCTCTAAAACCGATTAACCCATTTTGTGTTACACATATTGGTTGCGCAATTATTACAAGTTCATGACCGCATCGCTCTTGAGGATCTTTATGGCTGCCCTCTCCCAAATGTAGGTAAGATGACTGTATCTGGCAAACTGCCACGACATGACGGCGGCACTCTTACACACTTTAAAATAACATAGCTTATGGCTGTTATTTAACGACATTCTAAATGGATTAAGGGCAAATGGATCGTAAGTAGCTTACTTATATTTCACGAAAATTATTATTTAATCTACTCTATGTATATGGCTCTTATGGCTCCTTTCGTTAGTCTTTTATATTTCTTTGTAACAAAATTAATCTATAAAGGAATTTTATAAAAGTAGAGTTGAGCTTTTTCGGTGTAAATTTAAACGAATATACAAACAACTTTGATTTTTTTTAGCTTTATGCCGATGCTAAACGTGTAGATTGTATTGTCAATTATAAAAGCTTAGGAAGCTTTAAAAAGTTTAAACATATTATATACATTGTTCCAGAAAGACTTCATTATATGCGGAATGAAATAAATAGGCGCGAATCCATTTTAAAGAGCGGGAGTAATATAATTTTAAACACAGAAAAAAGAAGGTTGATTATGAGTTTGAAACAATAGAAGTTCCTGCTACTTATTACTTTCATCAACATTAGACACAGCTTTGTTCTGTTTTCGTGGAATATTTATTGGACTAACTCATACTTTGCATGCCATAAACCTTTTCCTAGTAAGTAGTTATAGTGTTATCAAATTTTCAATTGGTGTCGATGAGTTTTTCAGGGTTTGATATTCTTTTTAGTAAATATACTGATCCACTTCTTTGCGCGTCAAAATGGATCATCCATAAAATTTATTTACAGTCTATTTTCTATAAATTACATTTCAACTTTCATAAGTTTATTAAGCAAAATGTTATTTATTTAATCAATTAGATATTTGACCAAATATCTAATCGATTAAATAATAATATATAATATAATAGATATTTAACCAAAGAAAGTAACGAAATAGAACTAGATAACGATGCACTAAGGAATAAGATGATAATAGAAATTAGCTGTTATTTCAGCACATTACTCAAACAAAGAATTTCTTGGCCTACTTTTTTCAAGAGACAAGAGTGCCGTGTTCAGTTTCCATTACCTTTATTCGTTCTTTCTGTCGTTTTTTCATTTCCATTATACCTTGTATAATTTATTAAGCGCGCCCAATTTATGGGCAAATAAAATAATTAACCTGTGTAGCTTGTGGTAATTCAATGCACCAGAGCCAGAAGCCCTATATGCCAACGACAAAAAAAAAATGGTTTCGGTTAATGAATTGTAGTCTAATAGGTACTTAAACATTGTCATCTAAAATATATGTTAATAAAAGGGACATGACGATTGACAAGATTCGGGAATGTCAGTTAATATTGTATGTTGTATCAACATTGGGTGTTACTTTTTATATATATACCGACTACTATTCAAGTAAATAAGAAATATTATGATATTTACTCAAATTTGCGGTTGAAACTTGTATGGCCCGACGCGGTTAATTATCCGTATCGAAGCTTTTTGTTCGTGTTCGATATTTCATAGTTCTATACTAGAAAGGCGTTTATTTCTGTAAGATATAATAAAAAAATGTTATAATCGATTTAGATCAAGATATGATAGACCACCTCTCATTCAAAATAGGGTTTTACCTGCCATGACTACTATTAAAATACTGTTTTCGTGATTTGTTAGGGTGTAATGATGGTGCCTATTATAAAGCATATAGAGAAATTTATATCATCCTGGTTTTGACGATCATGGTTCCCTAGTTCTTAAAATGTTTGTAGAATGTAATAGCAGATGCAATCAAAGCAGTCGAAAATATATCATATACCAGACCTGTAATACTAAATATACACAATAAATGATCTTTTTAACATGACAGTTACATTCAGTCCCAATTAACTTAAGATTAATATTGAAGTAATTTTAAAACAGTACACAATAATTATTAAAAATAATGATTTTATGATGTACAAAGGTGAGATAACTTTAAAATTACTCCAGCACTTATGCGTTACCATGCATCCGTTAACTAGGAGTTTTTATACTACAATGTTAAGAACAACACTAAAACTGACATACTTTACAAACGAGACTTTCTTGTTCTACATTGTTAGAACGACAATCTACAAATTCTCTAATAAATGTTTCTACTTTTCTATAACTTTATAGTTCAGTGGTACCCAGAAGATTTTCGACCCCATGTTTATTTTCTAAGAGAATATTAATTTCTTAGCTTATACCAGAAGCCTAACCAACTAGCTAAAAGCGTACGTGAATTCGTTTGATAGCAAATATTTATTTAAATTAAGCTTTACCTAAAGTTTGACAGAGATAGGTAACCGAAAGAAATATGAGTACAAAATATGTTCAAACGTGCGGAAAAGTTCGTCAATTTACTCACGTATGCTGTGAATTTGGATATTTTGTATTCATGGTAACGACGGCTAACGGCTCAATTGGCTATTAATCAACCACATTCCAACGTCGATTCAAGATGACTGACGATTAATTGCCCAGTTGATGGGGTAAACCTAAATTTTGTAACGTCACACATTGTCCTGTTTACATCCACATATCGAAAATTTTCTCTGTAAACTTCGTCTTGAAGTTTGAATTAAAATCATACAATAAATGTGAGGAGAAACGGAAAACATAGGTTGATAGTTTTTATTAATAAATAAATTTCGATGTTAGTAGTAAATGAAATTAGTATTTTAAATTTTCATCAAAATTGTTTATACTTTCTAACAGACAAGAACTAATATTCACAAATAAATGATTAAAAATGTAATGTATAGAGTGGCGTGCAATTTCAGCACCACGTCATTTTAAATAAACGTTAAGTGTAAGAGTGCAATTGATAGTCGTAATTGAAGTTGAAGCCGGGTAATAAATTGTGGGAGCGACGGGCGCAACATCTCAGGGGAAATTATTGACATTTCTTTTCCAACAAATCCCAATATTGTGATCTACCTTATGCCGACGTGGAGTAATGTGATTTGCAAAACCTTTATTTTACATTTAAAGTGATTTTAAGGGTTTACTAATTATTCGAGTATTATGTAGTAGTTTTTCGACATAAATATCAATACAAGTTGCATTTACATTAAAATTTGGTTGCCGTTAGTATAATGCCTTATAATATTTTATTAAAATTACAATAGAAACAACACATATTGTATCCGATATTTAATTACGACAATCCTGATAAGTTTTTAAAGTAAAACCCACAAGAACAATGCCTAAATTAGTATGAAAAAGAAATTGTGTATCTCAAAATCAAAATTTAGACGAGCAAGGTTAATCTGGCGTGACCCAGAATTAATGACGCGACTAAGCACAGACGATCGATACACAAAGATGACCACAAAATCTAGTCGTCTTTAAAGTTTCAGAATGTCTTTAGAAGAACACAAAGCTAAAAATTCAGTGCGGGTTCTGTTTAGTTTTACCCGGCAAATGCTTCACTTTACCTTTAAACTAAACAGATAACTTTAATACTTTTGGTATGAAAATGCTGGACACTAAGATAAACATAACATTTTTAATTAAAAATTACAAAGATAATACACACTAGTAGTACTTGGTATACAGACGTACTATTTCTTTTTATTTGATAGAAAAAAATGTTGTTTATTCTAAAATTTGTTGGAACAAAGTCGCAAGTCGTTTGTACGGTTGCTTTGTCTGAAATGATTAATTGTTCACTGATAGTGGGAACAAACTACGAAACACTATAAATCTTTCTCGTTCAAAGCCAGATTACGAACTTTCAAATTTGTTAGGCTAAAGTTTTAGTTTGCTATGTTACGGTGAATTTAAAAAATATATTATGTTATATATAATTTTATCTCGTGTTTAATAAATAAAACTATCACTCATATATAACTTTTATTTTCTCTGTAATAAAAGAGAACTTTAAATTCCCCATTTTGTACGTGGCAGAATAGGCGCCAATCCTATGCGCGGAAAAAAAACCTCATCCCTTTAGTCTGTGGCCGATGGCAATGCGCGCGCATAGGAAAACTGATTATTTTTTCCCGCCATAGCGAAACATTTTTCACAACTCGTTTTCACTGTTGAAATTAAAAGAGTTTTTGTTGTTATTTAATTCACAAGTGTGTTATACGCGTGTATATTATTATGATTACCGTCCTCAGTTCTCACCAATGCTACACACTAGTACCATAATGTACTATTTCAGTTGTAACAATTTGTATTCTATAAAAAACATATAACATTATTGGCATTATAATAAATAATTTCAAATTCTAAAATAGTATGCTTAATGCTGTCTGTTAAAAAATATAAAAGTACGTTAAATTGCTAGCGTATTTTTCATTATATACGTATCTGGTTACAATGGCTTAGGTAAGAAACTGTCTTGGTATGAATAAGCATCTATCATACCAGTGTAAGATACCAACTAAAACTACCTGAATTGTGTCAAAATACTCGGAAATTTCAATTATGCGCAAACACAAATAATAAATACCTTGAGATAAATCCAATATGTCTCGAAAGCGCTCAGCTTCACACCTGTACCAACGTTTCATTATTTTTGTTCTTGTCTAGAGAAAGTACCATTCAGCAAGATTCTGTCTTTTATTTCTGATATCTAAATCTTATTGTATTATGGTATTAAATATTAGGGGCTAAATTCAAATTCGATTTGTGTTATACCCTATGATTACTAGACTACGAACTCTTCATTTCGGTAATATAGTTTTCAGTATAAATTATCATTTACTACTTGAATAATAAGCTATTACAAAAATAACAATTCCACAGTAAAATTTAATAATATGAAACACCAAATTAAATGGAATATTACAGAGGGTGTGGGCGCTTTGTAGTAAATGGTTTAATCTTTTTAACTCTATTTTGTCACTTTGAGCTGCGCTTTGATGAACACTTCTTAACTGTGTTAATTTAAAATACATTTTTTAATTTTCAGGTAGAAAATTATTTGACATAAAGGCTTGTAAATTAAACACTTATTTAAGTGATCTTACCAATAAAGCACTTATAAAAGATTAAATTGAATATTGTGCCTTTTTTATTTAAGACTGACCGACTTCTTCTGGAGAATGAATATCTATTGTGCGTTATTTTTTTTATAGTGAGTTCATAAAAGTGAAAACTGATAATAAAGTAAATTAAATAACTACTTGGTATTTTAAATTTTATGTGTACTTAAGTCTGGTTTAAACTTTCCAATGAAATAAAAGCTTGTTTTAAAGAATATCTTAATTTATTTTTTAAATATTTTGGTTAGGTTTTCAAGTTTTTAAGTTTGGTCATATAATGAAGGAGATCTTCTAATGTTTTTACCCTATTTAACTCTTTTTATTCTCAGCAACCCCCTTTTATTTAATACCCATATTGTCGGAAAGCATAAAAAAAAATCTCCGAGATATTTCAAGTCAGCCAAATTGGAATCAGGGAGAGGTCACTTTATTTTAGGTAACTTCTCAGCAAGCCCGTTCATTCAAGATGCAAACCCTTCTTGTTTAATGCATTCCTATAATATAATAAAGAAAGCGTGACGCCGTTTTAGGATTCAAATATTCAAAAGAATGACGTCAGAACAACTGTCTATCTTTAAAATATATGTCCTTCATAATAAAGTTCTAAAATAAATTTAAAACTAAACAAGTTGGAAAAATCTGAATCAGAAAATTAAAAGGAAAATTTAAAATAATAAAATAAATGCAACACATTTAGTTGGTATTTAAAAAAAAATATTACGTGAAATAAATATATGTAGCCACTTCCGTTCAAAATTGATTTTATTTTAGATTTAATATCAGCAGCAAAATTTCATCATCGGACGTCAAGGAAATGTACAAAATTACATGTACACCTTCACAACAGAGCGCTTTAAAGACAATGTTCGCGGCGCACCACCATTTTATAGGTCCCATATCTACTTAAAGCGTTACGACTTAGGAGCCTCAAAGAGAAGAGCATTCCACATCCTGAAAGGCTGGTAACTGGGACACTTGCATGTGTCCTGGTGTTGCAAATGTGCATGGGCGTTGGTCCATACTTAACTCTCAGTGAGAAGCTACTGACTACTTTTTTGTCTCAAGTTCCATATGAGAATTGTTAAAATATTGTATATGAAATTCGGGCGGTATTGGTTAGTTTGTGAAATCTATAGTTCTAATAGACGATATGTGACTTATTAAATGATATAGATCTATATCTATCCTGCTAAAAAAATATTGAATAGAACGAAGTTTTACGTCCAACATCAAAGCGTTTTTAAGAGACTTGTAATGATGTAAGGGCTATAAAGCGCCCTTGGATACATCTCAGAGATCTTATGTAATCTAAGACGATATGTGAAATCGTTTTTTACAAGACATTGATGCTAAAAGAAACGTATTGATATTGGGTATGTAATTCAAATAAAACTCTAATTTATACATCTGAGTGCCACTTATTTGATGATTCACGTGTCTTATTTATTTAGACTCATACGATTACACACGTTTCATATTATTTTAGAATAACAAAATACTTTCTCCCCTCCTGATTAATAATAACTAGTTTTGACATTTAGTATTGAATTGAAACATCACCAGTAATAGTCATAGTAGTGCCAAGAATCTAAATTTATAACAATAATTAAATGTGAGGAATATGTGTGAGATAACTCTGTTTCACAAAAATCTCTAATTAAATAAATAAAATGCATATTTGTAGCTTAAAAATTGGCTACGAAACGAGTATTCGTGAGAACAATACAAATAGATACAATTAAACGAAACAGGATGACAAGTCATTTCTTCTATTTACCGTGTTTCCTGTTCATTTCCAAACTGGACCCAGAAATAAGGACTAACAAATTGCTGACGTTTGAGAATCTCCGGTTGACCCGTTTTAATTTCCGTCAAACAATGTTGAAATATCACTAGTATTTGCCACCATAAACGTTTATAACTGTAGTTTATTTATTGATTCCGAAAAAACAACGGTAAAAGCAGGAAAAATTATATTTATTAAAAAAATCGTTTCGTTATTATCTATGTATTTGGTACTTAAATTTAAACTGTGAAATTGTAAATAGTTCATTTGTTTTTAACGCTTAATCATATGGGTATATGACAATACAAAGTAAATTTTGTTTTATAAAACATATTTATAAACATATACATAGATATATCTAAGAAATATTTTTAATAGGTTAACTTTCATATTAAATAATTAATTTTACTGCATTTTTTGCTTTTAATTATTATAAGATTATGATATTTTAATTAATCTACCAATGGCTTCGAGCTTTATCGCTCGAGATAATTATGTCACTTTATGTCAAAAGCAAGACACTCGAAATCTGATCGTAATCTAATCAGAATGAAAATACGTTACGCAATATTTATACACAGTTTTCAATTAAACAGTACATATACAATTATATAATTCATCCTAGCATTTCAAGTTTCAGTTCAACTCTTGCAATTTGTTTATTTATTCAAAACAAAATAAATGAATTTGGAAATAATACCAAAATATTTTAAAATTTAAGAAGGTTTAAACAATTTTCATAAATTGTACGAAGTCACGACTTAAAATACGTACAAAATTTCACTCTTAACTTTTAGTTTTAAAAATTGTCCTTCTAAACTCTCTACAATTCACTTATTATGACGTGTTTTGGAGTTACTCTTAAGCACATGTAAATATTTTTCACACATACTTATTTACTTATTGTCACACTTTCCAATCAAAATATCTCTTCATGACCTTAATTCATTTACCATAATTTGGGCCTTCTATTTAATGAGTCGTTAACTATCAGATTTATGGAGTGAAGGCAGTAGATTAGTGGTAACTTGATCAACAATTTGAGAATATATTTGCTGTGTTAAAAGTCTGACATACAAAACAACTGATAAAAGTTTTTCTCAGCAGCATATGATAGCATATTCAGAACATTGAGTATTTTAAGTATTTTGCCCGACAGATTTATGCCGAACTAATTCTGTACTTATTTAATTTCTATGATACATATTGTCAGAAATTTATTAAAATAACTGTCATAAATTTATAACATTTTTGTATGACGTTCTAATAATTGATTTCCTAACACGTGTGAGGTAACGTGCTCGGCAAGTTATTCTATATTCATATTTTATTTTTGTCCATACAGTATGGGAATGTAGCGTTCATTCCATTTGCAGCGAAGCCCCTGAGGGCGTAATCCCTGGCTTAGGCGTGTTGCGTCCTGCTTTTGATACTCGTAAGTAATTTTGAAAATGTATCCAAAATAATACACTATTATTTTCAGTTCTCAAAACAATCATTTCACTGTAACTTTAAAGAATGAACGCTTTAAGATATCTTTATACACGTTTGAAAATCATGTTTTACTTGCAAATTATTATCTTCATAAGAGTTATTATTATGAATTGGAATAATGGTATACTTGATTGTGACTAATTACAATTAAGCGAACGTTTTCCTCGTTTCGTCTTTTGATTTGAACCGCACAGTTAGTAGTGGCTTAGTTTTCCATTAAGAAACTAAAATCGACTCAGACCGTCAAAAACAGTGCATCTCGTAGCATCCGTAGCTGTAGTCCAATTTGAATCGCGTAACCACCCACAAATCTCAAGAACAAAGCACCTCGTGCTGTGATCATTATTTATAAGAATGTTTATTTAATGGTAGTTTGTTTAAAATTATTTATGAAAACACATGAACAATTAATAGATGTTACGTAAAAATAGCGTTTCGTTTTCCCACCCAAATTTAATTTTGCGCCAATTTTTTTTTTTTTTTTTTTTTTTTTTTTTCCTATTTTTTGGTATTTTAGTTAGGAACGATCACTACTGAAGGTTTTGGTTATGGAAATGATCGCCAGCATACGAAACGCATGCATCAAAACGGCCAGGATTGGCCAACAAGGGGGGGGGGTGTTTTCTCGGGGGGGCGGGGGGGGGCCCCCCTTTTTTGGGGGGGGGGGGGGCCCCGGGGGGGGGGGGGGGGGGGGGTTTTTTTTTCCCCCCCCCCGGGGGGGGGGGGGGCCGGGGGGGTTTTTTTTTTTTTTTTTTTTTTTTTTTTTTTTTTTTTTTTTTTTTTTGGGGGGGGGGGGGGGGGGGGGGGTTTTTTTTGGGGTTGGTTTCCATAAGGACCAAAACCTTCAGTAGTTATCGTTTACCTACCACTAAAATGCAACCAATTTACAAATTGTATTATATGCCAACGACAATTTGGCGCAACTTATTATATTAATAATAAGCTGTATAACCTCAGTACCACGATACATATTCGTGCTTAGCTTTACTTCTAGAAATGTATAAAATGGCATTTAATGGTTTGAAACTTGAAAAGTAGAATATAGGATATATAAATGTGATATGTAACACACACACTCCACATTATAATATCAAATATGTGGTCTAAGAAGGTCTCAATAAATAACATAAAGAGCTTTCTGCGCTCAGATATCGGGGCCATAACCCACAGACTCGAGTCCGTACTTCAGATTCACATTATCACTGTATTATGCTGAATCAACTGGTCCGATTACGAATAGGGATAATTATTAGTTAATGCATGTTTACATAGTACTCGTATAAGTCAAACGATTGTTTGAAAAAACACACAAAACGAGTTTCTCAGAGCTATGGTAAGCTCTGAAAAAATCTTTAATATATGTATATTTTTAAATGCAATAATGAAGCTGTTTTTATATCACATTTGTTAAATATTAATGATTTTTATACAAATACATATTCTACTCTAATAGTGTTTTTAATAGACTGATTGATTTGGTTTTTCAATATTTTGTTTAATAAAATATCTCGGCCACAAAATAATGATAAGGACAACGCGCGCGTTGATAATGTGCAATGTTAGTGTGTTTTGATAAACGTGGGGGAAACCGCAGGAAACAACTAGCATTTTAGATAGAAACTACAGATTTCTCAATTCCTTAAAACACAAGATTAAAGCAGTCTCGTCGTAAATGGAATCGTTCTGACATTCATCCATACAAAGTGAAATTCGGTTGTCGTTGTCATTTAATCTACCCCGATTATGTACTCTCGAGAGAGCATCTCTAAAATGCCGCCATAAAACCTGCAATAAAGACTTCAGGAAAACTTAACTGTGTCGTTTTGTTCCGTTTAATTCTATAATTCAAGTACGAGTTCTGACCATATTAGAATGTTTTAATTATCGCTCCACTATGCATAAAAATATTATATTAGTTATTAATATTAAAATAATAAAACCTTATTTTCTATTCATATTAAAATAAAGTTCTAAACGATGTTTGGATTCAAAAGTACTCAAAGCTTTTATATATCGCATCGACTATATGCGTTGATATTTATTTAGTGCATCGCTTATAGCTGACTGCATAGTATACTCGACAAACAATGGAACAAGTACCACTTATACCTGAAGCAAAGTAAATGCTGAGTAAAGGCACTGTGCATGTATGCTTTTCCATTTCAAGAACAATGTACTACGAAGGTTTTATTTGTAACACAACAACGTAATTTCACACAAAACTGAGATTTTGTTATTTTTATATTGATTATTGTTACGTACAATTGGCGAAAATTAAGAAATTGTTTAATTAAGGTAATATATTTTTGATTCAAAGATATTATATTCATGATATTCACCTGAAATGGATATATGTCTACGTGAAAAGCGATGTAGGGAATGATAGATACCGAGAAATATTTTTTCCTCTTTCAGTAAGTAAGTGACAAAATTACAAACATTACCGAGATTAAGCAAGTTTTACTTGATTAAAAAATAGTACATACTTACGAACGAAAGCTGAAACGTAAATGAAAACGACCGAGAGCAATTAAAATAATGACTTTTCATAAGGCCTTATAAAGTTATTATTTGGGGCAAGCAGATATGTGGCCTCTTTTATTTCCCTACTCAGTGATTCGGTAATGATAAAGAATTATGACGAGATTATAATACCATTACCAAATTAAATTTAAATTGGACAACAAATTACTGATATTATTCATGATATCTATTCTGTAGATTATACTTCGAAATACATGCATTTTTGTAAGTAATTAATCACTGCTTATAGAATTATTTGTACAACAAACAACTAAATTAATACCTTGAATGCTTATTTATGAATGAATGAAATATTTTACAATATATATCAATGTCTTGTTTATGTGCACTACTTCATAGCTCACTAGATCCCGTATTATGTCAAGTTGACCCAGCTAAAGTTTCAATAGACTGACCTAAGGCAAGATATAAACTGTCGCCGCAACTCTGAAGCACCATATTGCCATGTAAGCTTGAGCTTTGCTTTCCTTCATATAAAACCGATGAATTTGTAACAGAGACAATAATAAGTAGCATGTTAAATTTTAATACATTTCGCTTTTAATTACCCGACAGGCAGGGGATGGCTATGTTATTCGCAGCAGAAAGCAGGGGGAAACCATTAATTTTATGTCGGTTTATAATTTGCAAATGGGTGCCGCCTGGGGCTGAAATGCAAATTATTTAGGATTTCAGATCACACTTCATTCTGTTAAACATATATGTAACAAAAACTAATTTTCCAAATTACTATATTTAATTAGACTGTATTTGTCTTAATCAACATTATTATAACTTTTGAATGCATTCCACTAAGTACCAGATAAAATAATCATTTTTTAATAGGGTGCAGTACCATCTCGTTGCTGTTATGTTAGCTGATTCAACTAATTACCCTGTGTAATACAGGGTATATGCGCATATAAATTGTTATTGCAATAGCATGTATCACGTATTGTAATTATGTCACTAAGCCATTAAAGTAATAATACCCAGATTGGAAATATATTATTTCATGTATTATCTTACTAAAAGTCGTGATTAGGAAATTGCGGATGGCATGTTAAATAATACTTCGTTATAGAAGTTTTTTTTTTCAATATTATACGCTAATCACAACAAGTCACCACGGATTTTGATACTCAAAAACGTAAAATTTTAAAAAACATTTAAAATCAAAACTACACGATTCACAGGCTGACCGCCAGAAGCCGCCGCTTCACCTGAAGGGCAGTTCATTTTTTTCATTGAATCTTTTTTATAATCAATGAATATTGCAATACAATAGCATAATCTTGTATGCATGAAATTTATTAATAAATATTTGAGATATGAAGTGTGCAGGTCTCGTCTTAAAAACGGACCACGAGAAGGCCACCTGAAAACTTTAGATAATTATTATAGAATATATAATTTATTTATAACTTTATTTTTAATCTACCTAATATTATAAACTTAAAAGTTATTAAGTGTGGATGAATAATTTTTGTTACTTTTTCACGTAAAAAGTAGTGAATGGATATTATTGAAATTTAGCTAATTTATATATATACATCAGAATAATACATAGGCAATTTATAAAGATACTGTGACACTTAATATTGTCTTTTGTTACTCATTTAAAGAAAAACACATTTGAACGGATTTAGAACTATTTCTACAATTTAAATATAATTACACTATTTAAAAAATTTCCAAAACGAAACTTCGGGAAAAATTTTAAATAATGCTAATTATATTTAAAATTTTGCAAAATAATTAATGAAAATAGACAACTTTAAAAGCGTTCTTCTTTAAAAGACACTGTCAGTATTTGCAAAATTATAATAGAAGTACAAGTGGACAAAAATCTACCATCTGTAATGTACAAATGTATGCTGGACGTTTATCATATATATATACGATGTTGATATTATCAGTCGATATTATATAATTGATTAAAGTCCTAAAAAACTCACATACATTCTTAATATAACTAACTTAAATAACAAAATATAAACATTTTATAGAATTCTGTTTTCAGTTCATAAACCACATACTGTTGAAAAATGAAGATATTTGAAACGATAAGATTCTAGAAAAATGTGAAAGTTCAAAGTCTGCCCTTTGTGAATGGAACAAAGAAAATTAAAGTGACACTAATCTTTTATAATGTAATTTATGATTAAATGGAGTGTTAGAAAGTGCATTTTATAGATTGAGGGCACAAAATTTAAGTAGATTACAGTAATAAAACTAAATTACAAAAATCTCCGAGTACGTTATTTATTGCTATGGATTTCAACGCATCTGATAAATATTTACTTTTTACTAATATATATCATTGATGATAATAACAGACACAGAAAACAGGCAAGGAATATGCTCATAGAAATTTTGACGGTACCGGGTTTCAAACCCAGGATACTCCGTTTGTCAGTCCGGCATGGTGATCATTGCGTCAACTGGTTAACATAGATTAGCCCAGTGTAGTGTAAAACAGATGAGTAATTTATTTCTCTACAATTTAACTTAATATAATATTAAACATAGACCTGCTCCCTTTATTTACCGTACTTATTATCAGGGATCACGAAACAAAAGACCTTAGTAATTCGGTCGGGAGGCGCGGCAGCCTTAGTAAGATTTTGATTAAATTATCGAAAATATCAGGCATTGAAACCATACGCCTGATATTTTTGATAATTTATTGACACAATGAATTTTGAAATTCTAAAATTCTCTCTTACGTTATACTTTATTTTACTTAACATCCATATCTTATCTTGCCTGCCTTGCCTGAAAATGATCGCTTTTTGGCTATAAGGCTGCCTGTTTGATTAAATTAAACTTATTTTTAGTTTGTTATTATTATTTTATTTGTAATGCAATAAATTATAAATTAAAACTTAAATACATTAATTAAAGAGAGTTATCTAACAAAGTGCCATAAATTATAAAACTATTGTCATTAAACTGTTCTAAAATAGATAGATGGACTCGACACTACATTTATCAAAATATTTAAATATTAGTTTTATACTGCATGGCGAATATATTGTATTTACAGCGACTTTTAAATTCGCTCGGTGACAATTTTATGTTGAAGAATAAATTAAGCCTTTTAGGCCAACCCAGCTGCGCCAAACAATATATAAAGTATACGCTGTGAATCTTTAGTCGGAGTTAAAAACTGTTATTGCCCACTAAAGCTTTCAAAACTTCGGTTTTACGACTCTCTCGAGGATCTACGATATAGCTTACCTTGGTCATAATATAAAGCGAGACCGGCTTATTTTGAATTTTCCCCTAAAGATATAGTAAGACTAAAAGTGGCAAGATAATTATCGTACTAATGCTCGACAAGCAACCTAAGGTCGTAGTACCTTTGTTGTACCTACAAACATCCACAGTTTTTCTTTATTTTTGTGGAAATGGTGAAACTTTATGCTGGTTTATTATAGTTTACATGTAAAGTACAACATGAGTAATCGACTTAGTACTCACAATTAATAACTCACTCACACATTAGTAACTGTCGATTGTTAATCTTATTAAGAAATAATATTGTACATCACAAGATTTATATGTATTTTAAGTGTTCAAATAATGTCGATTAAATGTAGACTTTCAAAATGTACTCATTGACTACTTGAGAACGTAATGTTTCTTCGGAAACAGTTAAAACTCTATTTCACTTGTATATTTATTTAAGATTGCTACCCGTCTGTTTTGTTGAGTTATTTATGGTTCTTCAAAGATATAGCGAAAACCTCATTTGTCTTAAATTATACTACGACATATACAGTGCTAGGACCATAAAAATTTAACGCGGTTATCTTAGATATTTTACCTTGCGTAATGACAAAAGTTTCTGATTTCATTACCATCGCGTGGTCGTAAATATTAAATGTTCAATAGCCGTAATGTTCGTGAATAAATGGTGCGTTGAAATTTATGTGAAACTCCTTTACGGCGTACGTGGTTAGAGGGTAAAGTCAATGTACTTGAGCAGGTAACTTCAAGGTGTCGGAGACGAAATTTACGCTTCGTCGCGTTTACGACTGCAAACAATGTATATTGAAAACGATAATTCTAAAAGATACATAGTATACGTAATACGAGTATGTTATCATTTAAAATTATCGTTTTCGTTTACGATAAAAAAGGTTAGTATCTAAAGCGCTGGACACAAATTTCAAACAATAAGAGGTTTAATTGGAAAATAAAGGTGAGTGAAACTGCAGGGATCGCTTAAACTGCTTATTTATAATAAACGTGGCATCTTGCAATCTCTAAAAACGTAAAGTTCGCATTTACAGAAATGCTAGTCATTATGTTATTTAAAAATAACCTTTTTATTCATGCTGCGAACTCAAATGCATTTTAGGATGTAATTCAAAAGTAATGTAAAGTGAACAAAATAGGATAGTTGCTGATGCTTTTGCAGTAAGAAAGATCATAAAATGTATACTAAAATAATTTTTGTTCCGATTTATTAAGGCGCTGAGTCTATACATAAAATTAAAATAAGATTTGTATTATTCTTATATTAAAATCTTATTGTTACACGGGAATTACATATTTCAAAAGCAATGTAAATGTATTTATTTAATAAATGTTTAAAAATATTTGATAGGATTTGGGTGTTGCAAAATCGTTGTGTTACAATAGTGACTAAGGTTTAATTTAAAACAAATAAAATGTTTTTATTACCTCAAACAATAGACAAAATAACAGCATTTTAATAAGTTGTTGTTACATTTTCAAATTACAAGTATGTTATTTGGATATTATTTTATATTATTTATCATTTGGACATGTAACGTGTCACGTGGTTTAATCACATTTTTAATGTACACTTACTGTAAAATAAAATGTCGCATGTCACTTGTTTCACTGACGTTCGCGTGATTGATCTCCTTACCATTGGATAAATTGAAAACGATTTTGACGAAAGAATTGTCTTTACCTATTAGTCAGCGAATTCGGGACTGTCATTCAATATTTAGAAGATTTAAATAAGATGCTCAAATTTGTAATTTATTTGTATGTTTCCTTGTTCCAGAACGATATAGAATAAATAGTGTCATATTTAAAACAGAAGAAAGAAGAATTTACAAGAAAAAGAGTTTCATATAATTGCTTCAAACATACAATTAAAATCTGAAAGATAGTAGCAAATACTATAAGTGTGGACACCGTATTATGAGTACATATATTGATTCGGGTATCACTCTTTCTGGATAGACAGAGGATCTATTGTTTTCTTTTGTTTGGAAGCCGGAGCCCGCAATAACGTTCGAACATTAAAATTCGGGTCAGGTGGGTGACACAAATTTATGGAGGCTTTACGATATCATAGCCTTGATTTTGTGTAAGTCGGCGATTAACGGAATTAGGAAATTAAATGCGTAAATGGATACGAACTGTATGCTGAATATCCTATTATATGTGCATGTACATCCTATTGTATGAAATTATTTCTTTACGATGATAGCTGATAAGGAAAAGTATCATTTTCACCCAGAAATTTTCAATGCCTCGTTGTTATGAGATTATCTGACAAAATAGTATTCAAAACTAAACATTCTCTATAGAAGCCAAGTTGTGCTGCCGTAAGAAGATGTAAAATGTAATCTAAACCAAGGCGGTTAATTTAGTATCTATGAAACAAACACACTTGCCAAAGACTAAATGCTAAAACTTTTAATTCTTTTGATTACCATAGAAAGGAAATCTCCTTCACATAGAATAAACGCGGATTTTGATTGGTAGGATCTGTTATAAATATTCACCGCCATGTTTTAGCATATTTATAACAGTGTTAACTGACCAAGTTATCCAATTATAGATGCCAATCAATATCCATATTCGTATGTCTAAAGTTAACAGATTTCAATATTAAGTTAGATAATGTTAGTTTAACTATCATTATTAAATGTTGAACAATAGATGTACATAAATAAGTTTCATACGTTAACTATTTTTCCACACAATTTGCCGTAAACAGTCTCAATGATTAGAATGTTTTATGAGAAAGTTCCATGAGTTGTATATAAATTTATTCAACAGTATATGAATATCGAATATTAACATAACAAGTGTTATAAACATGATCTATATAAAAGGCACGCCACGTTTATTCTATCTACGAGATTTATAATGGAGGAGACGTAGAAATCACGAAATTAAGTATTTTTTTTATTGATAAGTCTTAAAAACCTAACCCTTTACCCTTATAAAATGGAGCAAAGGCTTGTTTATGTTTGTATATGAGTAAATTAAAAATCTTACCGGCTGATCGCGCCTCTTTACATGCGAGAACCATGCTGTGTCGTACATCAGGATTGTCATCCGCTATGGTTTCTCCTACGGCCACGAATCGTTCTACTGCGCACGCGACGGCAGCTCCTACCCTTTGTACCGCTGCTCCACCAGCCGCATCACCCCTCGTTGCCACCAGACTGCTGATCTGTAGTTGTAGATATAAGTTTATTTTTTTTTTTTTAAAAGTTCCATGGTTAGTAAAGCTAAATTAAATGGTTTTGAACAAACTTAGATTTTCGTGTAAGTTATTAATTAATCAGCTATAGAGTCTAGTTTTTTGTTTACAAACTAGTTTCGGTCAGTTCTTATTTGCAGGGCCTGGGGGTTTTTACCAACACTGGAACGGGGATAACATTGAAAATTAATGTGTTTTCCCAAGATCGTTCTCCCCTATACACAATAATTTTGAAGCTACCGACCATATATCTATCAACCATATTGTCAAAGGTGGTTCTCTTTTTTGTATATTCCAGTCCAATAATCATGTTTTTATGGGTACTGTATGAAAAAGAAGGATGTGCGTTAAACATAATTTTCGTTAAATACAACGTTTTTTATCTGTGCCTTTTTAAATAAACCAAAATTAACGTTATATTGTTACTAAACAAAGGATACCATGTACACTATGTCATGTCATCATAATTTTATTTTAGTTTAGATTAAATATCCCAGCCTGAGGCATCTTATTGTTTTTGACAATATAAATATGAAATAATTCCCTCATTTAACTTGATCAGTTACAAAATGTGACAAAATTTTACGGAAATAAATTTGGGGAAAGGACCGTTATTGTATTTATTAATCTTTGCATTGACCGTCATTCACGAAATCACAACTAGACTTGCATCAACAAAGCAAATCCTTACTATATTGGTCTGACGGACTAGAACAAATAATTAATCAAAAACCTTGCTGAACGCGATTTAAACAATAAGACAAAGGGTGTCTAACTGACACTGTTTCATAAATTCAATTGAACCATACTGAATAATGTCTTTGTAAGAAATCAAACGTTTGATTTTTTCGCGTTCATCATAATGAACGTTATAAATTTGAATAACATTCCACCTTTCTAGACAGTTTGGCGTCATAGCGCCTTAATAGCTTACGGCGCCTTTGGCCGGGGAAAGAACGCTACGAAATTCATTCAAGGCCTCTCTTACACGCAAGTTTTTGGCATAACTACTTGTTGAGTTCATATATTTGAAGCCCCAGGAATTCAACGAGCACTGAGCTTTGTGTTGTTTGCAGTCAGCTCTTACCTGGGGCTCCCGGCACGTATAATCATCGTCATCGGAAAGCGCGTCCATATCTCCTGTGTGCGTTAGGCAAGGGCGCGCGATGCGGCGGCGCGCTGAAGCGGCGCGCACGTGTGAACGCGCGGGCGAGTCGCTGCGGCAGGGCGCCGCTCAGCCTGCCTCTGCCGCGGCACTGCCGGATCCTCACCCGCGACCATCGATCGCTGCCGACACCTGCACCCCGCCACCCTCTCTCCCTTACAAATCCACGTGGCCGCCCGCCCACTGTTCTCACCATATCGCCTCTTATCAATCATTCATTTCCGCACTTTTTTATAAATAAAGGAACAATCCCTCCCCTCGATGCAACCCTTTTTTACTTTCATATAAAGAAAATACTAAATTTCCCATTACGTCAGCATGCATCTAGTGCGCCGACGCGAACCCGTATGCAACAGATGTCGAATGGGCGGGAAATTTCAACTTTGACGTTAACTGTCGTGCAATGACGCGGGTAAATCTAAAAATACAACTGCTGCTTTATAGAGTGCGTAGCAGCACTAATAATTCCGTCACTTTACCGAAGTACTGACGTAGAGGACGCGTGTATCTTTACGAACGTAGTGACAGGTTTCGGAAATGAGCAAAGCGTGTTTAGCGTACCTGCTTGATGAGTGGGAGTAGCGTTTTCTCGATGGAGTACGTTTTTATTTTTGAGAGATAAGCTTCAAAATCTAGGAAGTCGGCGGCCGCCATGGCCGGCGCGTGCGCGGGCGCGACTGCGCGGGCGCCGGGCTTACAGTTATATTCACGTGGGGCCCACCGCGCCGCCCGCCCACCGTAAACACAGGTTTGCGTGAACACACGTACTCTTGTGGGCATATAAAACTTTTCAACCTTGCATCTGTTGTTTTGATTGAGAACACCAATTATAAAAAATATTGTACTTTTACAGTTTACGTACAACTGATTTTATGTTTGTGGTTGTTTGCATTTCCCGTAACCGGGGTCGGTGGGTCATTTTACCCATATTTAAATTGATGGGCAATTAATATTGAAGCAATTCATTCTTATATGAATAAATAATCTTTAAGTGAACAAGTAGAAGGTTTTTATCTTATCGCCATGATTTTGATGATGGATGATTCTAAATAAATACTTATTACTATTATATAAAATAGAATGATATGTGGCAGTCGAACTGTTTGGAAATTTTCTGATTTTTTAAAGCATGCTGAGCCTATATTTTTTTTGTTTGGTACTAATTTGGTATTAATTCTCTGTAAACGCGATTTCTGTGCTAAACTGGAACACATAAAAATAAAAACCGTTTTATTAACAAAGATTTATTCATCACAAACAATACACTCGGAGTATCTTATCACTAATAGACAAACTAACAATAATCATTGGCACATTATCACAAAGGTAGTCAATGATTTTGTAATGAATTTCAAGTATTGTTAAAAGTGATACATATTTTTTGTAGAAGAGAATGCATAACATGTATAATAAACTTATTTACATATTTAAAAATATACTTTGGTAATGCTTTTTTCTTAAAAAGAATACATTTATAAATAACTTAACACAAGTGGATTTTTTTTTCAATGATTCGTAAATCGTTCACATAATTACTATATTTAGATAGTTATATATGGGTATATCCATTTTATAGATTTACCAAAAAAAGACGCATATAATTATTGGCAAAATATAATTAGTAAATTAATGTATCAATTTATATTTTAACGGTTATTAAACATAGAATTTATAACGACGAACATCTTAATGTGTGCCGCCTCCTAGCACTCGAGTCTAGTTACTAGATTATATAACTTAACTTTTTTAATTTTTATGGTAAACATTCTTCATATAAGTTTTGTATAGCGAATTAATTATAATACACTCCCATACTTATTTGAGGTCGCCGTTTATTATATAGGTCCTTCGAGCTATTACTATCCTGTGAACTGTCAGAGAGCCATGGATTTTGGCCGGAGTTCTTAACTTTCCTCTTGCGAAGGCTTTCAGTTGGCCCTACAGTCGGTCGTAGCAGTTGCTTAAATCGAAACGGTCCGTAGTCATCGTCAGAACTGAAGATAGGTTTTGCGAGCATTTCTGGGGAATTTCTAAGAATCTTACGCAAATCTGACTGTGGATCGTATGCCGGGCTGTATACCTTCCGAGGAGGTTCAGATTTTTGTGATTTTTTCACCAGCTCTATTATTTTATTACTGAAACGATGAAAACAAATTAGTGAAATATTACTACAATATCAAAAAGAATACTAAAAAAAGTGAAAATGAGAAGTACTGTATGAGTTAAATATCATAGCACACAGAGCTAAATATTTTATTATTAATGGCTCGGTGATATCCAAAGCAAGCAAGCAAGCTTCTTGATATTCTCAGATATTCCGTGTCATTCTGTCGTGACTCATGATATATGTTAACGCAACGTCGACTGTCAACACCCACCTCCATATTTTTTCCGTCTCTAAATTTCAGACTAGAATCTCATAAACTGGCTATGTACTAAAAATTGTTTTACAAGAACATCACGGAGGTAACCTACTTTCTGGTAATTTATGCATGAGCTGTAGAGCTCCTCAGATAAGTGTCGAAAGGTTGGCGTAATTGCTTTTTATTATACCAACTTTCCCTCTGAATGAAAGTCATTTAAATTTTAATTTAACGCCTTAAGAGTTGAAATTAATACTAAGGTGTACAGGTCAAAACTCTTATATTTCGACCTCTCCGTGACACCTATAAATGTTTTTTTATTGCTTGATGATTAATTTACTCAACTACTGAACTAAATCTCGTTATGATTATTAAAACGTACTATAATGATTTATTTTTTTATAGTTATAGTATTTTGTGTAAAACTAACATATTACTATATATAGAGGTATAACATATAAATCTGGTAGGAGCAAGCTACTTATTACAAGCTCGTACGTGTCAGAATGATAATACAATGATAAAAAAACTGATAAGCACCTAAAGTGTCATTAAACTCATACCCATGCGAACCATCCTCACTGTGGCATGCGGGGTAAAATAATCATTAATTCAAGGCCAATAGAATCTTACATCATTATCGTCATACCTGACAAGACCACCGCACTGTCTATTACATTGCAATTGTCTGTTCTGGTTGGTTTGAAGTGACCTGTCTTCACCGTCGCTGTGAGTGCTTGACCTGAAATTAGTTGTTTTGACTATAGTTCATTTCGAATTATATATAGTATTATAGTATACTAGCTGATCCGGCAAACGTTGTTTTGCCGATACATGTGATTTCAATTTTCAATTAATAAATAAACAATATGGGTTGATCGTAGAAGGGTGAAAATTTAGGATTGTATGTATTTTTGTATGTTTTACGTAATGTTTTTTGTACTAAAAATTTTGTCTAAAAAATAAAAAATAAAATTTAGGGGTGAAATACCCTTAATATTAAGGGGGATGAAAAATAGATGTTGGCAGATTCTCAGACCTACTCAATACGCTCACAAAGTTTTTTTAGAATCGGTCAAGCCGTTTCGGAGGAGTTCAAGTTCGAGACACGAGAATTTTATATAATATTGTGAATCTAAACCATTTCCAGATCCCCTTGAACACACACAAAAAAATGTCATCAAAATCGGTCCTGTCGTTTGAGAGAAGTTCAGTGACATACACACTCACAGAAGAATTATATATATAAAGAAGATGTGTAGTATACTATAGAATTATAGTTAATTTTGAGTCTTCATGAAATCTTCAAGAACAGTATAAATTAAACTATATGCTGGTGCTTCCATTTGGAATGCGCATATATTTTTTTAATATTGGCTTCAAACTTCCCAACATAATTAAAGCCAAAGCATTATATTCTAGCATTTAATTGAAACACTACGTTAAAAGCACTGGCAATTTTTTTATATAACTACTAACCTCTTGGGTCTGAATAGGTTTTCATTATTTTCTTCATAATAAAAATTATTATTCGAGGCTCTACCAAAAATGATCCCAAAAGCAGCATGAACAAGTTTCATAAAATGTGTGTAAATTCATACGTAAATTAAATTTGACGATACATACACAGAAAGTACATCTCCTATGCATGGCCTACTTTCAATATATTTTATAATGTGACCGATCATTTCGCGAAATTCAGATAACTTCCTAAACTTAGGCACTTGGTAACATATATTTTTCACTTTAATTTACTTTGTAAGTATTTGGTTTTCTGAAGATTAAAGGTGCAAGTAGTATTTTAACTATACAGTATAAGGTACCTTGAGAGTCTATTAGGGTCTATTTCGAGGTGAGACGGTTGACCTCTAATAATCGCTGGAACCAAGGTAAATCCTGGAGGCGGACGGTATTCCTCTGGAGGTTTTCGAATGTCTGACAGGCGAATTCCCGATTTATTCTTGCGTAAATTCTTGTGTATTTCCTGGTTTTTGTTATGGATCTGAATTTGGAATATACAACATTAAGAGATTTAGGTTTTCGAAGGCTAAGGAGTAGTAGATTCATTTCTGTGTTTTTCATATGTTTATTTAGAGAAAAGCAAACTTAAGCTACTATGTATTGAGCTTAAAAGCTTAATATATAACTTTAACGAAAACTTTTTCCAATATTTATAATTAATATACTAAATCCCTACACTGAAATATACTTATTATCAATATTAATGAATAAATTAGGAACTAACTGAAGAACATTCATGTTATATATACACTTAAGTTACCTTCCTTCATCAAAACTAAAATGTCTTCAAAGTAATTTGAAAAAGACTCAATCTATGTATGTGTACAAAGTAAAAGGACACATGACACACAAAAGGTTGTTGATAACGCCATCTATTATATAATTTGAAGACATCTTCATATTTTTAACGACATCTATCGTTTACTTTACAAACTTAAGAGAGTAGTGTGTTCAAGATCTGTTAGATTGTAAACTGCTACATCTTTATTATCAATGAACTACGTTAGAAACTAACCCGTTCCGCAAATATCTTTAGCTCAGCCGCGCTCTCTTGTACGGAGTGGTTTGACAATTTTTGTGTAGGTGGCGCTGGCGGAGCATGGTTAGGTGGCGGTGGAGCTTGACATTTCTTCAACTTTCTTCGTGTGTTGTAACCGCGATAATCTGGAATAACAAACCACATATGGACTTTACTTCTTTTGCAAAGCTTCCTTATTTATAATTTTACATGCATGTAGGTATATTTTTCTCAATTAATAATTTACGTACATCTTAAAAATGCGCAAATTATTATTTACAAACTATAAGATTATAAATATGACTAAATTTAAAATACTTATGGATAATTATACTATGAGGATAAAGGATACTCACGACTTTGTATGACGACTGCAGCCTTATCGGATATGTTTTCTTTATTATTCATGTTAATGTTATTGTTCTCCTCTGACGTCATTTGTCTAAGTACCTTCGCTTTCATCATAGCTTTGTTTTTATTCAGCAAACCTTATAGTTTTTAAAATATTTAGGCATATTTAGTACGTAAGAATAGTTTGCATGGTAAAATTGCTAAACTGATTCTTATGTTAATAAAACCTCTGTAGTCGACTGTTTTAAAGATAAATACCTCTGTCTTGTCTTCTCGAGTTCTCTTGCTCTTTCTGAAACTCCCTCGCAAGCAGTTTCTGTCGTTCTTTCTCCAGCCTCTTTCTTGTGAGCCATCCACGCACATGTCGTTGTAGCGTCAAAGCTGATATCGCCATCTGCGCGCGAAGACGCTGGTACCGTTGCCGAGCCAGCCAACCGCGAACTTGAGCTTGGGCGAGCACCACTTTTCTTATCTGTCAATTTCAACAGAATTTCTATCAATTGTATGGCTATAACTTTTGTTTTTGTATCGTAGCGTAGATATTTTTCCATTAGTCGTTTTATAGATTAATGTGTAATTAATCAAGCTGGTCTTGATTGAAAATATAAAGGCTGTTGGCCGTAAGTCAATATAAAATAAAGCTTTATAACTTTAAACTTACCTGTTCCTCATATACTCTCGCTAAAGTCTCAACGTGATAGTATTTAAGGAACACCTTGGATTTGCCCAGCGCCCAGCCATCCATTCTCAGTCGTATTAGAAGTAGACGACATGAGTCACGGTTTGGTTTTACTTCCTCGTTATAACTAAATGCTAAGAAGCCATATCTGTAAACAATACATTATTTTTTTAAATATTACGAGTTCTATGATAATCTATTATCCATGTTTCCAAAAATTATATTGGTTTCAGTAGAAATTAATTCTAGAATGTACAGGCATATTTACTTGTTACGTTAAATCTTTATAAACTCATCCATTCTCATTCCATCAACTAAGATGGAATTCTACACTGGAACAATACTTAAAGTTTATTTCTGGCAACTGTTCTTGTTTCCGTTAGAAAAATCTGGACCCTATTCTACTGAGACTTTTTTGTCCATCTGTCACCTGCTGTATGTCTTAAACAGCGCTAGTTAGGAAGTAAAAATTTCAGATGGTGAATTTGTGTTGGCGTTATAACAACCAATACTAAAAAACAGAATTAAATAGATATTTCAGGAGGCTCCCATATAAAAAACGATATGGAACCATTCGTGCGCGAGTCAAACTACTTTTTGAATGGTTTTTTTTATTAAAGATTTCACCACCTGCTTTTACTTCTCCACTCGGCCAGGACATTTAATCATATCCCATAAATCTTATCCCAACTAAACTATTCATACTACACTAATATATATAGCCAAGCTTTCACAACACAATAAAGATATTCTAGATTTTTATATAAGGTAAATAGTACCTTTTAATAAATTCTTCATACGTCAATCTATGCGAAAAACCATTCTGTCTGATCCTTATGGTTTCTAATACTCCTGTATAACGCAATTGTTTCAGTATTTTGGCTGAATCAAAATGTTTTGGCGATCGGGTATCATTTGGTTTTAAACACCTGACGAACTGAGGCGTACCACTGACCATTTTCTGTAGAAGTTCCATTAAAGAATATCTGAAATAAGTGGCTACTGTCTGCTGGGCGCGCGATTGAGATGCGAGGCCTCGACTGTTAAATCGATCCTGGAACCCAAAAAATTGCACCAGTTGACAAAATAAAATAACTTACTAATTATTCCTATAAGTCAAGTGTACGAGAAATATAAAAAAATCAATTGTGATTAACTATGTATCAAGGGAAGTTTGATCACATTAAAAACTCTTTTGAAAAAACTCTGCCTATTATCATAATTGATATTAATTCAAGCATTACCCGATAATCTCCTGATGTGGGTCCGTCTAATGTTCTTGAATCTAAATCGCCTTGCAAGGGTGAGTAGAGATTACCCGTTTTCGTTATAGGGCATTGAAAAAGGAATCTTATCACATCATACTGACTCTGTCGCATTAATTGTACCACTTCTGGCGGTAAAAAGTTTCTATTTTTCTCCAGGAAGCCTTCAGCCTGGTACACAACTCGACCGGCGAAATGGTGAATTGCGAAACATATGGCATCTGATTTTGGCCGAACATAGAATTTACTCTTTATGTTTCGGTGGAATTTTTCTAAAAAATTATATTTATATATATATCGTTGTTGCAAACTTTACAAATTTAATACACTATTAGCAAGAACGAATTCCTATTTAATTACCAAACGTTAATAGATACCTATGAGACTTCTGTCTGTGGATCGCGGGAACCGGCTTTCTTCATCTAAAAGAGCAAGTAATCCCATAGGTCGTGAAAGCAGCATGTCTAAAACGGGCCTGTTGTCTGAAAACTCTACAAGGTCAACGGGAACACCTTCTGCCATATATTCCTGCTGTTCCCAAGTGAATATGTGTTGATTGAAATAATACTGGATTTGCTCATTTGCGATGTTGATACATAACTGTTCAAATGAATTCCTTGTAAAATTTTCAAATCCAAAAATATCCAGGATACCAATAGATAGTTGATCATTACTGCAAAAATCATAAACATTGCACCTTGAATTACATAACACAAATGGTGTATAGCTTATGTCTAAGAAATCCATCGCCAGGCTCCTCTCTAAAGCTAAAGTTCTTCTATTACATACCTCTGTGGTCGATTATGAGTTAATAAAGCATTAATTCTCTCCACGATTCTATCAAAGGCTCTGGCATACAGACCCCTAGCGGTCGCGTCCCTTGCTACAGCCGCCTCTACCGGTGAGCAATACCGATTAATTGTCTCACCTCTCGTTACCACACTGCTGCTTGTTAAACAGTCTTTAAGGTCAACTGTTTCAACCCCTAATAAGCAGGACGCTGAAATAGAAAAAAAAATTACAATTTCAGGCTAAACCTTAATCCGCCATCGCAACTTACAATGATTGTTTATATTACCAACCCCTGTGTAATGGCGCAGTGTCAATAATAGTAGCTCTATTATCTGAATTATCTTCTGCAGTTTCAGCAAACTCTATATCCCCCAAGTGTAAAATAGCTGCCAGCATTTTATATAATACTTGTACTTCTTCCTCGTGAAATCCAACAACCTGATATTTTAAATAGTATTATGTACAAGTGTTTACTAAGTTATACTAACGTGTAAACATATAGTAAACATGTAGTACTGACCTTAAAAGCTTGATTTAATTGTCTCCATCGATAAATATTATGTTCGCGATGAGCAACAGAAAGTGGTTGTAAGTAACGATGTCTTGATTTTAATTGTTCATCGATGTAAAATTTCCTCCAACGACCCTCACTTTCAAGACCATCGTAGAGATAGTAGAACACGTGAAAATTGCTTTCACCCCTGATACAAGAATATATTGGTTATTTTATAATTGTTACGTATAATTTAGGCATATTACAGTATGGAAAAATATTTACTTACAATGCTTGATGTACAACTCTAGATTGTTCAAGTAAATACACGGATATTCTAGCACCGGATATCTTTCCAACATTCATCATATTTAGATCTAAGTATTTTCCAAACCGTGAACTATTTGCATTAATACCGGTTCGTGCGTTTCCAAATGCTTCCATTATTGGATTTACTTGCAAGATTTTATCTTGTAGATTTCCAGTTTGGGTCTAAAACAACAAATATGACAGAATAGAATAATATTTGAGATATTAGGCTGAGGATTCAAGAAGTAGAATATAATGTCTTAACTAACTTTTGATAGGTATACTAGCTGTTTTAATATGAGGTTTGCAGATTCAGTTTTTCCAGCTCCACTTTCTCCGGATATTACAATAGCTTGATTTTGCTTTTGATGCATCAAAGCTTGGTGAGCTGCATCAGCAACTGCGAAAATGTGGGGTGGGTTATCGGATCGACAGCGGCCTTGATACAATTCTTGAGTCTAAAACAGAATTTGTTAACCGAGAGTGAGTTAGAGTTTTTTCGTAATGTTGTTTTTTTATAAATTACACATACCCTAATGGTATATATTCCAATATCTGTAAACGGATTTACAGCGACCAAAATATCTCCGATGTAGGTATATATTTGGTTTTGAACATATCTCTTTTGAAGTTGTTCTACAATAGCTTCTTCAGTAAGCACTTCTAGAGTAGCGAGGTCATCAGTATACATCTTTTCTGGTTTAGCTTTTCGATGGGATTTAAGTTTTCCCCGTTTTGTGGTTGCTTCAGGAGCTCGACAATTCCTACCATCGGCTCGTTGTCTTTTTATTTCTAATTGAAGTTCTTTACGAATCTGTAATATATCAATAATAAAGAATGGTTGACACTAGAGTCCCAGTAGAGAAGTGTAAGTGTAAATAAATTGTTGTATACGAAATGATATGGATTTTACTTACGTTATCCTCAAAACTACTAACTGCCAATAGTAATGGGTGCTCCAATAATTCTCGGGCAAATGGTCTTTGATTCATATCCTTTACTAAACATTCTGATATAAAGTCCTCCAGTTGAGGAGAAAATTGTTCCGGGTGGGTTAAATTTGGTGGTGGATTTCTGGGAATTTGGAACAACGCTCTCATTGGATGTAGCCCAGACAGTGGCGGCTCACCTTCAGCCAGTTCAATAGCAGTTATTCCAACTGACCACACATCACATCTACAGTCATATGATTGATCCAACTGTTGCTCGCATGCTATCACCTGGAAGAATGAGTCAAATTTAAAAATATGGTTACTCTACGTTGATATTAGTAAAACTCTCTTATTTCATCATTAATTTATTTGTGTATTACACAAGTAGACGGAGTATACTTGTATAATCCGTACAGCGGTAACATTTTTATGTTAAATCTCTCTAGAATACAGAAGTTCATGTATTATCCTGTATATCAGATACATGGTATATTATTGTATTTAATACTTACTTCAGGTGCCATCCAGTAAGGAGTTCCAACTGAGGTGTTTCGTCTCGCTATGGTTGCAGCCAGGTGAGATGATACTCCAAAATCAACAAGCTTGACTTCTGCATTTTCGGTTAAAAGAATATTGTGTCCTTTGACGTCTCGATGCATGCATCTATGCGCATGCAAATGTGTAAGTGCCCTAACAGTTCCACGTAAAACATAGGCAAGCTGCGGTTCTGTTAGACTAACACCTCTTGCTCGCATTCCGGAGCTTAAGTCTGTCACTGAGCCTCCAGTACAGAGCTGAAAATGATGAATACTTACTTAAATCCTACTTTAAGCCTAAATTCAAATGCATATGTTTCTCTAGAAATCGAACTACACGGGTATCGCATTTCATAAAAATCAATGAGCTAAGAAGTAGGAAGTACCCATAAAGCGTATAATTTTGAATTACTAATTAAAACAGTCAGTTAACAGTTTACCTCCATGACGAACCATATTTGATCATCTTCCGATGAAATTCCACGCTTCAAAAATAAACCGAAGAATTCTGGAATATTAGGGTGACTAGAAAGATCGCGAAAGACTAGGAACTCTTCTTCAATTTCTTCAATATTTTCAGCGATGTTTTCCAGAATCTGCCAAATTTATAAGTTATTCACAAAAACGATACCTTGAGAAATTATAATAGCAATGTCATAGTTTTTGTTAATTTTAATAAGGTTATTTGATTCAATCGTAGGACAATAATGACCATTGATACAAAGGCTATATACATGTAGGTAAATTACGAATTGTTTAGTGGCCTTGACACGGATACCGGTGAGATAAGATCTGCCTACGCAATTGCTTGCCACTTGTAACAATAAATTTCTATTATTCGTACATTTATATTACAAGCTATTTTTTTTAAATTTATTAACATTAAGTAAGTTAAGTAATAGATATAATTTGACCATTACAAAAACTTTAAATAAAATAATCCGTATCTCATAAATATGTTATCATTAAAACAAATATATTACATTTATTCAAAAAATTAAAAGAGAAACTACGTTTGTGGAATATAGTAATTCTATAAGCCTTAATACCATAATAGGTTCAATGTAAAGGGATTTTACACTTTTACAGTCCTTGTAATTGGATTACCTTTACTGCCACACGTTTTCCGGATTTCTTATCGCGAGCGCTGTACACTTCCCCATAGGTGCCTTCACCTATGAGGTCCTGGAGAGTGTAGCGGTCGCTGGGGTCCGCAGCCCTGTCCAGCTCAACATGCTGCGACAGCCCTCGGTACGCCATGTCGTTTCTCATATTCCTCCTCACATTGGAAAAATCTGAAAAGACGAAACAGATGAACATTGTTTCTCTATAAATTTGGTAAGCGATTCAATAAAAACATTCGCTTATAGTTAATCCTCTTGTATAGCGAGAATCAAATTAATATCGAATAGTTATAGTGTGTATGCGCAATTTTTTGCACAATCTTAAGTAATATTTATACAACGATACTAAACGTTTTCCTCCGTTGGTCTAAACGCTATAAAGCCTTTACGTAAAAGACGATTTAAATTTGGTGCCTAATTAAAGATTTATTTTTATTTTTGTAATTGTAGTATGCTTCTGCGTATTACGTAAATAATAGTCAGGATATACTAATTACTAGAATATATTTATTTTACGTTGCTCTCTCTGTATTTCATGAAACGTTCTTTGATCAAGGACATTTTGTGCAATCGATTAATAGCCCACCCATCCCTATCATACTTTAAAACTATATAAATTTACAAGTTACATATCCATATAAATTTCAACATTTTAAAGAAACTTAGCTGCTAGTTTATAAATTTATAATGTAGGTAAGGATCTCAATGTCACGTCACCGCACCCAATCACACCGAAAGACCCGACACACTAAATGCAACCGCACTGTCCAACCGCAGGTAAGTCATACACCTACTATGCAGTAAATAATTCATTTGAGAAATAAGCAACACGCCAACGCCGGTAATTCAAGACATGTTTTCTTCTAAATATTAATTATGTGCAGTACTTAAATGAACTACATCAATATAAACATCTTCATAGATTGCGAACTACTTTTGCGTTGAAAAGTAATATATAAATAAAAGCAACACGATTGCGTAAGCGAAAGATATTTCAGCATAACGTTTCTTATTTAATACATTAGAAGTCGTTATGAGGCGAATTGACCAAAACCAATATTGACAGTGTTTTATTATTATTGTTGTACATAAAGAGAAGACAATTAATTAATATTCTCTTAATTATTGTATGAGGCCAACCCAAACTTGTTTTAATTGTTACCCAAAAATGTTTAATCATAATAAGTATTTTAATTCGAACCTGAACGCAGCATTAACTTTAAAGCTTACAATTGCACCATAATAAGGGTATTCATTGATGATTCATTTTTAATCATTTTAAGACGTACTAATTATCATACAAATACACAGCGACGTCTTAAATATACATTGATTTATATCGTACATAATGAATTTAAGGCTTCATTTGTGCAAGAATTATTTGGCTGACTCTAAAAGTCAAAATATTATTCGTTCTCATGTAACTTTGAGTATTCAAAGGTGTATGGAATAGGCGTATACATATATAGCAACGTATTCGATTTTAGTTGGCAAAACATTATACGTAGAAAGTGATGTTATTAATAAAAAACTAAATATGGATTAAAATTATTCTATGTGCGTGCTCTATACCTATTAGACGTCCACGTTATCCAGTAATATCATTGTCACTCGACTACCGTGTAAAGAAAACTATGTAACTTATTGATGAACGTTGTGTAAGTTGATCTATGGGTCATTGATGATCATTGATATGATGCTCAAAGTGATTGATTGGACGTCACGCCTTTGTTTCTACTTCATGACACAAAGGACACCGGAAACGCATGCTTCGGTGCAGCATGGAAATCTGATTCTAAATATGCGAATGTGTGTTTGTTACGCACACTGTCAAGCTAAAACAGATACACCAGTGAAATTTTGTAAAGGGCGTCAACTCTTTATCCGAACAAAGCCGCAGCAAAATTATACGCTACATATTTATTGTACACCGTTATGAAAGTTTGTAGCCTTTATTGTGTGATCTGTAAACGGTCATATTATGATAATATAAATTTGTGGCGCGTTAATGAGGTGATTATCATAACATTCAATTCATTCGTGAATTACTAGTTTAACACCCTGTTTTATTTTATTGTTAATTTATTTGATGATATGATTTTTATCACATTTTAATAGATTAAACAAAAATTCACGAAATTTTATTTAACTAGTTTTTATAGTTTATTATGAGTAATGCATTATACGCTACACAAAAAAGCGGTGTATTAAAAATATATTAGAAACATTTTTGATGCGATATGCTCTGGATACGGGCTAGAAATTATAACAAACATTACATTCTGAAATCGTAACTATTAAGAAATAGGTAAATGTTGATTTAAAACTTATAAGATTAATATTTTAAAATTTTTGAAAATACTTTATTAATGAAAACATATAACACATTATTACAACAAGATCAAAATATTTGATTGTACCAGAGTGTAGGTTTATACAAAAATCCAATTGGGGCTAAAACGAAATTAAACTTAGCAAAGTTTTTCTAAAAATTAATAAAGTTTCTACAGATAAGTATCTTGTCATTTAATCAAATATCTGTTCCACAGAGTAATCATGCACGAACTGACATTAAACTGTCACAAGGAAACCTAATTATGAGGTTACTGTATTAAGTTGCATACTTCCTAGTTCTCGCGTTTCGAGTTCATATAAAGTATTGTTCGTAAATTGAGAGCGGGCAAAGGTGTCACCCGTGTGAGAAAGATGTTGTGCTAACACACCTGACGCAATCGTTTTACAAGTACACTTTGTATTGGCTATTGGTGTCAGTTTTGTTTGACGGGTATCGTAATCGTACCGTGAATAGCAATATTTACAGAGTCTCATTATAAATACCATACTATTTTTATTGCACAAATCAGTTATTTTATTATGCTTCCGTGACTTGTTTGACCTTGGAATTAGTTTTGGTGATTGTTGAAATATATTTTCAATTGCAAATGTGATGTTCTATAACATTCAGTCATATATTTCATTAGTTTGTTTATAATTTTAGGTATTCTAACGCCATATACATTCTAGCCTAGATTACATTCCCTAATGAATTCGCCTGTGTGCCGCGCACGTCTATGACGGTAATGTCGTCATCGTGATTTAATTAGTGCTGAATACAATAACGTAATGCATGCATTAAAATATTTTCATGCACTTCTCTCTAACTCGGTGCCGATGGACGGATGAAGGCGACACTTTCACTGTCGCATTGTCACGAACGGCGACTGTTGTTACATACTCTGCTCTATATTTATTATACGGGAAATACTACTCAATACTCTAAGTCTGTGCTTAACTGAGCATAATATTGATTGTTAGTTGTTTTTGAAAGCGGTCAATAGTAAATTGCTAATAGAAAGTGATATAAGGGACAGATGTTGGTTTGATTTTCATTGTAATTATTTTATTTAAAAACATACCATAAATAATTCGAAGATACCAGAAGTGTGCCGTGTGTATAACGCCGCACACTTGTCACATTTCCATTTGAATAACTGGTAATGAAAATGATGGGAGTCAAATTTACGATATTCGAATAAACGAGTACAAAATACGACCATAGACAAAACATATTTATCTGATACGTGGTACACATATTTATCTGATTCACGATCTAGAATACATATGAAAATAATTGACAATCCGTTCAAACACTAATAATGTATACCAGGTTCATAAAATTTACAGTTAAATTATCATGCCAAAAACCAAAGTGTTAACTACCCAATTGCTCCAAACACGGTTTAATTAATATGTATGTTTACACAGCGAGGCTTCTGCTCATCTGACCTGATAGAATAATTTGAATTACATTGCACAAACAAGCGTCATTAATAGCTGCATGTTACACATAAACTTCTCGTAACGACTAAATTACACACGAAACATGTCTTTTCTAATATCGATAATGCATATATATTACATCAATTTGCGTATTAAACCACTTTCATAAGAAAAGCACGTTCCTTCAAGGATATTGTTACTAAAGATACGAAATCTCAACAATCACTGTTAATTGATAGCTTAGATAATATTTTAGATATTAAATCTAAATTACTAGCCATTTTAGAGCATAACGAATAGACATAGTTGTTTGCTAAACAAACTTTAGCAAACATTTGAACCCTTTAATTTTAAAATTAAACGTATTTTGTATTCTTGGTTTGAGGAAATAGATTTATTTTCCTTGTTTAACCTTAAAAGTCGAACCCATATATAAGTTATAATTTGGAATAAACTATTTCCAGAAAAAGGCAAAATGGTAATCACGGACATAGCGTGATAGTCATGTTATTTATTACAAAGAGTGATGACTAAGCTTTATTCCTAATCGAGTTTTGTAGGTTCATTGCTACCAATGACTTGGCCAGGTGTTTTCTGTACAATAATAATGGATAATTAATGATAAAACAGCGTTCTTTGCTTGGTCATATAACTTCATGCTATCTAAAAACGACTAAGCCTATTTTAATGTAAAATGACGTGATAAATAATAATGAAATGAAGTTTGCCGCGTTCACCAGTAGGACTCTAAACATATTATCTTCTTATGTTCTCAAAGATTTGTAGTCAGACACGAAGCCTTATCGAGCAATAAGCTTCTTTGCGAAGTTAACCAGGGTCATAAAGTATATTATTAGTTCCCCGATATTTTTGTATATTATTGCAAATATTATAATAATATAATGATAAATTTTTATATTACGTTAGTTAATCGGCTTTTATTTCAAGGTGTAGGGGATGAGGATACTGGAGAATGCAAGTAAGATTCATTTCCATGTTTTTGTACTTCTTTTTTTTGTATTACTATTTGGACTTTTTTATATAAATTTGGCTTTAGTTGTAACAATTAAATTCTATTCTATATGTTTCATAACGCTGTTCGGGTTAGTAAATAAATAAATAAATAAATAAATAAGATAAGCTACTTCGTACGGTGGAAAAATTAAGTGACTTGTAAATAGGTCCCGATATAAGTTTCTATTTTCGAACGCAAAATTGAAGGGCTTTAGGAAATGGTGAATAGGTAATGTGGATATTCGTACTGATAAGTTGTTAAAGGTGTCTTTTGGGATTTAACAAAAATTTGAAATATTTTTCCCAATAGCCGGAATACCGCAATTTCGCAATGGCCCCATTTCCAGCGTAAAACCGATTAGTTCTGTCTTTAACAATAATTTACGCTTTAACATAAACAAATAACACCGTGACAATCACACCAATTGTTGAAATCTTCTTCAAAATAAACGTGAAGTTGAAAATTGCTGCTGTAATACCGAGAAAGTACCACTTTCTAGTCACAATTAAAGTAAATAATAGCTTTCGTCTATCGATAAAACGACATGGCTATAACAACATAACCACAGCTGTTATTTTATCAGAGAATATTTTTTTCTAATCATTAGTTAAAATAGTTATTTTATTTTTTGTTATATGGTGATAGAACCAGATGAAAGCAAAAAACGTCCCCTTCGATAAAGAGTTAGAGAGAGAGACAAAATTTATATGTTGAAAGCAGAAATAATAAAATATTCTCCCCATACATGTGTACAATGACGCATTGTATGTTACATTATACAGATTTTTCTCAAACGATCGGATTTTTTTTCTATATTGTGGGTGTCTAATATTTGGTATTGAATGGTGAAAGTTAAGAATTTTACAAACTTGGAGTGTTTGAAACTTTGGTCCTCTAAAGGTAGTACAGGTTCGGTCGGATATTATCACGTACTTTGAAAGGCCAGTTTCTAAAACGTGAATTTTATTTCTAAAAGTTTAAAATTGTATCTTAAAATTTTAACAATTCATATATAGAATACGATTTTTCTGATACAAAACAATATCATATCTGATTTTTTTCACTCATTGTGACTTTGTAAAAATATATTATGTAAAATATATGTATACAGAAATAGACAACTAAATCCTACAGTATTAATTAATTTTAATAATAAATAAGCTACACCAAGACCTAATTATCTTTACCTTCTTACAAAAGGAAACATTTATAAAACATATCTTCATTATTTAGAAATTATTTTTATTCGAAATTGAATAGTATCAAAGACTGAAGAAAAATGAAAATATGAAGGTGAAGAAAGAAACGATAAACTATACAATACGAATGACGCCAAAACAAAGATGTACCGCGCATATGTCAAGTAAAATTATAAAATGAAATGTATCTCTTAAAAACCTTTTTCTGTTTTTCAATTGTTTAGATATTCCTCTTTGAATTAATATAAAATTTGTGTAGCCCCAACATCATAGATTTCCTAATTTTAATATCTTACTAAATTCGTATCGCTATGAGTATTATATTTCATTTTTTTGGGTTTTAATGTATGAATTGGATGAAATTTGTAATAAAAATAGTTAAAGACCCAGAAATTTGTTTATAGCGCCAATATAATACGACTTAATTCAAATAAAGTTATAAATAAACATTACCTCTCTTGTGTCGACATCGGTGTATTGCTTGGGTAAATTTGTTTGCGGTGGATGTCCCAAAATGTAAAACATAAAAAGTAATACATAACATGAAAATAAATGGAGTATAAAACACTAGACTCCGTCGTGAACGCATGGAACAGAATCGATTTAATTTATCAGATGTATCCCGTTCTGAATCGATTATTGATAACGGTGTGTCACGCTTTTTGCTGCAAAGTGTTTTTCACAATATCGCGAAGTGTACTTTTATTATGAACTCGATACATGTATTTACTATCGAGTTTATGAGTTATAGAAGTGGTAAGAATGCACATATGAAGTTAATTTTGTATAAGACAAAATCGTTGTAAACGAAACTGTATAAGATACATTAATATATATACAATATTAATAACCTTGCTGTGCTGCAACTCTAGGTCTCAAATTTGTATTTTAAGTGAGACGGTTTCCTCATTATGTTACCCTCACCCCATGAGCACGTATCAATTACAAAGAAAAATCTATAGGTAAGTTTAAACCGGGTTCGTGCAGTATTGAACTCTGGGTTCATAAACTCAATTAATTTTAAACTTAAATTATCCACTCAAAGACTTATTTTTTATTTACAAGAAGAGAGAGAAAAGTTCGTACAAGAATGCTGCTGTTGTACAAGAAAAATGCTGTCAATGTTTACTTACTTATTAATACTAGCGTACTTAATCACACATTAATCACGTAATCATAATAAATTGGCAAAATTAATTTAACATGTTTTTAAATATACGGCTTCCTAATCGGCACGACTATGGATTCCAACTACGTTATTTGCAACGTCAATTGTCACAATGTCACGATCAAGAATAATCTGACCATGACATTTTACACGTGTTTTGTTTTTTAGTATTTAAGTCAAACCTCCTTGCCGGATCACTCTGATTTCCCTTTGACACTTGTTCAATCTCGAATTTGTTATACGGAACTAAATTAAATTGGCCCGAATTGTCTCCATTTAAACTAGGATTTTTTATATCCACTATTATCCGTCAGCCACAGAATCTCCGTGATATTAAACTAAATTATTATATATATTAATTAATCAATTAAATAATAATTACTGGTAAAATGCTTAGCACGATTTGCAATATTCCTATATATTGTTTCACAACGCATTCCTTTCTTAATTATTTGAATGTCAAAATAGTGAGTCACGACTTACGAAAAATGCAAATGCTAGTTTGTATGACCTTAAGCTTAGGATGTGCCTCACAATAAATTGACCTTATAGATATTCTGCATGTGTTTTAGAAGTCATATATAGTTAAATAACAAGTTAAGGCGAAATAAGGACATTTTGAATCTTTATGCTTTTTTGACGTGAACATAAGATACGAAGTAAAAGTATTTTTTTATTGGACCTAGTTCAATAAAAAAAATGCTATACGAAAAGTCGGAACGGTTTTTAAATTTCACAATGAACTACAGGCATTCTTATCAGATAAAATTTATTTATTGTCTATACTAGTCTTGTTAACAGCGATTTTACGTCATAAATAGCAGTTAAAATCGTGATAGTTAGTGAGAAATATTTTCTAATTTCAACTTCAATTTAAATTTTAAAGTGTATGCGTATTAAAGGATTGATGGATACAAAGACACATATATGTTTTCCTGAGGTAATTTTCAGTGATATTATCTGTCAATGTAATATTTTAATCAATCTATTGACCGAATCCCAATAATTTATTTTTAATTTTACCACAATTTATTAAAGTCAGTACACCCGGTAATTGAAATGAATTTAAAAGGTAGTCAAAACTTTTTGCAAATAAAAAGAACTATAGTATATTAAAATATTATCGAGCTAGAATTACTGAAATAGCTTTTGAGGTAAAAAATACATGCTTTTTGTAACCGGATAACCCTGGCATATTGTGTGGCGAAACGGGTTTGCATTTCTTTGTTTTTGGCTGCGTTTAGTACACTTTGTTGTCCGCATAATGACTTCGACTACACTTTGAGGATTATAGGTCTTTCTTTATTAGGTTATTCTTTTATTTTCAGGTTAATTATTTTCTCACACTAAGTTTTCCGTTACACACCAAGTACCTATCTTTTACACGTTTCATTTTATCAATTGCGAGGTTAGACTCGTAAAACAACAATCATTTATTATATAATACTAGCTGATGCCCGCGACTGTGTATGCGCAGGATTAGTATTTCAAATAGTAATAAAAATATGTTTTGTATTGTTGCATTAAAAAATAAAAGAGCCTGACAATATTGAGATGTTACAGTCGCACTATTGTAACGTAACACTATTAAGACATTTTATCTACTTTAAACACCAGAAGCGATAAAAGTCTATTTGAATTTAGAAATCCATTTAGTACAACCCAATCTGTATTTGTAATAATTTATCAATGTTTATTGTTACTGAAATGGATCATGAACATTTCCGTCACACTTTAAATAGGTGTAACTGTAGCGATTTTGGTAGAACACGCCAGATTAGCTAACAGATGGTAGATTTTTTCTTACTTGATATTTTTGCCAATTCACACAATATCTCTATAAATTGTAGCTTATGTGTTATAAGCTAAGTATTGTGAAGTTATTAAAATCTATTCAGTATTTTTACGTGAATGAGTAATAAATATCCATCCATAATTACAAACATTCGGGTTTATGATATTATCTAAGGATTCGATTGCACGTGTCTGGAAATAGTTACTGAAATGAAATAAGAAAACATTTTTTTCATAGAATTGAACTAAGTATTGTAATGTCTCGTTGACATCGAGTTCGACGACCAAATAATTTGTTTACTATGTTACATGTTCAAGTTTTATCTACGCTAATTGCTATATAAATTAAGAAAATAAACGAAGATATCGTTAAATATACATTTTTAAATAAATCAATAATATCTTGAATCATTAAAATATTATATAATTAATAATCTTGTAATCTATGACCAATAATGTCGTTATTTACATAAGTACTGAATATTTTTTAGAAAGTAAGTACGCACTTCACGTACATACCGTATCGTAGTATATAATTGTATCATAAATAAAATAACACAACATTTTTCTGTTTTTTTTTTTTAATTTTAAGTCATTTTAACTTGACTCATCTACGAATAGGTGCATAATCATGGACTCATATAGTAAATATGAAAGGGTAATGGGTACAACGCAAGTCGTGCGCTGTACAAAATTGCAACAAATGCCGTCATTACTCAAATATCACATTATCCGTCGATGTTCCTTATCTTCCAAACATAATGTTTTGCTTAAAAGATTAACGATGACCAATTTCACAAGTGAAATCGGAGACGAGAGCTCCGAGGTCGAACCTGCAATTGTGTAGGCGCATCGCTCTGATTGACAACACCGTGACGTATCGATGGCGGACTATTTCACGCGACCGCGACCAATGCTCGAATTATGCAGCTTCAAGCTGTTACAAGAAGTATAAACGACTTAGATTTCACCAGAATAGTTCAAGCCATATTAACTTCGATCGTATAAGTAATAAATCTTTCGATTCCTAGATCTACGATGTTTTAGATATAATGTCACAGTACATCGTTATGTTAGTCATTAACGATGATTATTTGATCGTAAGTATATGTTGATTGTTTCTGTGTCTCTATCATAAATATATTTGACCAGATTTGCTTTGTCATTATTTTGTTCCTAGTTTGACATCACTCCAAGTACCAAATTACTTTCTAGTTTATTTCTAGTAGATTTACTTATTAGTTACATGCAACGAAAATTGTGGCAGTTAAAAACGGGGCACGTGTTATATATAACAAGAAAGGAAACTTTGTTACGGTTTCAGAATTTTATGTCTTTTAAAGGCGTCGTTTTTGTGAAAATTCAGTGCGCATGAGTGATGTCGCACTTTGACAATTAGTTACGGAAGACAATGCTAACCACCACTTCGGTGTTCTTCCGTTGTCTTTTAATGTAAGTATAAAATAACAATGTCTGCAACGTAATAAAGTCATATTTAAACATAGTGAAGGAGATAATGTATTTGTGAAATTTCTTTGCATTCTATTATAAAATATAATTAGGTATGACAAATTTTCATTTATTTTGCAGAAAGCAGATATGTTATTGCTTTTAGATCCGATTTTGACGTTAATAGAATGGCCATAATTTATTAATCTTAATATATATAAATCTCCTGTCACGATGTTTGTCCGCTATGGACTCCTAAACTATTTAACAAATTATAAATTAAATTGGCACACTTATAGCAGTCTGGTCCAACTTAAGAGATAGGATAGCTTAGATCTTTAATTATAGTCGCAATTTTATTTTATCCCAAATTATTTGTCTATGAAAATGATTGTGAGTCACATTATTTTATCTGCAACTCGAAGCTGATTTAGAATGATTTAAATCTTAGTATATTTGAAAATTCCACATTGCAGAGTAAAATACACTTATATAATTAAGAGTGTTGTTGGTTCAGTGTGTCGTGTAAGACAATTGTGAGACTTGAGTCTTACATAGAAAATCATTATGGGAAAATGGAAAAACAATACATCTGATACAAAGAACTTGTCTGTTTAAGGAGGCCGTATAAAATAAGCTGTGCATACTATTGTATTACAAGATAATGATCGTTTTTTAATAGCGATCGTGGGATATATGTATAATCTATGACATTTGAAGTGTACTCTGTAGCAGATAGAATATATTAAAACGTCCGAAATGAGGTTCTTGTCTGCTTGAAATCTTCTTGGTTAATCTTTCAATGGAGAAATCATCTTGAATAAAGTTTTGTTACTTTAATCATCATATTTAAAATTTTTAGGTATCGAGTACTTGCATATTGATGTCGATTTGATGACCTCTGTGCAAATGAAAGCTTCTGAGTAAGAGACATACTTACTCATTGTCTTAGATGACTTTAAACATTGTTAACTTAATTTACGAGTACTTCTTTGTTTAAGTAATATTTATTCAAAGTCGAATCATTACTTTCTGTTAATATTTGTTTCGTAAAATTAATTGAAAGATATTACTAAACATTTATATAAAGTTGATTCGAGGTCACTTATTTTGTATGAGAATTTATTAAAACACTTATTGTTGTTATTCTGCAACGAGGTAGTTTTTGCTTAGATTGTTATTATAATGAAATAGGTATATTAATTTGCATAAATGAAGTTTAATCGCCGTTTACGTGTCCAAAAAGAATATATTACCACATATTTAGATTTAAACCTCTTTAAACTTCTACACTACTTTCTAACCACGATTCACTAAAATATCCATTTTCCACTTAGGGTATTGGCTGATAAAATTCAATGAGAATGACTCATTTGTTGATAGTGTCTGAACTAAATAACCTTCAGTCTTAGTAATATTAAAGAGGTAATTTCCGTGAATAATTTGGATGCTCTTAAAGAAAATAATCGACAACACAGCGATTTTGAAATTTTTAACGTGATTATTACTTTAGCAAAGTTTATAAAAGCGCTTTGCTATTTACCGACAATTGACAAAATCATAGCAACAATTAACACGAAGAATATGTTTAGCAGAATTTTAAATATGAATTATACCAGATATATCAATAATCTGCACTATATTTCTTGTAAAGAAAGATATTTTCTTAAGTATCGACAACAGTAACGCATTAACAGTAAATATTTAATATTAAAACAAACTTACGCACGGAAGGAGGATATCAGTGCACTAATTACAAATAAACACGATTGTCACTTTTTATAACCACTATTTATCCGGTTTTAAAGTTGCCGGCATTTTCGCATCAGCAAGACGAGCGCGCGACGCGGCGGTCACACGATTATGTGAAATCTCAAATCAGCTGTGATATGTGCAGCAGTGTGCGGTGAAGCTAACGGGCCGGACCCCCGCTCCCCTGTCGTTGATAACCAGATAAGATGCTGGTTACGGCTAAACAAACAGCCAAACAACCGTGGGAATTGTATTGCGAACGATAATTTATTTAAAGTTGGTATGCCATGGTTTGGAAAAGGCGAGTTTTGTGACTAACCAGCCACCAGACGATTGGGATCGATATACCGCCGTGCTCGAAGCCGGAATGCTGTAGTAATTCGGTATGTCTGAGAAAGCCGCTTATTATGTACGATGGATGACATCTCGTATACATCTGTGTGATCTGCATGCAAGTATTCTCATTTGAAATGAGAAGACTTAAACACATGCACTAACAGCAGAGTATCCTCTGGGCTCTGAGATACGTGAATGCAACCTTGTCTAATGTGATTAGTGATGACGCTTAAGAGTGTATGTGAAGGGTGTATCTGATGATGCATCGCATAATGTTTTAAGAAACTTAATTAAAAAACATAGCTGATTATGATATTTTATTTGGACAAAACGGCACTGAGTAGACTGAACACATAGGGTCGAAGCACCTTAGTCCGCGGTACCATGGTAAGAGACGACCCGTTCATGCTGCTTTAACAAATCTTCGTACAGCACGTGTATATAGTGATGCAGGGGCAGCAAGGGCCGCAGCATCCTCCTCCACAGCAACCACCGCAAGGTCCGCACCTGTGAATAAAATGAAGTTATTAACCAATACACTATGTGTTGTTTCAACAATCCCGATATACTTACATATTGACTGATTAGGATTTAATCGGCTATGTAAAGAAAAGTTTGAAATTTTTTATAATTAGTTGTAGTTATAGGATTTTTTTATCCTTTTTTTAGGTTTACTTAACGCCGGAGATTTTATTGAACTAATGAAGATCGCTCTTTGGATGGCTATTTATATTAAACTGGGTTTGAAAATGGAAGACAATTTTATTTATTTTTTAATATGAAAGAAGAATTAAGGTAGAAGTTTTATTGTAACAGCGAATAAGGGTATCATCACATTCTTCCACTTTCGTGGCAACACGTATACATAACGCATTCTTCAAAAAATCTTACTATCATAATTTTAGCAAAATTCTCCATTTAATTTACCATTTACACTTATTATCGAAACAAAATATAACTTATATAATATGTCTCGCTGATAACTTAGTACTACAATAATTACAATAATATAATAATAAAAATATTCCAGTGCTACCTCTTGTAAATAGGTACCTAGGATCAAGGTAGGTTAAATTTTTGAAGTATTATATTTAAAATTCTCCTTCGGCCGCATCGTTGAAATATAAAAGACATAATATTTCTCTATGGCATATAAATAAAAAAACTAAAACATAACCATCTAGATCAAAATATTGAAAAATGCCATCAGTCGAATAACATTGAGAAATTTAAATAGAAAACGAAATTCCTGTGTAATTTATGTTCATATAATAAAATTTATGTTATCAAAACGTAGTAACAAGAAAAGAATGGGACGAAAAACATGCGCGCCTTTAAGGTCTTGTAAAAGTCGTGAGCTTAGAGGAGGGATTCTTTATACCGACTGTAACTGCTTACGTCGAAATGGTTTACAGTATGACTGTCGAAGAAGTGGCTGCCAAGATTCAAAACTCTGCCAGACATTACCAGCACCACTATGTGGACCAGCCAGTATAGCTTGCATCAAACATAGATATAATCCACATGCTGAACCCTTGTACAACATTTGCAAAATGCAATAAATTATTTTTTCGTTCCATCAGTAACGATCAACACCTTTATATGTTTATGTGCAATACTGGCATGAATATTCATATTAAGAAAAATAAAATAAAAATTCGAAATGGAAAGAAATTCGATTGACAGAAGATTATCGTCTTTCGAGAAATGCACATGATTATGTTCTAAAATTTTATATAAACATTGACTAAATTTACAAGTAAAAATTGATCTATAAATAAAATAAATAAAAACTGTAAAATATTAAAAGCTTTCTCCTTCGCTGAATACTTCTGCAGTAATTGTTTCTTAAAATGTAAGTTATAGCCTCGGTCTTTTCTACTACGGGGTCAATATTAGATGTTTTTTCACTCATCTCATCTGCTTTCAGGTGTTCACCATGTGGTCCAATGATTTGTTACAAATACGAAGACTGTGGACCTCCAGTAAGTCTTTTCTTGAATTTTCAGATCTCTATCCTATACACGAATTAATTATTACAAACCATTTTTACTGAACTTAAAAATATATTTTGTGTGCAGCTTCAGTGCCTGCCAAGATCAGCATTCAAACGCAATGGTCTGCAAGATTGCCAGTTTTTCCAGCAAGGCTCCATACGTTATTTATGCAGAGATGGTCCCGGTTGTCCGACGCCATGTCCTCCGCCATGTCCGCCGTGTGTTCGACGCCCACCACCCGGAAAAACCTACGTGACGCGATTTAGTGATTTTGATTTGATTTCACAATGGTAGTAAAAGAAAAAATCGCTACTCGCCCCTTCTGAGAGCATCGGTAATTACATTTCATTACATCACGGCGGACCTTCGGAGGCTTTCGATGAATATTAAAATGATACATAGTATTTTGTCCCCAGAAAGGCAGATCGAGTGATGCAACAGCTCAAGAGGAGAGAAGCGATGAAAAAAAGGATGAAAAGGAAAACCAGCTCAAAAGAACAAAAAGCCGCGAACTGCGCGGTGGGATAATGTATTATAGCTGTCATTGCATCAAACGTAACGGGCTACAGCATGATTGTAGACGAACGGGTTGTGGTGGAGAGCCATCATGTTTAGTTCTACCTGATCCTTTATGTGCCCCCAGCCAGTTGGCTCGTGCACGGGGCCTAGCAGACCCTGCGCCCTTAGCAGCACACTATCGAGCACAAGGAGGTGGAGCTGGCCCTTCAAATGATTCTAGTGGCGCTTCGGGCGGAGGAAAAAGATTTATTGTTTGTGAATTGAAAGGCATAGTTCCGGACTCACAAACAGATAAATCGACCAAGTGCTGTAAGTGTCCACCTTTATCGAATAGTTCAAATGTTCAAAAAACTATGGCCGGCAAAGATTGCTCTTGTAATTGTAGCCAGGGTCCCAATATGCCGTCTATGTTTGTATTTGATGAAAAAACCTTAGAATGTATAATGAATAAATTTAATAATAAAGAGGTCGCGACCAGCGAAGAAAAGGTTGTAATAGGACCCGGGGGACGACCACGTAAAGCTAAAGTCGAAAAGCCAAAAGAAGTTTGTACTCGTCCAGGCTGTGTGCATTGGAAACCGCCACCGCCATGTGTTTGGGATGCTCCTTGTAAAGCGGACTGTTTCGAGGCGCCCCCAGGAATTCAACCAGGACGCAATCCTCTCACTGGCAGTGGTGGCACCAATGCGGGACCCTACACAACGGATGAAAATATAAAAATCCTTACGCTCATTCAGTAAAATGTTACCAGGTTGTTCTACAAAAGGTGGAAGCGCGATGCAAAGTGGCAATGCAGATGCTGCGGCAGGCCTGCCGGTCTTAGTAATGAAACTGTGCTAAAATCTATTTAAATAGTAAAATGATAAATGTGTATATAATATACCAAACAACTCCAATAAAAGTATGTTTTATCATTGATTGAACTTTTAATGAATAAAAATAAAAGGCATTAATTATTCACTCATACATATAGGTAGATATATACTCGTAAGTTTTTTAGTTTTTTGTTGGCAATTACTTCAATGTGATTGAATACATTATAGAAACACGTAGGCGCAAGCCTAATTAAAAATTATTTACAAGTATTTAGAAATGATTTAAGATTTAATTAGTCTAAGATCATCATAATAATAAATACATTGAAATGTCTATATTTCGATAAGAAATACATTTGTTTACATGTAAAGCTTTGATAATCAATTATACGATAAAAATATGCAATGAAAAATAAGTAGATTTAGTGCTTATTTTCTATTCGACCACACCACATGCCATTTTATGGATTTCAACTAAAATGAAGAAACAATAAAAAGAAAATTAAGTTTAAATATAGCCCGTTTCAAAACCACAAAAGCATAAAATATAACGTATATACCGGCTTATTATGCCGTTACTGTCCACATAATTACAATCGAAAAATATTAAATAAAAACACTATTTTTCTTTGATTGGTCAAAAATTTATTTTTAATTTTTAAAAATCTATATGCACTTTATATTCCAAATATAAACAATGATTTGAAAAAAAAATTACTAATTAGAAAATTAAAATCTAAGCGATCAATTTCATTCAACTTTCATGGTATTTATAAAGAAACAAAATATCATTATACATATAAATTTTAATTACTTTGTAATAGAAATGGTGAGCCATCCAACAAAATAAGAATTTTAAAAAATTAAATATAAAACAAATTTTAAAAATTCCATAAATGTCCTGTGCTATTTTACATTTGACTAGTAATGAAATAAAATACTTTAAACGAAGAAGAGTGCAAGTGAGAGGATCCTTTAATTTTACTTTCTTTACATGCTGTACCCACAATATAAAATCCCAATTGATTACGTACGGTCTAAATTGTCAAATCATTCCCGAAACCCAAAAAGAGATTAAGAATGAGTTGACAGAACATTGGCTAAGAATACTTAATGCTCGATTAGATTAATTAATCTTATTGAACTGATAAAATGAAGCAAAGTTTAGACATTTTGTCGTCGACTATTATTTAAAAGATTCCTATTTTTGGTTTTTTGGTATTAAAGGTTTTGTGTTTATTTCTAGAAAAACAATAAATCAAATTATCAAATTTTTAATTCAGTCCTGTGTTTGTGAAGCATTTCAGTCTCATATTTTCATTATTAATTCTATGTATCATGCAAAAAAAGTAATAAATACTCAAAAGCTTTTTGCGAATATTAAGGTGCTTCAAACTTTTAAGTAGAGTTATTTTAAGATTTAAACAAGGTAAAACGAAGCAAATAATAAATATTCAAAACACTAAAAAATAATACAAAGGTAACTTAAATTAAAATTAATAGTCATAAGACACAGGTTTCTTCTGTGTTCGATCAATCAGTATACAAATTTGATTTTCTTCACGTGCCTGAAACTCGTCACTCATAGCTTTCTTCCATGGAGGAGAATTTGGACTATGCATAGCTTCTTCGAAAGTATTAAGAATTTCAAATTCTATGAAATTTATTTCCAGATATTAATTTAAAGTGGACGTAATGTGATATATCTCTGTTCTGCCTGCGTCTTGCCTTCAAGATCTGCAACATATTAAAACAAAGTTGGGACTAGTAGTAGAGATTTAATTTTATATAATACTTCGATTTATATCGGGGTTATAGACGATTATTTATTATAATTCCAAAAAGTTGACAAGTTATAAAATTTTAGTAAATGTTTCATATTATTATTTTACTATTTGTACATCTGTAGTTTATATACCCACCACTTGGGGTCGGGACTTTAATTACATATATAGCCATTTTACAGGGTTCGCCCATTGTTATAAAATAATATTTTTAATGTTATAGTTTAGTACTATATAGTGAATTGTATTAAAGTTTTTCAAGGGTCCTACATGCCCCCCTTAAAATAATATCTTTCACTCTTGTTACACATACTTGGATCTTTTCGTGCCAGCAGTGGCCGTACTATCCACTATTTTAGAAGCTTATTTTAAATCTAAACTTCGACATCTTCACATATGATGATTATGTTGCAATTTTAAGAACGACGCACGCCATCCTGTGCCGAGGCCTTCTTGGCTTTCTCGGCTTTCTCGGCTCGGGAGGGCTTCTCTTCTCTTCGTTGTCAGCTCAATGAAAGATAAATTTAAAAACAGCTGGTTCAGGTTACCTTTTTGTCTCATTTGGTTCAATTTTTTATTTATCATAATACACAAAGTATGTCAAAAGACAAAATATTAAAAAAAATGTATATAAGCAATTGTATATCTCATAACACTGACAAATTACTGAAGGGTGATCGTATCCTGATCAACCATGAAAAATGCTTAGACAACTTCAATCTACGGAAAACACGCATTTGTGCTGGTACTGCTAATAGTGAAACTGACTTCTGTCAAGGTAATACGGTAGCTCAAAGGTCCTTCTCTCATGCAGCATAGCATAGCATGGAATTTTTTACAATTTAAGAAATTCAAATATTTATTATAAGTACAGATGTCATTTCAAGAATATTTATTGCCTTAGCCTATTCCTAGAAATATTTCACAATGGCAAGTTGGACGTGACGTCTGGTTGCCAATAACATTTTGACGTTTGGTTTACATTAGAATGCTACCTTAATATTTTAAAATCGTTAAAAATTATCATTGGAAAAAAATATAAAATCTCAAAGTAAAAATACAAATATATAACGTTAACAATGTTAATACGCAACGTGTTATCTCAAAATGTTTATTTTAGAAAATTTATTTATCCATATATTTCTAAGGCAAAGTACAGTGATGGCTGTAGTGGTGATACCAAAGATCTAACTCGGAAAGACAAAGGCCCTGGTCCAGCTCCACCGTCTCCTTCAGTCTATGATGTAAGTTCTTTATTTAACAGTTTTTGCTTAATATATACATTAACTATGTACACTTTGAACCTGAAAAAAATACTTGTTTCCAGTCAAGAAGATGATACTTATTTATACAGTTTACATACGTCTACGATAACTAACCTTAAATAATTGATTTTTAATTTAATTTTGAATTTGGATCATCATAATTTAACCCATGTTAGTTGAAAGAAGATTAGACACGCTAATAACTATTTTACAAGCAAAAAGAAACCAAAGTTATTTTTTTAATACCAACGACTATAATGTAATATTATTTTAAGATGCGAAAATATGGACACAATTTGCCGTGCGACTCCGTAAGGCCCTGTTTTGAGCCATTATTTGGAATACCAACTGGAGTATTTAGATGCACAGATGGAGAGGTACTCATTTACCAGACTCCGTACAAATCGTTCTAATATTAATATATTATACTATTCTATAAAAGTATTTTGTACACGCTGTTATGGCATTTATTGTCTAAATAGTGGGAATTTTTCTAGTATTTATTTTTTGTATAATGTAATAAATATCATTATAAAACAGTTAACCATTGTTAATGATTACAGTGTTTGGGAAGAGGAGCTTACAAGTGTTCATACTACCAAAACCCAGAGTACTTTTCTTACCATCACATGTCATTTTATGATTTTCATTTAATTTTGAGCAATTGTCGTCAGCCCAGACCGTTATCAGGGCGAAAGAAATAGATGGTACACATACGAATTAAAAATTATAACAACGTTTTACAATTTTTCTAAAAATATTATTAAAGGATTTATTTGATAATAATAATAATTTATTTATAGCACAATGTTTACACTTATGTTCCTCCTCGGCTCCTGATCAAGTGAAAATTGTATTATTACATAATTATTACAGTCATATTAACAGTAAGAACCTTTGGCTCATGAAGAGCTGACGGTGGGATACGGATAGTCATACGACAATTAAAAATATACTTTCATCTTACTTCTCTCTTTTTGCTCTTTCCACAGAAATGAGTGACATATTGCACGCCCCATCCCATGATTTTAAGCAATAATTAATTAATAAATATGAATCAATAAAATCAAATTGAAAAAAGAACGATGCGTGAAATGAAGAGTTATGAACGAAAATATATAAATAAGAATGTTGTAAATAATATTTGTACAACTTACAAGCAAGTCACAAACTATTAATTAAACGCAGGAGTTGGTTTTCATGTTCGCTATGATTTATCTACTTTCCACTTCCATTTTTAGCCCAGCAGTTTTTTTTTTTTTTCAAAATTTTCCCCAAAAATTTAGAAAAAATTCTGGTTTTAAAAAAATTTTTTTTTTTTTTTTTTTTAAATTTTTTTTTTTTTAAAAACTTTTTTTTTTTTAAAAATTCCAAGGGGGTTTTTTTTTTTTTTTTTTATAAAAAAAAAAAAAAATTTTTTTTTTTTTTTCCCTTTTTTTTTTTTTTTTCCCTTTAAAAAAAAAATTTTTTTTTTTTTTTTTTTTTTTTTTTTTTTTTTTTTAAAAGGGAATCCGCCCCGATTTCTTTTGTTAAGTTCTGATTTTGGGATATTGCGAATTTCTTGTGATGTGTATTTCTTCTTTAAAGCATAGATCTTCTTTGTTGGGGTTTTTTTTTTGGGGTCCCCGGCCCCGGCCGCGCGGGGGGGGGGGGGGGAAAAAAAACCATTTTTTTTTCCCCCCCCCCCTCCCTCCCTTAAAAAATAATGGGGGAAAAAAAAAAAAAAAAAAAAAAAAAAACAAAAAAAAAAAAAAAAAAAAAAAAAAAAAAAAAAAAAAAAAAAAAAAAAAAAAAAAACCCCCGGTTTTTTTTTTTGGGGGGGGGGGTTGGTTTTTTTTTGGGGGTTTGTGGGGCTCCCCGGTGGTTGTTTTTTTTTTTTTTTTTTTTTTTTTTTTTAAACCCCCCTTTTTTTTTTTTTTTTTTTTTTTTTTTTTTGTTTTGTTTGTTTTTTTTTTTTTTTTTTTTTTTTTTTTTTTTTTTTTTTTTTTTTTTTTTTTTTTTTTTTTTTTTTTTTTTTTTTTTTTTTTTTTTTTTTTAAAAAAAAAAAAATTTTTTTTTTTTTTTTTTTTTTTTTTTTTTTTGGGGGGGGGGGGGACCCCCCCCCCCAATAAACAAACATAACCTTTTTCTCAATTAAAATTTTAAAATGGTTTTTTGTGCTCCACGACATCTGTTAATTATATTTTATCGTAATTTCTTTTAAACACCATCGTTTCAATATCGCGATGTGATAGCCTAATATTTACATGCTTCATAAAATATCTTTTCTTACGTTTAGATTATTTTTAAATGTCAATTTTCGATGTCTTAAAAACATATTTTAATTAAAAACTCTTTCTTTAATTTTTTTAAATGTCAATTTTCGATCTCTACAGCCCAACCTAAGGTCGTCAAATATGACCCATATCATCGATTTTTCATCCATTACTGGCTTACAAGCAATAAAATCTATTTTAAAATACTTAACGTCCCGACGATACAGTAATTTATCAGACATACGTTATTTCTGTTTCGGGGAATTCGGTTTCTTTATCAAATAGATAAGAGAGTTATTAAGTTTTAATTTTTGTTCACATAACAAATTAAATCTCTTAAAATACGTCGTAGTCAAACCACCGGTAAGGCAAACAATGTTCATCATTTTACATTATTACCCCTAAGCAATATTTACCCAACACAATATATGCACGTGATACATTTATTTTGGATGGGCGAAGTCGACGCTACTAGTAGTAGTGTATTAATATGATTTACATCAATTATCAAGGTAATCAACGTTTTATCATTATTCCAAATATGTGACAAACTATAAATACTGATAAATGATAGACTCGAAGACTGTCTCGTAGCAATTTGCCAACATGAAAGTCGTGGTGGTAGCGCTATTTATTGCTGCAGTTGCAGGTTTGTATTATTGTTCGTTTTCAAAGGTTGAGTTCGGATGTATAGAGGATATAAAGTTAAATGTACGGCTTTTGCATCATGCCTCCTATTTCTGTAATTTATATATTAAACGGAATGGAGAGATTTTTGGAAATTTTGAATAGATTCTATTTAAAATATTTTATGTAATTAACACTAACATTTTCTTTTCAATCCAACTAGGTGCACCGCAACAAAGAGTCACTGGTGGTACTGAAGTGGATATTAGATCTTACCCCTATGTAGCCGCACTTCTAAAATACAATTCTGAGTCTGGCGCTTACTCCCAGCAATGCGTTGGTTCTATTATCAACAACAGATCCATTTTAACTTCTGTTAACTGTGTTACAAGTATTCCATTTGCGTAAGTGAAGATCACAAATAATATTCTTTTATCTGTTGATATTAAAAATCTAACATTAATTTCAATTCATAGTAATAATTACGCTACGTTTGTTTATGTATTTAATTGCTTTCATGGAATATAGACTGAATACACCAATGGTTGCACAGAAATACTCATTATCAAAAAATTTTAGTTAGTTAGCTTAATATTTTGTAGTGAATTGATTGAAAAATTTCCAAGATCTTTAATCAGAACCGAAATTTATATTTTTTTACTCATAACAGGGTTGATCCAGTAAACTATTGGCGTGCCCGACTTGGATCTTCCCGTGCCAGCAGTGGTGGTATTATCCACTATTTCAGAAGCTTTATCTTAAATCCAAAGTATGACATCTTCACATCTGATGCCGATGTTGCTATTTTAAGGACGACCCAAACTATTCAGTATGGAGGTCGTATTGCCCTCGCTGGCAGAAACTATAACTTAGCGGATAACACTCCCGTCACTCTCCTTGGTTGGGGTGACATTCGTGTAAGTGTAACACAAGAAACATTTCTTTTACAAACATAAAAACGATTTAATTCAGCATTTGTCTAAAGACCCATAATATGTCTAGGAGAAAAAAATAATTTGTAAATTCTCACACGATCTTAAATTTTTCAGTATGAAGGACCACGCTCCGACAAACTACTGAAGGGAGATCTTATCATGATCAACCATGAAAAATGCTTAGACAACTACAATCTACTTGCAATGACTGTCACGGAAAACATGCTGTGTGCTGGTACTGCAAATGGTGGAGCTGACTTCTGTGATGGTGATGAGGGAGCCCCCTTGATCCACAACAATGCATTGATCGGAATTGCCTCGTGGCGTACACCAGTTTGTGGAAGGGCCAACTATCCCGGAGTCTACACACGAATTAACAGATATCTTTCCTGGATACAGTCAAACGTTTAAAACAAGATTTTATATTTAATAAATTTTAACCCTCAAAGTTTTGTTATAATAATGTACTCTTCCCACTACCGTGACGTAAAAAACAAATGTAAATCCCATTCTGTAGTAACCTGTTTCACTTGATTAAAATAGTTTAATAAAATGCCTTTGTTGTAACTATAATGTCCTCAAAAAGTAGACCTTAATGCCTATTGATTTAAATCTTTACCAATATTATAAAGCTGAAGAGTGGTTGGAATCCGCTACTCAGTAACAACTGGCGTGGTTTAAAAAATATTTTTTGTTGAATTGTCCATATGATATTTCGCTACGATATCGCTTTTGATTCCAAATTCCGGTTCAATTATAATTGTCAAAGACAATCTGTCCCTCGCAATTATTAAGTAAGCATATTTTATTTATTAATTTTTTATTTATTTATTTTTAATTATTTTTATTTAATATTTTTTTTTTTTTTTTTTTTATTTTAAATAAAAATTTATAATTTACATATTTAAAAAAACCAATAATATATTTAATATTTCTTAAAATTTGTTTTCAAAAATTAATTTTTTTTTCCACCCAATAAATTCTTTTTTTTTTAAGAAGAAAATATTAAATGACTGATTTATTATTTCCTCTTCAGCAAATATAGAGGAAAGAAGAAATATTTCTTTTTTCACAACTATATATACCACAGAATTCCCAAAAGGTCTTCACTTCTAAACTAATTTTAATTAATATAAATTCTCTAATCTCTCTAATTCAAATTTAAATTCTACATTAAAAATATATATAAATAACTTAGAAGGGAATATATTAAAAGGTAAATAAAATGGTGACCTTATTAAAAATTATAAAAACGTTGTATTAGGTAATAGATTAGCCTAATATTAATTTTTTATTAAGTTTTTTGTAAATAAAAATTAATAAAAGGGCTTTTTATTATTATTATTATTATTACTAAGTGTGGATCTATTTTAAAAGACCAATAATTTAGACCATAAACTTGTCCTGGTGGCACATATAGACCGTATCTTAAATAACTTTCTTCGTATGCTTGGCTTCTTAACACCTGTATCTAGGCAATTTAAAAGAAAAGTATTTACTCATACCTACTTTTATAAGTCCCTCGTACGGCCCCACCGTGAGTATGTAGGTCCTATATGGAATCCTTTCTCAGCACATCAACATAGATTCGAGACAGTGCAAAAAAAAAAATCCTACGCATTTTTAATTACCGCGCCGTTTCTCAGCGCCGCATCATTACAGAGTGTGTAACGCTGAAAAAGATGTAATGTAATCAACATTTGAGCTATCGTCCTCTGGCACAAACCAATACACAGGATGTGTAACGCCTGTAATGTATTCTTCCTAGATATTGACATGCTCCACAGCTTCTTTCAGGTGCAAATTGTTTTATTAACTTTTATATTAATTTTCATTTTTTGTTTGTATGTTTACGTCTTGTATTTGTGTCTTGCTTTAATTATTCAGTCTAATTATTTGTTAAACGCGTTTAAGAACGCATATATATGTATATCTTTGTCTTTTACTGTACGTGTGTAAATATGATGTGTATGTTGTGTTTAAAGATTTAAATCGATTATCAAGGTAATCAACGAGGTCTTATCATTATTCCAAATATGTGGCATACTATAAATACTGGTAAATGATAGGCTCGAAGACTGTCTCGTAGAAATTTGCCAACATGAAAGTCGTGGTGGTAGCGCTATTTATTGCTGCAGTTGCAGGTTTGTAATATAATTATTTTTCTAATAACTTGGAATTAAATTATTTACATTAGTTAAATTGTTAATGCATGTTCGTTCTCAAAGGTTGAGTTGGATTGTCTAGGAGATATAAAGTACGGCTTACTACTTCTTGCTTCCTATTTCTGGAATTATGGGGTATTAAGTTTTTTGTGAAATTTTGAATAATTTTTTTTTTTTTAATAATATCTGTCTTTAATAAACGTTTAAAATACACATTTCCCATTTCATGTTTATCCAACTAGGTTCACCGCAACAAAGAGTCACTGGTGGTACTGAAGTGGATATTAGATCTTACCCCTATGTAGCCGCACTTCTAAAATACAATTCTGGGACAGGCGCTTACTCCCAGCAATGCGTTGGCTCTATTATCAACAACAGATCCATTTTAACATCTATTAACTGTATAACAAGTATTCCATTTGCGTAAGTGATGATCACTATTAACAAATATGATTCTTTTATCTGTTAATATTAAAAATCTAACATTAATTTCAATTTACTTTCATGCAATATAGACTATCGTTGCACAATACTTATTATTATTAAAATTGTTTTAGTTAGTTTTATATTTTATAGTGAATAAATTTTTCAAGTTCTCAATTGAGCCGGCGCGGAGTTGCACGGTTAATCAGACCTATAATTTATATTTTTTACTCATAACAGGGTTGATCCAGTAAACTATTGGCGTGCCCGACTTGGATCTTCCCGTGCCAGCAGTGGTGGTATTATCCACTATTTCAGAAGCTTTATTTTAAATCCAACCTACGACACCTTTACATCTGATGGCGATGTTGCCATTTTGAGGACAACCCAAACTATCCAGTACGGTGGTCGTATCGCCCTTGCCGGCAGAAACTACAACGTAGCAGATAACACTCGCGTCACTCTTCTTGGTTGGGGTGATATTCGTGTAAGTGTAACTTAATCTAAGAGAAACACACTGGATATCCAACCATGTTACATTTTTAAGGCACTTGGTTCAATTCTGTATTTAATGATAATAATTTGTTAATTATATCTCAAAAAATCTTGAAATTTTCAGTATGAAGGACCGCGCTCCGACAAACTACTGAAGGGAGATCTTATCATGATCAACCAAAGCAAATGCAGAAGCAACTACAATATTATTGCTATGACTGTCACGAATAACATGCAGTGTGCTGGTACTGCAAATGGTGGAGCTGACTTCTGTGAGGGTGATGTGGGAGCCCCTTTGGTCCACAACAATGCATTGATCGGAATTGCCTCGTGGCGTACACCAGTTTGTGGAAGGGCCAACTATCCCGGAGTCTACACACGAATTAACAGATATCTTTCCTGGATACAGTCAAACGTTTAAAGCTAGTTTTGATATTCAATAAATTTTAATCCTCAAAGTTTTGTTATGATAATTTACCCATTACCATTATAAATTCCCACTGTTTTGAAGTAAAACAATAATGTAAATCCCATTACGTTTAAAAATGCCTTTGTTGTAACTATAATGTCCTCAAAAGCTAGAAATTGAGTTCTATTTATTATTGGTTTAAATCATTACCATTACTTTATCGTTATTTTAAACAAAAGATTTTTTGAACATGCTAATCTGGCTCTATAACTATAATAAAAAAAAATAGTCCATTAATTGATATCTTGCAACTAACTACGATTACGCTTTTAATTTCTAATTCCGGACTATTCTTTTCCCAGTATATTTTTCCACTTTCTAATCCTGTGACTTTTTTTATATATTAATATTCTATATTATATATATTAATATATAGATGGAAATATTCAAAAGATGTCGAAATTTTAACAGCAAGATATCAATTAAGGACTATTTTTTTTTAAGTGACAAAAAATTTATAGATATTGTAAACATTTACTCAACACTGAATTAATATTAATACACATTATATATTTTTATTAAAAATATATTCCACTAGTTTACCAAATTGGCATGCAAGGGCCGCAGCACCCACAACAGACTGGAACTCCAGGGTGGCTGCAACGCTTTGGTGCGCATGTACCAGGTCCTGTACAAGAGTAGCAAGGGCAGGGTTTGCAACGATTAGGTCTGCAAAACGGGATCGCAACGCTGTCGCAGAATACGTCTGGCTTAGGTACAGGTGTCGCTGGCTATAACAAATAAGCGCTATGACAAATACATATGGAATTAAATGCAACTGATTTGGATTTATTTAGAATAAAAGCCAAAAAACAGATGGATTTCAATATTTTCTTTTATTAATGAGAGTGTAAAATACTTTGGTCACGATAATATATATGCCAATGCTTCACAGCAACAATGTAATAGTAATTAAAATAAATCCGTTATGTAGTATTTAATTTATACGAATGGGACTGATACAGAATTACACTAAAGAATTTATGAGTATTACCTTGTCGCAAGGAGGACATGGTGGTAGACATGGTAAGACGGGAGGAGCTGGACATGGTGTGGGACAAGGTCTGACTGGTGCAGGGCAGGGAGAACAACCACCTCCCGGACACACCGAACATTTCCCAAGGTCGTTAATTGAGGCTGCACATGGTTTCGTAGAATATGGGTAGCAAGCACCACATGGCATACCTGTGCAAACGCACGGGTCGTAACTGTAAAAAGGAGCACTCATTTTTATTTTTTTTATAAATTTAATACAAAAAATTTCTGAAGAATGCTTTAGAAATTAAAAGGCATAATTCATTTATGTCATGTGTCATTAATTTTAAAATTATTTTCCACCAGAACACTGCTCAAAAATGAAAACAAAAAAGAATAATAATCCGTCACATATTCAGACGTGACATAACATTTAGAAAACCAAAGATAAAAATTTAAGTATTTAAAAATCTTTTAAAAATCAGTATAATACTTATCCTAAATTACTAAAAAATGTGTTCATCGATGGGCTTTTGCCCAACATGTCCAGCAATATTGCCGTGCGGCACAGGACCGTGTCGGTATACTTGTCCTCCACCACCTCCCTGCTGTCAGCCCTGTTGTCCTCCCCCTGTGCCTTGTACTCCTTGTCCACCTTGCACATGCAAACCTACATTCAGACAATGTCCTGCACCTGTAATTCCTGATTATGTGCCGCCCATTATACCAATGCTTCCTTGCTGCAAGCCGCGTCGAGAGCCACCGCGTGACCCACCGCCTTATCCACCGCCAAAACCTGTCTGCTGCCCACCAGTACTACCCTGCTGTCCTCCTCCTGAACCTTGTGATCCACCGCCGGTAAGTATATATATAATGTTTGTCAAGTTCAAGTTCCTTAAACAGAATTTTATTTTAATTTTAACAAAAAGAATGAAACAAAATGTTTATTTATTTATTTTAAATGGGCAAAATTCTGATTTACGTTTTTATCAATAATTCTAAATTGAGCTAGCCCACAATATCGGGGCACTTACACACTTAAGGAAAGAGGACTATATTATATATATGTAGTAATCAATAATATTTTTTTAAACCTTCTATTTCTTAGCTAAAAGCTTAAAAAAATATATTATAAAATTAAATTAAGTGTTCGCACTCATATACACGAATTATTGTACATTTATATTTACCTTTTTCAGGTAGTTCCATGTGTTGAGCCCATAAGATGTTACCAACCCGTGTTACCTTGCTGCAATCCACAATGTCCAACCCCCATCCTCCCAAAGCAGCGCCCCATTTGTCCCAGAGCACCTCCCTGTCCATACCCATGCCTACCGATTTCCCGAAGCTCGTGTCAAGATTGTGAGTTGGACCCTATTACGAGACGAAGACCTCTTATCGTACATGATAGCGTTTTTTCAAACAGGAAAACGGCTTTCCCGAAGGAATGTTCGCAACGCAAAAATCCCAATGTCCGGTATTCGGTCAACAATTACATTAAGCAGGTACGTAATATTGTCTTTTTATTTACGCGGTAGGGTATCCTAGAAATTTTGTTAGTCTGATTTTTAACAATTGGATTTAAAACTAACCAAATTTGATTATTACGCGAAAATTTATTAAATCTACTAGGACTACTTGTAGAAGTGACATCAAAGAGAGATCCTTTAAATTAAGATTTATTCTAAAACTAGGTAGGTGTATTAACATTGCTTTATTTGTACACCTTTATTTATATTCCTTTATAAAATTTTCATATCAATTTACTATTTACAGGGTCCTACTCCAAATCTATGCTATCATGTGCCAGTACCGTTGGTTTAGGATATGACCAACTGAAATGAAGTTTTTGAAATCGTGCAGTACCTAGTTGACTATATATGTATAGTGCTGTCTATATATGTAATGTGCGTCGCAGATCTTAAGCCTAAATATGCATCAATAAATTTCTGTTATATTTTCTGGAGTTTTTATGAAAACACTTATTTTTTTGGATAACGGACTAAACTGTATCAGAAGACAAACTGTATCGATAATCCATCGAATATAATTATGATAACTTTACATAGAATTTACTTATCATAAGTGGAAATTACTCATCGTAACCCCATTCGGGCTTTTAATGGTATTGACTGCGTATTACAAGTAAAAACACCATAATATATGCTATACTTTATTATTCATGAACAGAACTTCGGGCATTTCCTCATTACATAATCTGCGTGTGGCAGCTGTAGATATTGATGCATGGATTCACTGGATAACAACGCTGCGTTGGTGGTATATTATTCTGACACAAATAAGGTCCAGGACCACAGTTTGACGTTGGAAATGGCACGCAGGCGGGAGGGCACGGTGGGGGTCCACATCCACTCATGTTCATTGTTCTTTACACACAAATTTTCAAATTTAATGATATTGGATGGAAGTTGTTGGCCAAATAGGTACTTTGAAAGGAGCTAAAGCCTTTTATAGGATTCTAACCCACTAGATTTAATTTAAAATCGAGTAGGTTATGGGCATCGTGGAAGTATGTGGGATTCCGTAAGAAAATATTTGCTTATGTTTTTCAATAGGTAATTTCGCTTCATAGTGCTTTAATTAACGTAAGTTTTGGATTTAAAATTGAAAAAAAAATTATATTCTACAGTAAATATTACACAATTTTTTAGTACAAGTCGATGCTGAGTCTAAGTTTTTTTTTTTTTTTGTTAAAAGCAGAGATTAGCTATAGATACAATTAAATTAGGCTAAAGCTTATACTAAGAAATCTATACTTATAGTCTTCCTCATTTATAAAAAGTAGCACTTGTTGTTTAAAAAAACATTGGTTATTTCATAATAAAAATAAAAGAAAGAGATACACATACAATAGAAACCTAGTAGACAAAAGCGGTGTTCAACGCAGAAAGCGATATTTAAACTGTAATGGGATTTTTATCATCTTACATTCTTATTACATTCATTACATTAATTACATATACATTAATATACTATTAAATGTGCCGAAGCTGAGTGCGGATGGTGGATATGCGATCAAAGTCAGTCTTATATTTATTAACCATCCTGAGTGATATTTTTTTAAATTCTTATGACGGCATTACAAAATATCGAAAACAGCTGGATTAAGGAGATTATGGAGGAAGTTTAAATTAATAGGTAAACTGACAGACGGATTTAGGTCTACCTCCTAGTCCCAAGACTAGTCCAAGATTAGATTTGGTTTACTTAGCAACTTATATTTTATCAACTTTATAATTTATATAATACCTATTTCAGCTTATTTTGGAAAATACGTTATGAAAAAGAAGTAGGTCTTAGTGACATTAACGTCAACAATAAAAGACAAAGACTTAGGAAAAAACGCGTAAAATTTTTGTGTATCACAACGTAGCTTTGAAAAAAAATTTAATAATGTGCAGTCCCATCTTAAATCTTCCAAGTTATAAAGACCCTCCGGAGTGCATACCATGTTACCCAGTAAAGGTATTATGAGTTATTGATTTTAGGGCCATGTATTACTGATACATCGCGACAGTTAGAATCGGAGAACGAATTAACTAGATATGTTTGACACAATTCCGTAATTAAAATAGCTATTCCGTACCTAATTAATGTAAAATAATGTTCTATCAATAGGTACTTTAATAAGTTTTTCTATACTACCTTTTTATATACGTACATAAATAGTATATAGTACAAATATCTGTGTTTGGTACACCAAGAATTCCAGTCTTACGCCAGAAGGATCTTATTTTAAATTTTCGTATGTCACGACTTTCGAAAATTCGCTTATTCATTTATATTTGTCAGTCTATATTTTCCAGAATTTAATAATCCGTTACCAAGTCGATGATATGTATTGTAAATCTTATAATCATATTTATCAGATTAGTTATTAAAGTCCAATCCACGTTAATATTAAGGCTTATACAATATTATACTATATCTGATTAAGCTTTATGACTATATTTATTCCTTAACAGAATATATTTATTAAACAATTAAGAGATTCCACGGAAAAAAATTATCTTAATACGCATGCTAGTCTCGTCCTGAATTTCTTAAAGTGGATATTTAATATTTTGACTTATTTCTGCAATCAATAATCTAATATTAGGTAAATATTACATTAATGAGAAAATTAAATTAAATTATAACGTCGGAAATGTACGAGAATGCAAACATAAACAACGAATTTTTAACGAAAATATTATTGTCTGAAACAAATATTATATTACTTTATAACCAATAGTAATACAATTCAGGGTTTGCAATGTTTACCATGCGGTATGGACCCTGTAACACTTCGCCGACCCCTCATAGTCAACGATAGCACTTTTGACTACCGCCCTACCAGTTACCCTGGAATGCTTCTAAACAATCAAGACAAGAAAGTCAGATATCAGTTGATTAACTTCCAACGACCTGTAGGTTTTTTTACAATTTTTTTTTAAATCCAGCTATTATAATAATCTGGTTGCATCTCTATTTGCCTGATATGTTTAATTGGATTAGATGAAATCGTTTTGTACTACTTAAGTGACAATCTATGTTGCCTTGATTAAAAAAAGATAAACCACTAATATTAATCGATACAACCAACCAACGCCCATACGACCAAATTCTACCTTTTCCTTTTTTTCTCTTAATTTTAAATTTGTAGTTTTTTTTTTCAGATACAGCCTCACTATCCATCCTGTGCTCCTTCATATAATTAAAAAGTTAGGTAAGAATAGACTCAATAGTGAACAAATGTAAGGTTAAATTGTAAGATTCCTTTAATGTAATGCTTTTAAGACCCCTAAACTCCTCGAGGCATTTATGGAAATGGCATATAAAACTTTTTTAAAGTGACAGCTGAAAAAAAAATATAAAAGCTGTCATTTTGTTGTCAATGCAAAAGAGATTCATAAAAATCTTGACACGAGATATCTCGGACCAATCGGGGAAATTTTTCAGCGTGTATATTTCCATAAATTTAAAAATAAGGAAAATGTGTAATAGAATGGACATGATAAACAAACTTCAAGGCATTGTATCTGAAATACAGTAAGTTCTTAACGGCTGTTCAAAAGATTATTTTTAAAGCAGCGGTTACTCATTCCTTACTTCCATATTGAGTGTTCTTACTGGAATAGTTTTTTATAACAACTGTGGTCCACCTTAGTAAAGATCATATTTTTTTTTTATTATTTCACTTTGCCACTAGAGGCAAAGTGAAATTGCAAAAAAATATATATAGCACAGTCCTGGCGGTTCTCCGGAAAACTTTAATGCGCCAAAATACTCGCAAACAACATCCATTGGCCCAATGCCAATTCTAGTATGCAAGCGACATTCTTATTAAAAGTATTCAAATCAGAACTTGATGGATTTCTTCTTATGGTTATCTAGCTGTTGATCTCTGAGCTTTGCTCGACGATTTCGCATTTCCAACCGAGCCGTTGCATGGGCTGCCTCCCTTTGCTCTTGTGAGTGAGAAGCAGGAAGTCTCTTCACGTGCAATTTCTTGCACTTCTTCAGTGCTTTCTTTCGCAATCTTTCGATTTACTCTTGCATTACGGAGATTCGAGAAGATTTGATCGATGGTCGCGGCATGGTATTTTTATTGATGATAAACGGAACAGCAATACAATATTAGAAATTTTGAAGTTGAAGTTTGCTTTGTGGCTTTTTATTAAAAACCTTAAACCGGCAGAGAGTATTTATATTCCTTGCTTTAAACATTTTTTTTTTAATATTCTCACCTGTCAGTTGCGTTTTGTTATACTATTTTTAACAAATGAACCTCTGACTTATATTTTAACTGATTTCTTTTGTTTTTGCATGTCAGTTACGTTTTGTTGCGGGAACGGGACTATCGTGATCTCCTGTGTCCTTCTCCCAGTTCTTAGCTACTTCTCTATCCATTTTTAGCCAAATCGGTTCTTGGGTTCATAAATAGTGTAACTAACACAACTTTATTTTATGTATATATAATATTATCAATATATGTTAACATTCAGAAACCACTCTAAATCAGGATAAGTCTCGCCTAAATGGTAGTTTCTCCCTTGTTTTTATTTAATATAATTAAACAAGTTCGCTATGAAACCTTTGTTACGATGGTAATCATTTATTATTTCAGACGTGGTGGTTGTCCTTCCCCGTGCTGCTCACCGTGTCAAACTCCTCCATGTTGCGGTGGATCAGGCTCACTCGTCACAGTATACAGTCAAGTAGCACATATCCAGTGACCCGGTGACATATGTTTCACCTAAGTCATTTTTTTCAACCATTTATTGATTTTTTCTTCATTAGAAATGTGAAATATCTATGCCGCCTGTGGACCTTACATAGCGGCCTTTGATAGATGTTAGGTGATATCCGCGTTTAAAAATATAATAATATATTATTAATATATATAATATAATATTTTGAAGCTGTTAGAAACTACAAGAAGGTCAGGTCTTAGAACAAAACGTTCAGGTTTAGTCTCAATAGTATGCAATTCAAATTATTATATTCATAGTAACTGAGCGTTGGACTCCTTAAAATAATTAATGTTTACATTACAGATGCAATACTTGCGGTAGGACAGCCACCACAACCATTAGCGGCTTTTGACAAAGCAGTGATCGCTATAGGGCACCACGGCACCAGCATGAAGACTTGTTAATATTTGTAACTAAAATTGTTCCCAGATGTACCTTTGGATTGTGCATTGTAACGTCAAATTGATTTGTGAATAAAACTTGTCTTGTACGTTGTCTACCTTCTATATAATAATATCGTAGTTATGTCATTTCGAATTCATAGTCCCCACTTAACATATTTTGACATTAAATAATATCTACTTGTTAGAATTGAAATTTCTTTATCATGTTATGGAAACCTACTACAAATACTTCTACATAATATTTATAGGCCACACCTAGTCGGTATAAATACATACAAACATTACAAGCTTTTCTTTTATAACCTATTTTTTTAATGTGGAGCTCCTATATTATTCTAAAAACTATATAAACTTTCCCGCTAGGACTCAGTCGTGTATTGTAAAACAAGATTTGCAACTCGGTGCTTACCGTCATTATACAGGACTAATAAATATGTAGGTATAAATATTATAAATATTACATTACTTCATTGAAAAAATATACTAAGCATATAAAACAACAGAAATACAATCCGCTATTTTGTGCGTGTTTTATACTTCTTTAGTAAGACTACTTTAAAAAGAATATCTTCAAAACGCTGTCAGAAAAAAAAGATTATTGTTTTTAATTTGTCAACAGTAGAAATACTTTCTTTTTGTTATAAAATATAAAAATCATAAAAATTGCAAGTTAGGTATCGTATTTCACACGAAAAATATAGGTTTGTATTAGTTTGTCATAGTGCACATAATTAGTTATTAATTATATTTGTATTTTTTAACATTATAATTGTATTTTTTAACTTTCAGTAAATTACATCAGCAGTACGATTGACAAGCATGTCAGTACTTCCGCGAGGTTTCGAGACTTCCCGGCCATGTCCACGGTACGGTTTTGTACGAGGTGAATACAGTGTGTATTATAAGAGGCCCCGCTATGGTCAGCCCCGACCACAACCTTATATAAAAGAGGCAGCGAAATATCACAGTGGCCCAACCAACGCGCCAGCTGAAAAGTAAGAATTTTTAAACCTTATTGTCGTAAGAGATTTGAACAAGTGAGTATAGTATTCTACTATATATCGCTAAGCAACTGGTATCTAGTAAATTTAATTGTTAATGAATACGTATTCAATACGTAATACATGCTATTGAAAAAAGATTATTATCGTGAGATTAGAGAGATATAATATGATAAAAAATATCTATCTTTATCACTATTGTTTTGATGTTATATAATACATAATAGTCATAACATGATATTAAAAATATTGTATAATTATTATGGTAGTAAAGTTTTCAACATATTACCAACCGTGTTAAGTGACGTTTAATATTGATAGCAGATGTTATGGCCTTCCCCGCGAAAGTATCAGTTCTATCTAGCGCGTTAAATAATGCATTTCATTAAAATTTTGTACCACTTTTAGGCCTTGTTGCTACGACTACCCATGTAAAGCTCACTGCTTCAACCACGGAGCGTGCACAAGACCCAGTGGAAAGTATGCTCGTACTGTTTGGTACCCTGGTGAATGCTGTCCAGTGGTACCCCCTTGCCAGGCCTTTACGTGTCCTAATCCTCCATACCACCCCTGCTGTTATCACACTTGCAACAAACTAGTATAGCCTAGAATTATTAAATTGAAAACGGCCCTTTGCAATCAACCTTACCTAGTACCAGTACCATACTAGAATATAAAGCGATTGTCGTTAGACTGTTGCTATACAATACAAAAGTAGGGATTGTATTTCTTGCATCTGATGCTATCAGGAATATATTTTTGGGGTTTACGTACATGAAAAGAAACTCAAAACCCAATAAATTATCACGTTGTGACTCGATGGTGTAATTTTTTTCAACTGTTATGCTTGTGAATCGTAGTGTCAATAAATGTAAACAGATTAACGGCTTTTTTTATTGATTGATGTCTTGTTATAACAAGGTCCTATTGATAAAATTTATTAGTGGGTCGTTGGTCAGTTAATTTAAGGTAGAGAGTACTTTGTATAATATTTACAAAAGCTTTTTTAGTTGTTGTTAATGATAACGCAATAACTCAATGTGATTGGTGTGGAAGATACAAGAATACTCTAAAACCTAACTTAACCTAAAAGGAAAAAAATGATTTGGGGCTTTTAAATACTATTAAAAACAAAAATCACATCTCAAACGCTATTTACAATTAAAATATTCTTAAGGCAGCTTTAAGTTAAAAATATACTTCTACGTTGTTTTAATCTTTTCTCTTTTTAAATGCCTAAAGGTGAGCAGTCAACAAATTGAAAAGATATCTTGTGCTAGGTAAAATAAGTGAGTCCGAAGATGTGATACTAGTCCAGTACACAAAAGCACTATTTACGTAAAATCTTTCTTGAAATGTGGTTCTTTTGCAAGTAGATAGTAAGTCTTTTACCAGATACCACTTTGAAATCTTGATTTATGGGACATTTTTTAAAATAACTTGCTTACGGTAGTACTGTAATTTACTTTTAAAGATGAGTTGTTAAAGTTTTCAGTCACATTTTTCAAACATGACATGACATTTGATTTGTGCCTGCAATCACTAGTATTAAGTACTACTAAGTAGTAAGTACACGTATTAGGGAAATTTGTGATCACAGAGCCTAATTATTTAATATAATCCAGGGGATCGATTTTCAAAACTTTAAAAATATTCCAATTATGACTTAACCCAGTAACATTAAATTTTTATTTAATTTTGCTAGAACTGGGCCTAGCACCTAGGCTAGGTTCGCTCCGTGCCCGCTTGACTTTGTGCTTCGGGACATACAACATATACATAGGATATATAACGGTCTGCATATATGTTCGTACCATTAATTTGCCTGCTCTTTCCTTCGACATGATCTGGATACAGCTAATGCGAAGCATGCATCGGTAGTACTTCACCTAGTACTCGAGGTGTGCCATTGTCGTCTTTAAAATTCTATTTTTGAAATAGAAAAGGCTTGAATAATCTGAATGAGTAGTGTTTTTTTCTTCATTTTTGTAGTTATATACTCATTCATTTAAAATCTTGAGGATCCACATTATTAATCATGAAGAAACAACCAGATACAACGCGGAAATATGGCTCGTGCAGTTTGTAAACATCGTAACAAACGACTCTATATAAGCGTATTAAATATTATTCTGGCACCTGTGTCGTTGTGCCACCCACGCTAGTCTACTCAACACAAGTGCGAACGCAGTATTCATCAGTTGCTTTCAGTCGCCTTCAAGGAGTCTGTGGGTAGTGTCGAAACACTTCCGCAAGGGTTTCCCGCTAAAAATGTATTTTTCAATCGTGATCCTGATTCTCACTATCCTAGGTAAGACTCCTTTCACTTTATTTATTGTGAAAATAAAGTAAATGTGCATTTTTTGAATTTATATACAAAAATAAAATATTGTAGAGTATAAGATAATAAAGTTTTTATTTATTATACTTATACACATTATATTTTATCATTAATAGCTATTTATGATAGGGCTCGCGAATTAGATATTAATTAGTGTATCTTTTGATAATAAAAACAAAACCCGATTATATTATGTTATCAACATAGTGTATACTCCTACGTATCAATATAAAAAAGTGTCTTAAGTAGACTTCAATAAAAAAATATCAGATCATTATTATTTAAGTCAATGACATCATTATCATTACTAATCTAACTACGAGTATTATAATGCGCTATGCATCAAATTGCGTCTTCTGTAAATTGAATAATATGATCATTTAAATTCTGTAGATAGAAGATCATTTAGACGCAATTTATTTCTGCGTGCATATTTCTACCAATTCATTTCATCTATGTATTCGACGATTTTAATATTTTTGAACTATCGCGAAGTCTATAAAATTGATGCACACATTTAGTAATCAGTTATGGCACTCTTGCATCTACGAAAACAAGAGCAAACAATATTAACCTATAAATAATCACGAAGATGATTGATTAGATTAGATAGGCAAAAAAATAAATGAAGCTAAAATAGACAAAAATGTCTGAACTACAAAACTACTGACAATAAGCTTCGCACTAGTTGCAATAAAACTGCTGGTAAAGGTGCAACGCCTGAAATTTCGATAAATATATATTAAAATTTTATTACTCTGCGTCTGTTATAAATTATTTAAAAGAAAATGTTCATAGAAAAATTTAAATTGCATACGGAATGGGATCACTTGAGACATAAATTTTAAAATTGATCATCATAAATTTTTTGTTTAAATAGCATATATATTATAACATATGTACCGTTTTGGTAATAAAAACTAAAATATAAAAAGTTCTGTATTTGCCATGATATACAGAATATATAGTGCCTCATCGCCAAAAGTAGATTGAAGCCGAGTGATGCTTTGTTGAGCACATTACACTTAATGCGTAGAAAATCATACAAAAAATTCCCGACTAAATCCAAATTAATGAAAACACACAATTTTTAAAATATGTGGTGCCACAACGTAAAAACAATTCAGAATTCAGACAATCAATTTAAACAAACTGCTTTCTATAGCCAAAGAGTTCCATTTTGTTAATGTTGTAGTGACTTTCTAAAAATGCAAGTGGCTAATTCCAGAAACTTTTAGTGTGACCTATGTCAGCCTACAAAATGTATGATTAATTGTAATTATCACACAACAAATATGTAGATATTAACCGTATATTTTATCGTGGTCGTTAAGAGCCTTGACATTTTAACATAATTCACTCTTTAGTGAAACTATTTCCTGTTATATCTTAAAAAAGATTTTCTATTCGCAAAGTTAAAAAATAACCTTGGTCTTTTTGTTCTACGTTATTTGTATTGGCTATAAATTTTCATGAATGTGACTACGAAAGAAATATTAGGATACAAGAAAGAATGAAAGAGATATAGGATTATTCTATTTTCTGTTCATTATTCAGTCGCTATTCTGATTTTACTTCTTGATAGGTTATGTTTTACCTTATAATTTACCTTGAGATAAAGTATATATTTAGTATATATTTGCTATTTATTGTTTAAGGTGGTGTGAGTTTGCATCTTACGGAGATAGATTTGAACAGGTCAGTGACGCATGAGCTTAACAAATAGTTTTGGAATATTCGCCACGGCACTAACACAATAACAATGCTTCATACTATAAATTTAGAAATAGGTTATTGCATTCTTTTTGAAAATGGCTCAGAATTATGGCTTATTGTGTTCCAGTTACAAGATACCTTTAAAAAACTTTTTTTAAATAGAATAATAAACATATAAACACATTCAATAAATATATTAATGAATCAAACAGACCTTTGCGAATGCTGGTAATTAATTTATCAACTGTGCGTGAATGGCTAAATCAGAAACTATAAGCAATATCTACAAAAAAATCCTCACAGGATTCTGGAGTCAAAATTTTGATTAAAACTTAAACTATATATATCAACTGTATCCACAATCTTTGCCAGAAATGGACCCTTTATTTTACAAAAAAATCACCATACTGTAAATATGCACCAATTCATGAAAAGTTAGTTTGTTAAATTAGTTTTCATTTCTTTTGATTCTCTGATTTTACCGAAGTATTCAAAGAAAACGCGCCAAAGCCTGTGTAATCTTATAATGACTATCCGTTCCAGATTTGAGAAGACGAAGATCAATTTTTCAATGGATTTGTAATATTGTATGTGTAATTTTAGAGAGATTTATTAATATTTGTTGCGGCACTTGAAATACATTCAGAATATTTTAAGATACCAGTTTGTTTACATATGGAAATGAATAAAGCCACCTTTAAATTGTATTTATATGTACTAACTGGAAAAGTAACTCGCTATCGCAATAAAATACCAAGTTAATGGCGTATTCTACATTAATAATAATTTACTTCTACTGAATATCAATTGCTTTTAACTGAATGCTTGCAGCAGTTTCACTAATTATTTTACAGATAATCTTAAGTGATGTTTATTAGGACCTGGCTGGATGCTGCCAAGTGTAGACAAATTGTCACGCACGAGAACACAACATCTCTTTGAGACAGACTGAACAGAGCTGGTTTGAAACGATTGAAAAACGTTTGTTTATTCTCAACGTATAGTGTATATTTGAACCACTTTTAAACTTTAAGGAATAAATTAATTTGGTATTAATTATTTTAGTATTATAATGAATAGTTTATACAAGTGTTTTCAGCCTCATAGAGTCAATAACCTGCTATGAATATCATCAGCTGACGTCAGCAACATCAGATATGCCACCAGCTTGCTAGCGTCCAAAGTATCTGAAAGAAATTATTGTCTTTATAGATCCGATTATAAAATTTTGATCATTTTATTTATAGGGCACTGTGGTACGCATGCATAGCAATAGGAATCTAGCTTTACGTATCTTTCAATTTTTTCTTATTGTATAAATAATTATTCCATGTCATTCATTCATAATTAAAGCGCAGTTTGAGATCATTTTTAATATCTATCAGAATTATGATGCAGTGAAAGAAATAATTCTGATGCCCATATAAAGATATTATATAAAAATTAATATATATTATATTCGTAGTAGGTACTTATGCATAATTCCAATACATAATTATTATACATGGAAAAATTAGTTCTGACGCTGTAAGTAGACCTGAAGGTGTTTAATTTAGATTAATAGTAAGGAGTTATTATTTGTTGAAAATAAATATTCATAAGTTTTAAACTGTTAGCTAAAAATGCGCTATATTTGAACCTATGTTTTTTTTAGAATACGAAAACTACCGAACAAGCTGCCGCCCATATATAATTCAAACAACAGAAGATCTGTTACTCAATATTTAAATAGGGAAAACTACTATGACTATAAAGAATATCTTCATTCTCATAAAACGATGAAAAACGAAGTCATTCAGAGTCATCAGCCAAGAGAAGACCCTAGACTCTTCTATCAGACCGATAGTTATCTAAGAGAAGTGAAGGATCATAATCATGAAGTTACTTATGTGTATCCGGGGAAGGAGGTCATCTATGCTAATGAGGAATATAAACGACCTGGGCGCCTGAGGAAGATGGTTAAAAGCCTTACTTTAGATTCAGGTAGTGAAAAAGGTCTCTCTAACTATAATCTACTACTATCTACTAACATATGGTATGACGCTAACACGCTTGATTGTTAATTTTTCTCAGGAACTGTGATAGAGAAATGCAATGTGTCCATTTGTTATTTTGAGGAACGAATTTTCTACCAAAACGAAGTTAAAATTTTTTGAAAACGGAAAAGTTCCTTGCATATTCTGTGTGAACGTAAAATCTTAGGGTTAAATCAAGGCAGCCTATAATATTACAAACCTATAATATATAAATATAACAGCCCTAATATTTTTGTTATTTACTATTTTAGAGGACCACAATCTATGCACGCGATGTCCGCATGACAGGACACTAATAGCCAAAGCAGGTTTAGATAAAGTTTTACTACAAAATCCACCTGTCTTGACATGTAATGGAAGGAGAGCACCAAGACAAGTTCGGTTTGTTCATATGTATGGACCCAATTTTGGTACCCTACTACATGCAGGTTCTTACGTCATAGTAGGGAAAATAATGTATAATAGTGAGGTCAGTACCTATACTTAGAATAATATTTTTAAGCCCCCGAAGAAGGGCAGGTCTCAATCTCAACCAAACGTAACGTGTTTGACGCCTCTTATTGTTCGTATACATCCTTACAGGCTTTTGAAGTTAACTGTTTTTACCTATATTTTACTAAAATCAGTCAGCTGAGCCAGCTATCTTTGCTAGATCATTTCTTCGATTGTATTTCAATAGCTTTTTCTTTATTTATCTTAAGATTCTTATTGTTTTATTTTATGTGTAGGTCCTGCATATGTGTAAAATGCAAGTGCACGTAATTCTCCAGTCTCCTCGTAAATGCCCACTTCCGAATACTTTACAAGCGCATTGTAATAATGATTCTGAATGTAGTTTTATATGCCAAGACCCTACCTTAGAGTTACATGGTCCCCGAGCGCTCGTATGCAATAATAATTTGAATTGGGAAGGCGACCTACCAGTATGCAAAGGTACTTTTTTAAACTATTTTGAAACTAATTTTGTGATAGAATATTGTTATTGATTTGATTACCCATTAACTCAAAACTAATTTGAGGGGAAACCTTAGCGTGACTAATCGTAGAGATATTATTATTGACACATAAATCTTTAAACTTTATTAAAATAAATAAACAATTGATTGTCTTAGTAATTAAATTATAATATGTTATGAGTAACAACGCGCTAAGTAATACAAATTAAACAGCTCGGAAGTCGTGTCTACCCCTGGAACCACCAGAACATGGCAAAATCAGTTGTAAGGGTATCGCAGTAGAGAAAGCCTCCGGTTTATCCGAAGGTTCAAGGTGCAGAGTACGTTGCAGGTTAGGGTGGAAGCCTAAAAATACAGTCGCAGTTTGCCGGCGTGGATCCTGGAACCATGAACTAACGTGTCAAGCGAGACCAAAAAATACTATGTAAGATTTAAATTATACGTATAAAGTTGGTATTTAAATTATACCTCTATATTTCTTTAAGTTTTTTTTCTGTTTCTTTCCGTATATAGGATGCTAGGTAATTACTCTTTATCTACAATATAATTCAAATAAATTAAAGAAGAATCTGAAAAATGAAAACTCTTTTTTTATTAATTTGAACTAAGTTCGAAATTTAAGCTGTGAACCACTATATACCCTTGACATGAAATAATAACAAAAATTATATTGCGTTTCCTGCCATCTAGTGTTGATTTTTTATACATCGATTCCGATTCACCTTTTCATTTCATGTCTTCACTCTTTTCTATCTTCCTCAATATGTCTTAAAATATTAAATAGAATTAATATATTACTTCATAGAGATTATCTATAAATAATAATCTGTTAACCGTCATTGTGCTGCCATCTAACGGCGACTGTGATTACTACAAATTTAAAAATAGAATGACAGTTATAGCCGTTAGTGCATTGTTTGGGATAGAGGATTCCATTCCGACCGTTCATATTCATTTTATATATATTATTAAATATTACAATTGCTGTTGTAACGAAAATGTGTTAAAAGTTAAACTTTAAAAGTGTTTATTATTTTAAATAAAAATCAGTAAAATGGGTAGCAATAATAGTAAAACACACGACACAGCTGCTACAAGCCAAAAAAACGAATCCAGCAAGGACATTGGCGGCAATCCTGATCCTCGTTCGCCAACTCCAGAAATAACTCGGACTCCATTACAGGTATAATTAGTACTTCCGGGGTTTTTAAAATAAATGTATGTTATTATATTAAATTTATAAAATCTTGTGTTTTCGGCTCCATTACTGTCAATCTAAGATTATGAACGATCATTCATAAAACCTGGTCAGTAATAAATCTACTACTTTTTATTTTTCGTTTAGGTCGCCTATAATGTTCTTATTTATAATAAAAATTAATAAAGATTTTTGTTTTAGAATAAACCGGGATCGAAACATAACATTACTAAAAATATGGACTTAAGAAACGCCTTAGAAAACGATAAAAGTGAAGGAAAGTATATTCATAATAACCCAATTCTATCAGCAGTTATTAAAAACCACTTGCAGTCATTTGACCCTAGGTCCCCAACTCAGGAATTCAATAGAACACCAATTGTAATAACTTCAAAAACAAGTGATTCTAGGCAGGAACAAAAGTGTAATTTACTTAATAGTCGAGGTAGCCCCACACTAGATAACACACTTGATAGTAGTCACGTTGAGTTATCACCTGTGTGTCATGAAGTTGTACCCAAAAACCTCTGCAATGAGTTCTATGACATGAATCTTACTGATAGCTTAAAGGACGAAGAACCACTTGGTTCTTCAACTGCATCTACTGACGCAATCGAAAATAGTATCCCCAAAGATTCACCAAAACCTACTGAGCTTCTGGAAACAAATTTTGACTATGATGAAAATGGTAAAATTGAAACCAGTGAAGAGTATCCAACTGATGATATTATAAATAAAAATGAAACATTATTCAGCCTCTTAAACCCACAATTAAACAATATTCCAAAATTTAAAATACTTAATGAAGACCCTCGATCACCTTCCATAGGTATTGACAGAACACCAATAGTTGTAGTCCCAACACATGAAGAATCTTGTATTGAAGAAAATGTGGAAGATATGTCTAGTGAATTGCTGATTAAAGTATTAGAAAATTCAAATTCAGATACAAAAAAAAATAAAAATGAAGAAATAAATTCTGAAGGTATCCTTATTTATGAGGATGAGGGAACTCATTTAAATGATACCCCTAAAAAATCAAAGTCTGCGAGTAATGGTGGTGCAAGAACTCCATTATTATGCATGAAGAACAAAACTGAACCAAGTCATGGTAGATCCAAGTCTGCTAATACTTTGTTTGACCCAAAAGTTAACAAAGGTATGTCCCAAATACCAAAACGTGTTTCTCATATTCCAAGGCTTAAATCATTAACAAAACCGAATGGTCTTTCACTGGGCAGTAGTATTTCTCTTAAAAATGCCACCATTAATGGAGACTGTGAGAATACACCACCACATTCTCATCGCGATAAATGGGACAAAGAAAGCAGCATTGTCCTTTAATAGTTTTAATCATAGTGTAATTTTAGAAAGTTTTGCAAAGTGTTACATTATTTCATTTATCTATCCAGATATCTTAGAAATTAAAAGTTAAAATGGTTGTGTACAACAAACTTTCTAAAATTAAAAACTAATGTTAAATTTGTGCTTTATTAAACATATGTATCACATTTAATTATCATAATTTTATAATAATTAAAAAGTAACTGACTTTTTGTCCTTTTATATTATATTTTGTTACTACAGCATTCAACAAATTTTCAGACATTAACTTTGATATAGAAACTTGAGGCAAAAAAATTAAGTGTGTCTGCTTTTCCCAATGAATCTAACCTTATTATAAAACAATATTCGTGTTGGGGTTTATGAACATGTCTACAATGGTTTTTTGAAAGAAAGTAGTAGGACAGATATCCTTGGTTACAACTAATATTTCAATCGAAAATAGGTGCTTCAGTTTAAATTGTTTTTTTTCTCTTAAATATGAGTGAGCACATTTGGTAGTAGTTGTCTAATTTTCTATTAAGCTATCATAGGTATGGCATTAATATAATAAAAGGATAACTCACACTTTTGCAAACATTTATTATGTTTTACAATTTAGTATATTATATTATGTTTTTTATAGTATGCTTAGTTACATGGAAATTAAAAAATATGCCATAGATGGAATGACTGAAAATTGTCAGATTGCATTAGAATTTTTTTTCATATAAATCCTCTTAAATTCTTCACAGATCCCATAGAACTAAAAATAAACTTAATATTAAGGTTTGATAAACTATAAACTGGCTTTATTAACATTAACAGTAATTATGAACTAAACAATTTGAGTAAATCAATATGTGTAAACATTTTAGTGCACACAAGAATCGTTTTCTCTACATTTAGTTAAGAAAAATAACAAATACATAGATTCGATATTAGAATCTGCATTATTTGTTAGTAGAAACTACAACACATGACAAATCTAAGAACGGCTTTTAATCTAACATCAAGATAACATCATAAATATTTTAAATGCATAACGGTAAAATACGATGTATTCATTACATGAACATTAAGCAGCACAACAACAATTTATATTAATTTACCTATAACAGTGATCCAGTGTTAGAAACAATAATTACATTATTATTACACAAGTTTTTAAAGCCACAACTTAAAATACAGATTAAAGTAAATTTGAATTATTTTTTTTATATATATTCCATTAAGTAAACATTAGTAAAAAAAGGCCTGTCTATGTAGCAAAAAATAAGAGATGAGTGCTCAATTTCAACTAGATACTTTCAGTTTAGTTAAAAAATGTGGCAATATAAATATATCACAGTGACGAATTTTATTATGAATTTGCATATCACAAAGTATATAATGATAGAAAATAAGCTGAACCTTGAACTCTGCTTCCCTAATCAACAGTAGATAAAGAAATATGAACAGTTGGCCAAATTTTGCATTTAACTAATTTTCATCTACAGCTTATATTACGATTTACAAAATTGTAAACCATCTTTATAGGATTATCCTTATTGATAGTAACACAGAAGTTAATCTGCGTGTTCTTATGGTAATATTTTTAAAAAGTTTACATCAAAGTTTGGGGCAAGATTCTTACACTTAAAAACATCAAAAAATTCTGTTTTTAATAATGAAAGAAGCATTCTAATCGAAAAAATGTGTCGCTAAAAATTCACTATTTAATAGACAAGTTTTAAGCCTATTACTTAAACTACAGAAATCTTTCGATTATACAATTGGAAGTTAAATCTGTTTAAAATAAATCAGTCTGACAATTGTAATTTTCTATGAAAATAGAAGATGGTAACTTCGGAAAAGAAATGTATTATGTACCGATACTTTTAATTCAAGAAATTAATCAGAGTTAATACGAGGGCTTTTTAAGTGGTGTCGTTTGCTAAACTCCTGCGATAATTAAAAAAAAACATATGGCAATTGAGAATTCTAAAACAATGTTTTCAGATTGGAGGAATAGTTTTACTGTATCGTCTATTAAAAGGTAAAAAAAAATCGGTTGTAAAAATGGACTTCGAATTTGCGTTTGCCGCAAGACATCACGAGCCGTATGATACTGCACCAAAGATGTTTTCGAACACCTAAAACGACGAAATTTTTGACCATCCCTACAAACGTAACGATTTTTTTACGTTTTTCAAAATAAAACAGTCTTTCCAATAGTACGAAGTGTTGACACATACAAATCGGCCATTTTGACTTCGGAGTGGAATAAATGTTTTAAAAACTCAAAAGGCAATAAATGGTAATAATTATTTCAAACAACACAATGGCAGCCCTGGTACTTATTTACTACAAATTTCATAAATATTTACTACAAGCAATAATAACAAATACATTTTCAGTATGATCTAGCATTTTAGGTTAATTAGGATTAAGAATAATAAATCCAAGCACTGCTTACATGTCCAGTGAAGCATCTTTCTCTGTAATTAGTAAGGGAAGTTAGTAAAAAACTTAAAATTTAAAACACAGATTTCCAAACATATGTACATATTGTTACCACAAGAAAATTAATAGGAAATATTAACATTCAATAAACAAAATATTAATGTTCCATCCTTCATTTGAAGTGTTTAATATGACATAGAAAATGTAAGTAAAGTGTATATTACATGTATAAATTATTGTAATTTTTCCTATCCTATTCTTCCTCTTCTATTTGATCAATGTTTGATCTATTTATATATCAAGCGAAACAATGTATTTATTTATTTCTTTGAAAGTACACAAGTAAATATAAAGTATAAATATACATATAAAAAAGGAAGTGACAATTGTTGCAGTTTTTACATAAAATATGCATAGTTGTTTTCTTTCTTGACCACAAATTATATTGAAAAAATTAAATAAAACTTTTAATTAACATTTAAAATTATTCACATTGGAAATTTATACAATTAAATGCATAAGCATTTCTTTTCCATCAAAACAATGTTATAGTTTTACCTTCAACTGCATTATCCATATTTTTTCCGATAAAATCACGCAACTCTGTATATGCTTTGTCTAAATTGTCATTGAGAATAAGAATATGGAAGTTTCCAGTCTCCTTACCTGAAATAGTTTACAATAAACATTAAATTTAACACTTATTTTAATTAGTAAATAGTTAACATAACTTTCAAACACCAAGAAACGCATAGTTACTTAACCAAAGCTGGGCCTCAGCTTCTACTTAACATACCACTGATTTTCAAGCAACACACACATTTTTGCTTATAAAGTAAAAAAAAACATATATATCTAAAAGATATACAAAATCCCAATATGTCTGTCATAGTTTAGCTATTATTTTAATACTGTGTGGGCATTTGAATGATCAGATTCCTTTGACTTCAATAAAAATAGTATGTTCCTTCAAATGGGAGTTTTGAGGTCCATAAGACTTGAGATATATTCATAATGTTGATAATGCACGATAACATGTTGACTGAATATTATAATTTACAAATCTGGTAGATAAAAATAAACCAGTTAATAGAACACCAATATTAAGATACAATTTTATAAACATATGATGGACTATATCTGGCAGTGATCACGTGCAATCATCTAAGGTAAGGAATAAGGTTATTTGATATATCATAAGTAAAATAAATGCATACCTTTATATAATCCACTCTTTATAAAATTTCATAATGTACATACCATATTCAATCTCATGGAGAGCTTGTTTCAATCGCTTCTGGAGTGCATCTTCTTGTTCAGTATTGCGATTGCGGAGTCGTCTCTCGAGCTCTTCTATAGATGGTGGCATAACAAAGACAAGCAAAGGATCTAAATCTGTTCTCTTAATTTGCTTAACTCCTTCAATTTCTATGTCAAGGACACAAATTCTACCAGTACGCCTTACATCTTCAACAGCTTTCTTGCTGTAAAAAATAAAATATTTGTGTGATTCATAATATTTATATATCAAAGACTACTGTCTAACCCAAACAATTACTGAAAAATTATTAAATATTTAAGTAATTTTGACATTTCTATTAGACCAATTTATTAGCAATATTCCACAATAAAACCCTAAAAAACTTGACACATGTTTGTACTTCATATACTGTGAACATTATTAGCTTCTATCATATGAAATAGTATACATTTAATGATGTTTCTAATTTTTAAACTAATAAATAGAAACAAATAATTTTATTCAGCAGTTTTTGGTTACTGTAAATAATGAGTTTTAAAATATATTTGTGAATTGGATGTTTGCCAGGTAAACAAGAAGCACATGGTATAGAAGGATGATCATACCTTGTTCCATACATATTCCCACCAAAAACAGCCGTCTCAATGAACTCTCCTTTATTAATAGCCGACAACATTTGTTCTTTTGATGTAAAGTGATAATGAACCCCATCCTTTTCGCCGGGTCGAGGACCTCTTGTTGTGTGAGATACGCTAAAACCAAACTTGTCAGGGAATTCTTTTAACAAACGTTTTAATAATGTGCTCTTCCCAGATCCTGAAGGGCCACAAAGGACTAAAGGACGAGGACCTTTTTGCACCATGTTAATGAAAACTGAAAATCAAAGAAAACCGCATTTACTTAAGGTTATCAGACTTATTTTCTTTTTAAATTTAAGTCTGCTTACCTCTTAGGTAATTCGTGGTAGTAGCGGTTGATAAAACTTAGTATTAAGTAAGTATTTTAGTCTTGTAATGAAATTTTACGTTAATTACACGTAAAACGTACTAATAAAAACACTGTGCGCCTGTTAACATTAAAATTTTAGCGCAGATTACTTAATAAATTTGGGAAAATATTCTCGATTCACCGCAATGTCATACACCTGACAGTGACACTTTTGATTGTTACCAACTTTTAAAATTATAAAAGCCTTAGGTCGCATATAGTTTTACGTATTTATTATATTTCTTTGATCCTGTTTTATTTCCAAAGTAAATTAATCAACTGAAAGGGGTCAACCATGCTTTATCTAGTATCTACGTATGTAGCTATCTAAAACTATAATGCTCAGTCCAGAATTTGCTGAGACTCCGAATCGATCATAGAATATGGAGATACAGATTCTTAGAATTTCCTTTGCGATCGTATGAAAAACGAAACCTTATAAAGTTTAAAAATTGTACTAGTAATTTTAGTCTCAGTCTCAAACACGACACAAATATTTAAATTAATAAATTATTCAGAAATTTGAAAGTAATAAACTATATTTTAGTAAATACAAGTTTTTCTTATAGTAATGGTCGAAAAAAGATTGTCTTAAAAAAAGCATTGTTTTGAAATAAGTAGGACTTATTTCAAATGCTTTTTTCACAAACTCAATGGATATTTTTATAGGGTTAGATTTGATTCTCTCGTATGAACTTTTGGCATTAGAAATCTGTAAGATGTTATATGTCTATGCGTTTTAAGAAAAATATACTAGTATGAATTACGGCAGTACTTTTTTTTTAAATTGATATTACGGTAAAAACTTCGTATTGACTAGCCGCAAGTTAGAATCCAAGTTCTTCACTGCCATTTGCATTTTGTTTACACTGAAATTTGTCATTTTGTAATACTATAAATGTCTACAGACTAGGACGATTATTTTACTCGCTTACGAGTAATCTAATGTCTTGTGTCTTTGCAACATCAATACTCTATGGTGCTTAAAAGTCAACAAATAATTATATTTATTTTAAAATTTAAATAAAATACAAGCTATATAATAAAAAGTTAAAGCTATTAATTCAAATTTAAAATATATAATTTTATATACTTACTAAATATTATAATGAAAATAAATTAAAGTTAAGTCTTAAAAGAGAAGTCATTTGACTTCCGTGCATCACAGTCAGCCAATTGCGAAAGGATCCTTTACATTTTCTATTGCCATCCGTTATTTTCAAGCTTACAAGCGCTCTTCGTCAACGTCTAATATAGTTTAAATAGTTCCAGTTATAACAGCTGTTGTATATCAAGTTTAATAATTATTAGATTAGATGCTTTAACACTTTCATTTCTTTGTAATACTGGTTTTATGTTATAATCTTTCTGTAGGTTTTTTAAAACCAAAAATGGAAGTTCAGTCAAGACGGGCCCGTCTGGTAAGTATTTATAACGTCATTATTCAATTTTTTCAATACTTTTTACGCTTGTCATATCGACTTTTCTGTTTAGCTGCATCACGTAGATGAGAATGCTCAAGTGGTTAGAGGTAAAACTATCGCGTCACGACCGAAAGACCAAGGATTGACGGTGCGTGGAGTTTTGGGTGAAGTAAATGCTAACTCTGATATCCATCGTGAATTTTCTGGAAAAGTTGCCCTCGCTGCAAATCAGATTGAGAAGAAGATTCAAAAACCTGTTCTACGGAGGTATATTCTTAACTTATTACATTTACAATATTGGCATGCATTATTTCTTATCATTATTTATTTGTGTATTAATTTTATAGAAACTACTGTCATGTCCAATCAAAAATTGACACAGGGCTTTCTGCTAAGTCCATTCAAGTTTCAGCAAGACCACCTCTTCGTCGTGAGGAGAGCACAGGAGGCCTAGCATCTAGGGCAGCATTACTAACCAGAGTAAGATATTCTGTTAATTATTCAAATTCGGCTTTTAATTTTCAATGTAGAAATTAAAGTAAAATCAAAAAGTATGGTATAAATAGGTCTTACAACTTTTATATTTAGACTTTTGGCTATATAAATATAAGTTATGTTTTGTTCATGTTTTTTATAGGGAAGTATGTTACACATGTCTGTGTCTGATACATATTATTAAGTAAAAGAAATTTGTAGGATTTGAAATGTTTACAAATAACATATAAGCTAGTGTCGATTGTTTTCACATTTTATTTTAAACAACAAAGTAATTTCTTAATTTCCCTGGGTTTTCTATATATAGTAATAATAAAATTAAAGATATACAAGTCCTGCATACCAGAAGAAGTTAAATAGAATAATTATAAAGTTTTAATATGCAACTTTACAATATGTTATATTATACAACAGATTTTATTTCATTCAATTTTAATATATTATACTGTTTTAATTTATTTATTTCCCTACCAAATCTTTTTTTTTCAAAAATATATTTGAATATATAAATAATGTAAATTTGTCTATTTCATACATATTCCAGGCTGCAGCCAAAGAACTTATTAAAAAAGACAGTGAAGGTAAAGAGAATGTTCTTCAAGGAAAGATATTTGCTAAAGAATTAAAAAAACCAGTTAAACTTGTTGCAATTAAAGAATTGAAAGAGAAAAAACCTGTTAAAGACACAGCTGAATCACTAAGTAAACTGAAAATAGGTGAAAATGAATTCCAAGGTGCAAGAAATGAGGAAAATACACATGAATTACCTGATGACATTGAAGACATAGATGCCGGTGACAATAATCCACTTCTGATGTCAATTTATATTAAAGATATTTACAGATACCTGACACATCTAGAAAAAATATACCCCATTGAAGAGAACTATTTAAAAAATCAGGTTTGTTTGATGTTAATACTCTACCATTTCTGATACAAATAGTATGGTTCAAAATTAACATGAAAATTATAAATTGTTAAAATTGGGTATACCTGCAGTACCAACTTACTTCAAAACAAAAACCTTTCCCTCACACCCACATATGAAAGTGTAAGTTTTTAAGCTTGTTAAGTGTCAATAAATTTTAAATATTATTTCAGGCTATAATAACTGGTAACATGAGGGCTACACTAATAGATTGGCTAGTGGAGCTCCAAAATCAGTTCTCTTTGTTAGTAGAGACTTTCCAGTTGGCTGTTGGAATTATTGACCGTTATTTACAGGTAAATTTTTCTATGAAACAATAAATAAAAAAGAAATTGACATACAGCACAATTTTTTCTAAATATTTTACATAGATTCCAAGTTGACTTCTGTAGATTATTGTAGTATTGCAATTTGAAATTGATTGAGAATTGTGTTATTGTATTTCAGGCGGTACCAAATGTTCCAAAAGAAAAATTACAGCTTATTGGTGTAACAGCTATGTTCATTGCAAGCAAATATGAGGAAATTTATGCCCCAAGCATTGAAGATTTTGCTTACATAACTGACAATACGTATACCAAAAACGACATTATTAAATGTGAAAAGCAAATAATGACTAAACTAGGATTTTGTCTCGCTAGACCAATTCCCATTAGCTTTTTGAGGCGGTAAGATTATATTAAACCTATATACCCTATTATTATCAAATCAAAGAAAAAGGACGAACCCCGGAGACATTTCTCTGAGGCTTGGTTGAAATTATATGAAACCTGAAGGTCCAAGCTTCTATTCAAGAAGATTACTTTAAAGTTTTTAATATATTTGTTATGATAAATTTTTAAAATTTCTTAAAAGTGGGATGTATTTGCTTTAAATGAGTTGCCATCTATTTATGTTCACAGACAAGTCTTATATAAATATGTTAATTAAGTCTTACACTTTCAGGTTTGTAAAAGCAGCCCATGGGTCATCAAAGAATCACCACTTGGCTAAATACTTTGTTGACCTATGTCTAGTCGAATACTCAATGGCTCATTACAGGCCTTCAGAACTTGCGGCTGCAGCCATCTGCCTTTCCTTGCACTTGCTTTCAAAGACAGCACTTGAAGAGGTTTGGTCACCAACATTATCATACTACTCAGGCTATACATTCACACATATTGAACCTATTATCAGAAAAATAGCTAAAATAGTGTTTTGTGTAGAAAAATCAAAATTCCAAGCTGTTTATCAAAAATACACTAGTGCCAGTCTAGCCAAAGTGTCAACACTTCCTCAAGTAAAGGGACCTGCTTTATATGATTTGATAAGGTGTAGTTAATTTTAGATTATTTTATAAGTATGGTTGACTGAGTTTTGTAAACGTTTTAGGTATTTCTTAGGATTATTTTTTAACTTTAGAGACTTGTAAGTAATGAATTTTGTGACATGAGTATATATTTATTTGAAATCCCTTTCTTACAATAGTGTCTAAATTTTTTAATGAAAAATTTTTAACGACTCAAATACAAGATATTTGATTGAAATTTGCTATATCATATTTCATTGACGTTAATTACAATGTGATTCAACCAAATTGAATTGTTATATGGAAGTTTGATTTTATATGAAATATTTTGATATTTAATTATTGTACCTTAAGCCGCCTGACTACAACTTTTTATTTTAATTATTACTGTATGTATTAAAAATGCAAGTAACAAAATTTGCATTACTAGCATTATTTTAACAGTTTTCGGCCATTTTAATTGCATATTTTGAGTCTTTCCTTTAAAATGCCAGTGATCTTGCTCCAGTTTTTTCTTAAAACTAATATTTTCATTTTCTAATATATTAATTAAAAAACCATTTACGGTCATTTTGATTCGAGTGAATCCTGAATTTGCATTTATTTATACGACGGATATAATAGCTTACTCTAAATGTTCGTAATTTTGTTAAATAAAAGTTTTACAATAAATGTGTTTTACTTCCCATTATTTCTTTTATTTTTCATGAAAAGTCCCTACTGTTTACTTACCCAAAATATTCGAATGTTCTTTGTGGCCACCTCTGTAAAATTATATAATTTTGCTAAGGGCCTAAATTTTGGGTTTTCGTTAAATATTTTTGGAGTAAATGTTTGCTATAGTTGCCATAGCTGGGAAGTGAATCAATTCATCCTAAAATGCTGAGAGTATGCAAAATAAGAATGGAAATTAGTATGTAAGGTATAATGAAGCATCGTAAGAGAGTTGATATTTGATCCAATCCATTATATTATCACTAAGTGGCATCACTAAGACAGAGAGACAACCAAAATGGAGGCGGGCAGGTCATATGCCAATAGAGCAAGATGAAAGTTGACAACCCTCGTAACAGAATGGCAAAATGAGGATAAAATCTTTGTAGTCGCCGAGGCTACTGGGATGAGGAAGACCAGGGTCAAAGAATATTAAGAGATTCGGTGATTACGATAATCTTGTTTCGATGTTCTAGTTTTAGTCTGTAACCGTTGAGGTGGAAGATTTTAACGGGATAGGGATGCAAAATTTATGGCGGAGACTTGGTATTCGGTGATAAGTGAAACCGAATCTATATTCGGTCGAAATGTAAAGATTAATACAGATTTTAACTTCAAAGATTATTAAGATTATTTATATTTATCGTATTACCATTTAGAACTCTGCTTAGACTCTGTGGTTCTTCTTTAATTGTTTTCAAAATTATAGTTTAGAAAGCGAGTATGTAAATTCTGAAGGTTCTTAGCTGAAATATAACCGCAATCAGCATTACCGTTGCTTGAGAAGTGACCTAAAAACGTATTGTTAAGTGAGACATAAAGTACGTAGACGTCAAGATTTTTTCAACAAGGCCACGTTTTGTCAGCTTGCTATAGCTAAATAGTAAAATAACATAAGTTTCATATATGGATATAAAACTTATGTTACTTTACAGGCAAAGCACGGGTGCGTTCAAAGTACCTACAACCAATTCTTAATTATTCAAGCGTTTCATACTTTATAATACGATTACGTACAGTTTTAGTTGATGTTACCTTATTGATCAAGATTAAATATTGCTAAAACAAGAACGAAACTTAACTTGCCGTAGAATTCTATTTATTTATTATTTTTAAGAATTTCTAATAACGAAGTGATGAGCTGTTAGGTATTAGCACAAATTACTCGTAGTACAAATTAGGCTATTTCCTTATCTATGTATAAGTGGCTATTTTATCTTTAAGGTATTTTCGCACCTTTAGCCGTAACATATTCTCGTATTTGGTGTACCTAATGCTTGAAACGGGGAGGATTGCCTCGTAAATATTTTGTAAATGCAATTTACGGTACGGGAATCCTCTTAACGCAATGTTGGAAATTTAGTGAGCCCTCGACGATATTTGGTTTTAGGCGAGTGTATAAATAGATTAATTATTTTCTAATTCTTATGTATTTTGTAGCTAGGTATAATATCATTATATTGTCTTATTTACCCGCGTAATATATGCCGTAGTAAATACTCACTTGTAAGAAGTTAAAACACAAGACGTAGCCATTTGAGCTTAGTTACAAGAGACATGGTAGCGTTCTTATATTGTGATTTAAAACCAAGACAATATTTTTAGCCATCGCACCTACAAAATATAGTCTAGACTTATCTCGTAAATTGTTCGCACAAGCTTATATTTCAGAAGTTAGCTATGTCTGGCAACAAAATGTTCCATATTATTGTCGTGTTATACTTTTCTACTTAACGTCGGGAGTCGCAAGTGTCTCCAAGTAGCATTGCTTCCGTTGTTTCCCAAACTTTTAACGAGTTTGTCGGACACGAGTGGAGCACGAAGACTGCATAGCACATGTTACATATAAACAATGCTACAAATATTAAAGGTCTCTTACCTAATTTAAGTTGGGAAGAATAAGTCTTGATTAAAGGCGACACTTAGGTATACAGTGGGCGAAAGTTTTTCAAGAACTAAATGAAAGTTTATTGCTGCTAGCGTAATGAATATAATCTCGTGTTGAGATGAAAAAGGACAAAGAGACTAACTTTTGTGGGATTATAATGAAATATTGGTTGGTTTGCTTACTTCGGTAAACATGAATTAACTGACATGATACGTTGGTTACAATATAACATTTTTCCTTTTAATAATTCCAAGATTAGTTCTGTATTATTTTAAAATTTGAATAATATCATAAATTTCGATTATTTAATTAATTATGTATCCTCTTTAATTCAGTTTAATGATGGCAGGATTATTAATATGATATTAATGACCAGTAAATATTATCTCTCTGAAATGTCACCTAAATGCTGTTTAAACTATAAAGACGCGTAGTGGACTGAGTATTATTTTCCATATCTATATTTTTTTTAGTTCCCGTTCACATTGTACATAACACAAAAACAAAATTATCTATCGCTGTTTAAGTAACAGAAATATTTATTAACAGTATTATTTTCACTTAAAACCGATCACTATGTAATATATATTTATCGTTATTATATCATTGTTTATCCTTAGATAAAGGTATATCATAAGATGTATATAGCAGAATTAATATTTAAACAAAAAATAAAAAATCCTTTGCACGTGTCCATGAAGATTCGAAACAATAATATTTTTTGTATATTCATTATTCATTGTAATTTTTTGAGGTATAAACAATAAATAAATCCTATTATTTTAATTTATTCTAAAATAGAACAACCAAACGAAAATTTCACATCTTAAAAAAATAAATCGCTCCTAGCTTGTTAGCTGTGCCTTGCTTAAAAGCGATCTGCAATTGTAGTCGGACCACGGGCACTTAAAACTGCCGTTAAAAGGGGCACAGCTTCAAAAGCATCGTATAAATAACGCAGGTTTTTACCGCTGTGACGATATTTTACGATTACATTTCATTTTCTTTTGCTGATTTGTGCGATATCATACGAGGTGACTAACGGTGCCATTTATATTGCATTTTAATAAGACTTACTTAACGGATATCATAGCCTTTTTTACATTATCCTTGAAGTATATAGTATTTAGTTATATTTCAAGTAATAGAAATCTCGAAAAACAAGGACAATATTATTTCATTAAATTATTAATGTATATTTATATCACAAAACTAGTACATTATACATTCTTTAAGAAAGAATGTAACTAAAAGAATTTTTTATGAGTCATTTATGTTTAACTTAAATTAACCAAAAAGCTTTTTTATATAAGTAAGAAGCAAATAAAGTAAAGAAAGATAATAAAATTATTGTTGACCTATTCCAGATATTAGTATTGCATACTGCCAAAAAAATCTTTCATTGTATTTATGGAAAAGAACTTGTCCTTCTTTCACAGTTGAGCATCCTCATCACAAATATTTGAAACATACACTTCCCTATCAAACAATTTCCGTTTCAACTATTTAATTTCTTAGTAATTCTGAATAGCTGGAGACACTATCACATTTGTTTTCTTTAAAATTCTCTTATTATTAGCAGGCATTCAAAAACATGGTAGGATCTTTATTATCATCTTCACGCTAAATACGTTTTATTGTCTGACACGATTTCATACTACTATGGTGTTGTTCTAAAAAGGGCATTCTAATATCTCTATAAAATTGTCGAACTTCCTAAACAGAGTCACATGATTTACGACGTGTTATCAATAAATTGTCTTCGAAGGGACTTCAGCAAGATTCGCGTCAGCATGGGTTTCGGCAGTTGGCAGGGTCGGACTGATTGCTCCATTCATCTGGCCGGTGGGTTAAAGGTTCTGAAATAAAATAAATAAGGGAATCCTCAATTTATCGTTGTATTGATATAAATTTATCGTTTAAAAAACATTTATTAAGTTGGTACTTAATAAATGTTTTTTAGTAATTATATCATCGAGTATAATAGTTTGATCTGGAACTTTCAATATTATTATCTACTGATTAGTGAGGATTTAGTGAGGCTTACTATGGGCAAGGTACAAAAAGTATAATTGGATACATACTTAATATTTAAGACAATATATAGCTACGTAAGAATAACAATAACAGGGCAATGTGTTTTTAAATATTCTGCAATGACGGAGGAAGGATGCATCGATTCGAAATGTTTACCATATAACAGATATTCTCTGTTACATGTATATTAAAATAATCACAGGCGTCTGGCGAAATATTTACAAATGCATGTCAAGACTAACTTACATTTGTATTCATAGTCTTAATCATATTTTTCTCTTGTTATTTTACGTCTTGTTTGTGTCCCTTTGATTGTTCTCTATAATCGTTTACGACTCATCTATATGTATATCTGTGACAGTGACTGTATTCTATGTGTGTATAATATGATGTATTTGTTGTGTTTCTTGTAATAAATAAAAAAAAGCATAACTTGTACATAACTAACAAAATATACATTAGATTTATATCCACAGCTGATAAATGCATGAATAACATTCATAATAAAAAACCACTGGAAATGGTTAAATTTAAAAATGTGCATAGATAATATATATTTTAATATGAAAACATACGCAATAAAGTAACTTAGCTTAAAAATCCAGCAGTTATCGTAACATAATAGTGATGACTTTGTTTAGAAAACGTAATAAGGTGGTGATATATCAAAGTTTAAAATTTTGCAGTTTACTTCAGCGCCTTTTTACTTTAAGCAAGACTTAAAACCTTTTATTGGTGCATCAAAAGCCGATTCAATTTCATACTTGTATCCATTACCTACATAGAAAAGTGAACAAAGCCGATAGGTTCAGTCGATGCGTACTTATACTTGCGAAGTTTTTCAAAACCGCTCTCAGTAATGTCTGTATTACGTGCGAGTGCATCTACAATAGGCAATTTTATCGTACCACGTACATTTTGTGTCGTAGCTATGAATTGATTGTGACAATACCTTCACGTAGATCTGGAAGCGACAAAAGCCTTAAGCTTTTACGATCTTAGTTGCGATGCATAAACAAAATAAAAGAAAAATCAGGAATAAAAATGGAGTCTGTATTGTTGAACTGAGTACAATGTTGTATTATTACTAGCTGAGACCCGCGGCTTAACTTCAATTAATATCTACGCATATTTCATGTTATCTCCTCTGATATTCATTGAAATTGCATGATGCCAAGGCCAATTTTGGTCAACATTAAATACATATTCATATAGTTTTTTTTTCTAACAATTACTATAAATTTCGTCCTTTCTTTAATCTCCTTTAATTTTTTTTTATTAATTATTACCAAAAACTTTTGGCAATAATTGGAAATCTATGTCTCTATTTTATATTATAAACATCGATCCGATTCGATGGATTGTGTTTGATAGCTTAACATACAAAATTGTACTGAAAATATTTATAATATATAATAAAAAAGTTAAATTATACTAAGCAATTTACTATCAGATAGACGATGCACTGCGGGATACCGCGCTCAAGTCGTTGGCTGAATCTCTTCCGTTTCCGTTTGATTCCTTGGAACCCAGGAGATAATAAATCTTAAAGAACATATACGAACATTGCCCACTAAGGACGCATGGGGCAGAGACATGTGAGCTTTAGTAACCCTTAGTATGTATATTGCTGTATCATAAATATTTTAGATTCATATATACATATATAATACATAAATAAATATTTGTATCAAATTACTTATAATTATCTGGCATTTTATGCCTGAAGACTAATGACACTATTTTAGTAAAGGTACCGTAATTTTTTCATCGCATCATAAACACAATATAACAGAAGGAGACGAATAATTACTTTCGATTAGTTACCATAGCGAAATGTGGATAATGAATAAACTTAATGAAAGAGACTAATCATGAATAACATTTAAAAGACAAAATTTTGTTATACATGTCTGTTGTGTACTTTTCAAATAATTCTGACGGTTAGTGACATTGTAATTCAGTTATACTATGAGTTTAATGGTTGTGAATGTAAATAATATATATACAGTATCTGTACACTGAGTTACAATTGTAACTTATGTATGTTACAGATATATACGTTCCTTACTTAAATTTTGATCTATAATTGAGGCTAAAATAAAATAATATTTCCATTTCTTATTTAAAATCTTTTATTAAAATCCTTGTTTTAAAAATAATTATTTATTTAAAAAAAGATTGGGTTTTTCAGAGGTTTTAAATATTTAGTATAAAATGAAGATCAGAAATTAAGAGGATATTTTTATGAGTTTAGAAGTTGTTTAACACAAAATATTTGTATTTTTAGATAACCCTCAAACAATATCTGGTTTGCTAATTTCAATTTCTTTATCCGTCAAGGTTCAAAAATAGTACAAAATTATGCTTGTAAGTTTATTGAGGAATAATAATCCATTGATGTAATGGATAGTAATAATTCTATAAAATTGGGTGTTAAAAAGTTGTTTTCCCTAACGATTCGCTCTAAGAAAAAAGGGTACTATCAAATCTCAAAGATTACAGATTAATTTATTAAATATGTAAACAAACAAAAAACAGTCAGGGGTGTTCGAAAATAAATTAAAGAAAAATTGTTCTCACAGGTTCAAAAAAAATGTGGAAGTTTTCTCCAAAACGCTTTCAATTTCTCTTGAGGGACAAAGGATGAATGGTATGTAATTTGTTTGCCAAGGTGTTTTAATCAAAAGAGATCCGCATATCCTTATAACAATAGTTTCCAAAAAAAAGAGTTTTGGAGCAAGAAAGTATAGAATTATTAACATCCCTAAGCCCGATAACTAATGATTTCTATATTTCCTAAAATAAAGAATAAATTGGTGGTAGAGATTTTCATCACTAAAACTTGGACGCCTACAAAACGGCCAGGAGACCCCAATCAATGGAATCTCTTCAATGATTGATTCCATCGTATGGAAAAATATGTCAAATTTCGCGGAGAATACTTCGAAAACCAATAAATACATTTTTAAATAGTAATGTTGTGTCATATCCTTGATTCTCGAAATTTTCAGTGCCGCCCTCGTAGTATATCTTAATGAATGAGTTTAAAACAAACAGGTTGTGTTATAAGCCAAATCACCATCAAGATCACATTGTTCAAAAACTTTAGTTCAAAGAATAAACTGTAATTGTGTGAGCACAATTCGTGAGAATATTCTTAACTGAAGTGTTAGGAAACTCTGAACTTTTGTCGTAAATGTAAAGTCACAAATAAACGTACTGTTGAAACACTAATATCTAATATTGCTGGTTGGAGAGAATTTAAGCTTTATGCGAGTGTTTATTAAAAATAATAAAAAATAAAAACTATACTAATAGCTCAACAAAGGATCGGTAGGCATTTGCTTTGCAAAAATATGAAGCTGTAAATAATTATTAAATAAAGTAAGAAAATAATTGTTTCTTAACTTTTTAGGTCAATGTAAATACGAATAGTGGCAAAGTAATTCCAGTGGACGTAAATTCAAAGTTTCCTCGAAGTCTCTTTTAAGCCTTCTTTAGTTTCGTTTTCGCGTTTTTATTTGCAAAAAAAAGGTACAGCGCATAGGACTAACTTTCTGGCAATCAGCAAGTCTAACTTTGGGGTGGGTTAAATCAAAGGGTTCCGGTTTTATGAAGACTTATATCAGACTTACCTTCAAGTTGAAATTAGATTTAATCTGAGTCGAAGCTTTAGGATTGAATTTTGTAAACAATTTCGAATAACTCTACAAGTTGCAGGCTTTGTTAAAATACCAATGGGAACCAGGGATAGCGTTGTTTGGAAATTCCGCTAAAATGAATTTGTACTTATATTGGTTTAGGTTTATATTGGTTTTGTAAATGGGAAATGCCTATTTAATTGTGCATATTTTTGTTACTTGTTTACTCAAGTACCACAGCACCCGCGGGGTCTCCCTTGAGGTGTTTGTTTTGTGTTGAAATAAAAGAGAAAATCGTTATAACATTGTTGGAACTGAGGCTATATCGCTGGTTGAAATGCACGCAAATTTCATCTTTACGTGCGTACTTGAAAACTATATTAAATTCTGTTAAAACTGGTATGTTTTGAATTAAACAGATTCTGTGAAAAAAATTTCCTATCAAAAGGTCTGACAACTGCGATCGACATTGTTGTTCATAAAAGTATGAAACTATCGTATGCCACTCACGAAAACTGCCATGTCGACAATAGCCGGGGCCGGATGTGTGTTTCTCTTTTGTACGGGCTTTTAACACCGAACCGATCACAAACCGTCAAGCAATAGTGAAATCAGAAATTTCTATACAACGGTATTTCTTCTCATATACAATGAGAATGTTTCCACCTTCCTATAAATGTAACATCGTAGAATTACAAAAAAAATAAAAAAAAAATTCTATTCTAAGCCTAATATACACTTACTGTCTTAAAGTTCTCAAATCAATGGTTGTGAAGTACTGCTAATCTACGTCACTTTATACGTTACTTTATACGTAATCGTCTAGTTTTGAAACAACTATGACATCACATTCTTTGCAACACCTCGAACTCATTAATGATAATGATTTAGAATAATAATAATATAATAAACAAAACCCGCTCACTTTAGCCTAAGTTTCTAGTCGAAAATATAAATATAAGCGAAATAGGAATATGAACACCTTAGTAGGAACAATATGCATATTATCAAGGTGAACACTAACGAGGGATTGAAATTATCCATTTCTAGCGGTTTACATTTATGACTCAACAAAAGGGATCATTCAATTTAACAATGCAGATTCATTAGTTACATATCTAGCCACTATAAGTGCTTTAAAATAATACAAATACCTTTCATACATCTTATAAAAGCGAACCACGTACGCAGCTAATTATCCTTTCGAAATCGTCTATCAAGTGTTTTGCTATAAAAGAGCATGAATCGTTCACTTGTATTTATGAGAGGGGTACTTAACGACGTGCTGAATTAAGCCAACATTTTTTCTGAGTGGTTATAAACGGCCTGCTTTCACCCGTATATATTGAAGTGTCGTATATTTTACGATCTATCCCGTTCAAGGGCTCTTCCAGGGCCAAGAGTGGACGAAATTACCTTCGTGTTTTACAAACTGGACAACTTTGTTTTAAGTTGCGATCGGTTTTATGTGCGAAGAAAATGTAACTTACATATGCTAATTAAGTTATTCGAATAACCTTTGCTGTGGTTACATTTAATTTATATTGCTGTTAATTTAGGTTCTACTATTCAAAATCTCGTCATAATGAAAAACAGCTGAAACATAACTTTCAATAAACAACAAACAAAAACCGATAGACAAAGCGATGCGAAATTGTTTAATATGCATTTTAGCGAAATATTTTATAGGGTAGATCTTCAGTGGACATGCAAACGATTAATTAGCGAGGTTATTAATGCAGGACATTAGTCAGGGACCGGCCGTGTCGGCGCTTTGTGCCAGACCTCATCTTATATGGTATTAAAATTCATCTATAAATACTTTTGATATATTTGTAACGCAATTTCAATGTTATATTTTTTGCTATATTAGTAATCTAAAACGGCCACACCAGAAGGTTGTTGTACATGCATACGCATCCCTCTACTTATATATTTTCTTCTGAGATTCGGCATTGAGAGTTTCGTAAACTATTTAGGTTATATATATGGCTTATTAAAATATTGAGCAAGTGTTAAATAAGCGACCTCATTTGAAAAACCCATGCTAAATCGAAAACACTGTAGAGTTACATATGTATAAAAGCTAAAGGAAAATATTACAGTATCGCTAGCGTTATTAAACATGGATGGCCGAGGCAGGCGTACTAAGATAACGTACGTAATCCCATAAAATATATCTTCAAGAACCCGTGTTGCCCGCTAGTTGTAATTACTCAATGATATTGCACAGCATTTTATAATTGACTCCTGTATTGCTGACCATTAAGTGGCCATTTTCTCTTTTGAATGTTTACCACTTCAATTATGAACTCTGAGAAGATACCATTGTTATAAATTAATATATGAGGATATTGACTCAAATCAAATTTAAGAGAAGGAGACAAAGCAGTCTTTTAGTTTAAAGAGTACCAATAGACAATTTTGTTATATACGGCTTATTTTAGGTACCATATCTTTGTTGAAATTCAATTGATACGCATTATATCTCTCAAGAGCAAAGCGTTATTTAAAAAAGTCAAACTTTTTATCCTATAGGAGTTGGTAGTCCATGGGGTGTTTGCTATTATCATTACTCAATTTTTAATTCCTGGCTGTCAAAAATCGTATATCGTATCGATCATTTTCACACACGCCGTAATGGTCAGATGCTTTGTCGCGGCTAGAATTTCACTTCGTTTGATGTGTTTAATTACTTTGTTTGTTCTTGTTTGACTGTTGCTTGCGGTCGCCCCAAGTCGACGCTAACGAAACTGTTAGTATTCCTAAATTAAATGTAACCCACGTCAAACTAAACGAATTGTTACGAAATGAAACCATTATATGTAATATATTTTATGCATCTCGCCTAGGTGTGCATTTATAAAAGGAACAGAATGGAATAAAAATATATTCTTTTTATTTATTCATGGTTAGTGGAGCATACAAGCCTGTACTATTATAAATGTAGTAAATATAATGAACAAATGTAATTGGTCACAGAAAACGAATAATCCCAAAGGATTTTGAAATATAGTACCAATCCCGATGACCGAAAATAAATGTTTTGTTCTGCATTCCTTTGTATTTGACGTTTTAGTTTAAGTCTGGATATATAATTTAAGATTAATTTATTTACATATATCGAGTTTATTAGTAACGATTCGTTATTATCTGACATGTACGGATAAGGTCTTAGTTAAAGTTAGTGTTGTATTTATTCACAACGTTTAAACTTAATACTTTTAAGTCATTTTTAAAAAGTCACTCAACTTTTCTTTTTTGGATTTTAACAAAAACTTTTCTTCACAGATAGGGCTTTGAAAATTTTCCCCCCCCCCTTTAAAGGGGAAAATTTTTTCCCCCCCCTTTTTTCCCCCCCCCCCCCCCTTTTTTTTTTTTTTCTTTTGTTTTCGTCCACATTAAGCGTTTTAATTGATTCCAACGTAGGTAGATACGTCAAAAATTGACAATATTGAGAACGTTTTATTTAAAATAAACTAGTGACAAACTGTGACCCTGCGACATCACTCTCCAAAACAACAAAACTCTTTTTTTTTTTTTTTTTTTATTACATATTTACAATGTGTTTTGATTTATCACATTCTTTCGTTTTTGTTGATCTAACAAACAAACATCGTGTCCATTTTTAAATAAGCGAATATTAATTAAAGAGATAGTTTTAAAGTGGGTTCGTTTGGGTTGGAGGGCTATCCCCGGGTTACAATATATCTTGCGGGCAGGCAACCGCGATTTGACTGACGGGAACTCTGAAAGGACATTTATCAGCCTCACTAGCGGGTTACACTAAACCAAATAACAATGAATCCTCATTGACAAATTATCTTGCCATTTCTCATTCTTGCTCCTTTCTTTTGAGTGACTAATGTGTATCGACCGAAATTGTTGGCTTTAAAGTTAAAATTGATGATCTATTTTCTTCATTTAATTTTATCTGAGGTTGTATACTAATATTTTGTTATGGTAAAGACTGCATCTTGCATTGTTAACCTCGCTATTTTTTGAAGTATATTTTAAAGTGCAAGTACAAGTTCAAGTTCGCTCTATTTCTCTCTTTATTTACTTTTATAAGCCATTTTCTTCCATATATCATCATATAATATAAGTCAAAGTCAAAGTCAAAATCATTTAATCAATAGGATCGTTACATATCACATTTCACGTCACTTAAAACTAAATTTATAGCTTGTTCACTAACCGCCAGTCTGAACAAGAGAACAAGCAAGAAACATTTTCAATTGATATATTATCTATATATATAATTATCTAGAGATGGATAATTTATTCATCGACATGTAAAAATTAACCGTCGAAATTAATTTAAAAGTAGTCTAAATTAAGTTGACACTTGTAAGATTTGTTCTAATTGTAATAACTATTGATAAACGAAGACGTCTCGGAAAGTGAAGGTAAAACAGCGGATAAACCAAAGCTCATTTTCCGCGTGAAGTAAAACGAGCGTTTACAAATTGCTTTGGGCAAAGCGTAAATTTTAATTTTATCTCTAATACCCAAATGAGTACCGTGACTCGACATAATAAATGTACTCTTCTCACGTTAGTGCTTCACTACATTTTCAGCTCGACTCACGACTCACAGCAGTTGTTATCGTCCATCCTACTCCTAGGTAAATCGTATACTAAAAGAACATGTATTAAAATATTAGATTCTACTATTGTATATTCATATAGTATGTACATATTATAGGAAGGTACCAAAAAAATTTGTAGCTAGGGTTATGAGGGCTTACATAAACACAATTACTTTTTAATGTTCAGTTATGAATACTGAAAGATGTTTACTTCTATAAGAAAATCAAGCGTATAAGTATAGTTCATGGCATTTAGGCTCTTCTAAAACATACTTACTAAAGATCTTTTCTACTCTCTACTCTAGTAAGGTAATCGCTAAGTTGCGCAACTTTTTAATATTAACAGCTCAAAAAGTAAAATTTTAAAATCAATAAACTGAGTAGAAAATGTCGATTGTAACGCATGGATGAATTTCATCTGACTGCGAGTCACGACAGACCAGTTTATTTCAACTTCTCAACTTTCTCGGGTGGCGTTCGTAATTTTCATAAGATACGCGTAGCAAAAATTAGATTCATCAAACCCCCAGTCACATTTGCTACAGAACATTTTCTCATAAATTCAATTCCGATATTAAGACGTGTGCGCGAATGATGCGATGCTAACTTCTTCCAGCATGAACAACGATTTCGAATACTTAAGGTTATTAAACATAATGGAAGCTGTAATAGATTGGAAAATTATACTAGAACATTTTTTTCATAATTCGCTAAGCATAAATGAAATAACCGTTAAACTTGGCCGTATAATATTGCAATCCACGATATATTACTCTTTTTATATTAAACAAACGCCTCCGAATATGAAGAATTGTTGGATTAAAATGTGCGTTCAATACGTAAACATTATTTAGTTACCTCGGGGCAGAAAGTTTGTTGAAACAAATAATATAGGTTTCCATCGTTGCGACACCTGGGCGGCACTACGATCGGTGTGCCCCGGGGGAAATAAAAACTTTGTCGCACGTCGCTTGTGCTAAAGCCTTCTTGCTGGATCTCGAGTGCCGGTTTCGACACGTGCACCGATTTGCTTGTGGCGCACACTTTATTATTTTGATTTACTGTGATGTTTATGTGTTTACATAAATCCTATTCATTGCAATAGATTCTTACTTCAATAAAATAAAGCATGTATTCTGACCAAGAGGTACAGTGTCTTATTAAAATGTTTCTTGGTCGTAAGATTGTTTATTCAAGACATTCATTTAAGCAAGCATCTTCTGAAGGTGGACATAAAATTATCCCTAGACACACAATATGCCTCAATTAAAGAAACTTTATTTTATAAAAGGGGTCCTAAACTTAAATTGAAATTAACACCCCTACATTCTTAATGTCAGAATTTCTTGAAATGACATCTCTGGTATTAGTACAGCACTGAAAGTTTCCGAGTTCGATAACTGCTCGGATCTTTGCTGGAATTCTTAAATTAATTCAAAGGAAAAATAAAATTAGCAAAGTTGGGAAAGATTAAATTACACTGACATCATTTGTGTCAAGAGAGTGGAAATATTGTTGAAATTGTTTTCACACGTTCTTCGATCTAAGTTATCGCATAGTTGGTAATAACCTTGATACTCAACCAGAAACTCAACAAAATTTTCAAAACTCCTTTGAACGTAATCTCATTCACGTAGTTACTGTGTTGTTATTAACTTAGTAAAGGATTTCGTTTTCTCTCTCAATCGAATACAATCTATAAACCTTTAAATAAACATTTACCTTCTTCGCATTCGTAAAAGGGATCTCAGAAGTTCACCCGAAACTTATTTAAACTTTTACTCTAGAAAATCCTTTTGGAAAACACTCAAATTCACAATATGAATTAGGTAACAGATAACGGGATCTCTTAGAAGACCTAACGATGATACTCGTATACATATGAACATTTACCTATATAAAATTAAATAAGGCATTATATATGGTGCCAATGCCAAGGACGTTTTTTTATAATTTACTATAAGGCTTTTGTGACTAAAACCATTATAAAAGAAAGAGATGCAATCTGATGTCACCAGTAAAGGCAGTTGGCGCCACGAGATCATTATAATTCTTATGGTATAAGAAGGGAAAAGTATTATTAATTAAAAAATTATGTTGAACTTTGACATGCGTTCACAAAGCCGTCAATATCCTCATATCACACTGTATTCAAAGACGCCAAAACTTACTTGACTCCGGGCTATTTCTTGATGCGTCAAACCGTTTTCCAATTTTAAGTTTCATAACCGCTTGCGGTTTCACTTGACGTTGGCTCATCAAATTCACTTGTTAGCCTTTGATTTACGTAAGTTAATCTTTATGTAGGAAAATGTTTAACCTTTTCATTGCAAATATTTACTAATTTAGAATTTGAATGAATAAATTAAGCAGCATTCAAACCATTTCAAAAGGAACATAATTTTTTAAATAAACTTTTAAAGGGTATATATAAATTGCTAAAGCTTGCAATATTTTATAGATTCATTGCAGCTAAAAGTGTGGTTTCTAAATTTGATGCAGGGATTGGGGCCGGGTAGTAGTGGAGTGTCATTGTTTAGAGATCTCGGGACGTCGCTGGAGTCAATATGCGGAACATTTCCTATTACACGCCCACTTCTTCCCGTGAGCATGCAGATTTATATAGAGCTGTTTATTGCATATTTATGAGGAATATTCTCTTTTTATTATTGAACATGAAAAATTTTGTGTTAAGCTAATAATTATTATAAAAAAGTCTGAAGGGCAAACACGCAATTTTTACATGAGTCATGTTCAACTACTTTAAAGTACCAATTATGTTGTTTAAATTGCTTATCTACTAAATATCACCAAACATGTTTAAGAACCGTATAAATTAGGCGATAGACGATTAATGTATGAAATTGAAATCTAATTCATACGAAATTTATAAAAAGCTGTATCAGCTCTAGTACGAGTAGATAAGGAATATATTTTATTCCAACACAATTTGTAATGGAAGCGACACGCGGAGACAAGAGAGCAAGGGGGCAGCGGGTCGATGTAGGCGACAAAATTACTTGCAAATTCCATTTACTAACTCGAGAGTCGACGTCAAAAGAAACGGTTAAAATGGCCACCGCTCGGTCCTAACACAACGGTGAACATCAAAAGGAAGACAAATAAAAGGAGTTAATAAAGCTCAAAGCTAATTATGGATGTCTTAGATGTAAACAATGGACCAAATGCAATTTTGTGTCTTACACAGCCATTCTATCGCACACATTTCTTTCAGCTTAGATTATAAGATTTGTTTATAATATTTATTATTATATTATATTATTTAATATAATAGTTATGTTTTTAAATTAAAATATAAATTAAACTTCTACTTAAAACTATAAATAGTGGGTGAGAAATACAATATATATAAAATATGTTTTTAAAAACAATTTTTGGTAATATCTGTGAACAATATATTAATTTAGAAATAAAAATCAATAAAATACCAGTATGAAAAAAGCAATAAAACATTTTCCGTCCGTACGTACGCATCTACATGCTCATCTCGAAAATTATTGACCATATCTTTTGGCAGTTTGCATTACATCTAGCTGCAGATACCAGATTTACTTACTACCTTTACCTGTTTAGTGAAATATTTATTTAATATAATAGGATAGGACATATTTTTCGAAGACAAGTTTTGCAGGCACTAACTTGATATAAACGCATTTATTTTGCTTATTTGAAAAGATGTAATTTTATTTGATCCAATATAAGTTGGTAGTCAGATGTAAGAGATACGACGGCCGAGTATGCTATTGTATTGCATTGAAAACTTGATCTCTTTGAGACATTTCATATTGTGTACTTTTGTATTTTGATATGAAATTTATGTTTAATTATCATAAATAGAATAAGTTACATAAAACCGTACCTTACCAGAGTAGTACCAAACCAGACCATTGCTTGGGCATTTCAGTTCTGCAGGATACACTTAAATGTTTTTAAAAATAAACTTAGTAGTTATTATTTTAACTTTAAAAAAATTACTTATTTTAACTATATTACCTGTATTACTGCTTATTACTTACGCTACAGCCGGTGATTTGCACAAACGCAGGAAGCACTTTCGGTCTCTAGATTATCATTCCAAGTTTAAAAAACTTGTGGAATAATCCAATAACTTGAGCGTCCTTTGGGGTACAAACATGATTAGAAGTTTTCTGTTTTCAATGTTTGTGGCATGATTACCAATGGCGGTAAGGTCGGGTCCGATTGGTATGTAAGTTACGAGATGTTACTGTAAACTTAGCTCATTGCCGTAGGTACGTCGAGTGAATGATAATGCTACAATTTTTTACTTCATTCCCATTGAGAGTTTGTGGAACGTGATCTTCCATAATACCAACAAAGCTATTTGTCAAATTTAAGTAAAAACTCTCACATTATCATTTATTTTATATATAAATTAGAGTATCTTAATTTTAAGAAAATTAATAAAGATAATATTTTTATTTTGTCGACTAGTGCAATATGTTAGAAGATTTTTTATTATTTAATAAAGAGATTATTATATATGTTTACAATATTATCTAATATATAAAATTCTCGTGTCACGGGGTTCGAACTTGAACTCCTCGGTAACGGCTTGACCGATTCTCATGAAACTTTGTGAGCGTATTGAGTAGGTCTGAGAATCGGTCTGAAAATTGGGTGTGAAATGAACCCCCTACATTTTTCTCTCAATTATATGAAATATCCGTCGTCGCTTAAAGAACCTAACAAAACTAAGTGGGCAAAACTGAATTATATTGCAAAAGTCATAGGTTGCATCTATTTCGTTTTGTAAGGCCATCGGGTAGCCACTTCGAAAAATATTATTTTTAAAACAACGTCAGAACGCGACCAACAAAATAAAATAGATTTGCACCCTTTTCCTATGGTATGAGAGTTGATAATTGTGTTGATTGATAGTGTAAGATGTGAGATAAGTTTAGGTTCTGGTAGACGGCAGTAAATAACAAGTGAGATCGGATTATTTCGATAAGATCGTAAAATGAAACAAGGCGTGCCTTGACGGTACATTCGGCTTTTGAATACGATGTACGGTGTAATCGAAAAAGGTATTCACGATTATGAAGATTCTATGGGTATTTTTTCAACATTCTTTTAAAATTATTTAATGTTCATATGCTTAGACTATATATTGATATAGTAGTGATTATAGAAGAGTTTTGATTACACTAAGACAAAGAAGAGACTAATAAGAAACTAATAGGGAAGTTGGAATAGATTCCCTATAGTACGAATTTATATGTTTCAGGTTTGTACGTTTTAACATAACAGTTTTAATTCTGAAACGAAATTAAGTACATATTATAGCCTATTAACTGTATGTAAGGGTACGCATAGTAGATCTGTACGATCTTATTTTTCCGGCAGCGGCGCTTTGCCAGCGGCTTATTGCCTACGTGCCGGGCGGACCGGTCTCGGTGTCATATTATTCTATCGGCTATCGGCTGCTTCCACACACGTGATATTAGTATACTGGCTTCCTTGGATATTGGCTCCAATCGTAAATATAACTACTTCCGCGAAGTCGCCAGTAGAAAATCTCTCGCTACGTATCACCTTGAGACATCTTAGGTCAAGTGGGAAAATTGCTTTGCTTCGGAATTCGAATGCAGACAAAATTTATGCATTTCCATGTTTATTGGAGATATTTTTCGGTAGTTTTGCCTTTCTGTATACACATTACTCAATCTGGAAATAACTTAAATAAAACAATAAAACACACGTTGTGTTTGGAAAAGCAAGTTTTTATAAAATAGTATTTGTGTGAAAACAATTATATGTTGTTTATTGCTATAATATCATCATATCTATATATAATAATGTAGGTACCAAAAATCGTAGCTTAAGTATTACTAAACACATCCGATAAATAGATGCAGATAAAACCATTTTCGAAAAACAAATGCCAATTCACTTCAAGCATTCTTAGTTACGTCTTGGAAGACACAGTTTAAAAAAAAGTTATTTAATAATACTAATTCAATGAATATAGTTTTTAACCAATGGAGAAGGGAAGTCATTTTTTCTTGAGGGTCTCAGGGCGAGGTACTCACGATTTCTCGGCCGTAGGGCACTAAAGTTACAGCCACCATCTCAACTTATAAAGCTGAACAGTTTTTCGGTTGAACACCCTAATATCAGGAACAATTGGTTCGGTTACAGAATCTCGACTACGAACAAAATCTTTTTCATAGCTATCGTTACTTTAAAATACTTTCACAACAAAATAATGGTCAAATATAACACGCGCGTTAAAGAAAGTTGTATATTATCAAAAGTCCAATATCTCTCAATATTTATTTGAATATTGTATGTTGTATTCATAAAATTTCTTAGAACCATCTCGTGAGTCAATGTAACAACAAAGTAGTGTCAAGGCAGGTTTGCGTTACCACAAATGTGACCGCTGAGGAATGAAAAAGTGAAAGTTTTATCTTTAGGCGGTCCCGGGTCGCCCGTTCTCATTTCCACCAAGGCAGACTCGCTGTTGATCGCAATCGTTCCAGTAGGGTTGTACAACATGTTTAATTGCTGATCAACTGATACCTGGTTAACAGCGTTACTTTGCGCGGTGCGTAAAACATTACTAAGGGCTCCTAATGTAATACTATTTCTAATCAGATCTTTTAGATTGTGTAAATTGATCTGTATTATTTAAGAGTGTCAAGTCTGTAAGAAATGATACAAAAATATGAAAGAAACTTTTTAAGTTTTAAAGTGGCAGCCCTACACATGATAGGGCATGGAGAGCAAAGAAAAATATTTACACACCCTTGGGTGTGATAACTCAAAAATTTTGCTTAGAAAAGATTGACTAGATCATCGAATGATACAAAGGTCGTATTATCTATTTTATGAAATGTAAACAAGTCACCATAATAAACTGTGTCGAAAATTTCTATTCATTAATTCTAATAAATATTCACGCGTTCATATAAATAAAATATATTTAAGCTTACTACTCACTTTAAAACTTACTTACTCAACTAACTTACTTACTTAAAGTAAACTTCTCTTTTGATCCCCTTATATTGATAACGTCATTCGTATTGATCACGATGTAAGCCATATATTTTACAATTTATATCTCAACAAAAATTTCATCCTAGGAAAAATGCCTGAACATTAGCATACCGCGTTAGCGGTTGTGGTATATCGGACCCCTCATAAAACGAGCCGAGGTAACCGTGTGTTTGCCCACGCCCGCCAGATGACAGATAGGGCACGCCGCCCTACAGAGTTCATTTGTTCTTATCACAGTAAAGACTAGTTCACTTCACACCAGCGCGATGTGATTTAAGCTACACTCTCGCATTTACCGTAGATTTTTAGTAAATTAATCTTGAATAGTTTCAAAAGGGCTTAAGAATGTATGTATAAAAAGGTAGTATTTAAATACAAATATATAATAAATATAAATATGGTAAATACAAAACTTACATAAGTTTAAGTTAACAGAAAAGCATTCGATGTGCATTGAAAAAGTTTTTGTGTATTTATCATTAGTTAATGAGGTGCGAACATAAAGTTAAACTGTTAAGATCGTCCCAAACGCTGTTATGGAACAACAACTATATTTAATAGTGGCTGAATATTATAATACCCATAAAACCGTTTCGATGTATATAAATTCAAATAAAATAACTGCTATGAACAGTTGACATTTCGTAGAAATAACGTATGGTATAAAAATATCGAACTTGGATTAAGGTCATGCCCGTTTTTACTTATCCTCTAAATTGTTCGTACTTCAAGTATGAAAGCACAATCCAAGAAAGTATTAAGGCAAATTTATACATAATTCCTCGCCCAAACACCTCGTGTATATAAATCAGCAGTTTAATAACATTAAGCGACTACGCCTAAAGTGCGCTTTAAACTTCCTACTTTTAATTTGCTTGCGAGATTTTAATTTAGCGTGAAACTGTTTCGAGAACTTGTTTAATGCATTCATAAAATTAACAATGGGTATATTATGATCTCAAAGTAATGTATATTTAAATATTTAGATTTTGATTATATTTTAAGCTTTACGAGACATTGACTTATAATCGTAAAAATGTAATTAGTGATGGTTTTGAATAATATTCATGTAATTTTGCAAAAATTAAATCGCTTAGAGTTTCATCAAACCTATCAAATAGTTATGAAGTATCGAAGGAAGTTATTGGAGTGATGGTGGTGGGAGTCTTCACCAAATCTGACGGTCAAAACCTTTTTGCTTTCAACTTGAAAATTAGAATAACCACTTAATGTTTATTGGTTGATCATTACCCACCTGAATTTCAGCAAAATCAAGGCCGTACAAAGCCATGCGAAGTCTTTGGCTTATAACCATAGAACTTTTATAGTCTGTCGTCACGTCGCATTTTATAAGCCTTTGGTTCATTCCGCCAAATAAAAAACGCCTTAATTTAGCCAGAGGCATCAGATGTGGAAATATTTAATACCCATTTAAATTAATTACATCTTAAAATCAATATTACAAATAAGGTTTACTATAACTACTACTATAAAGTATTTAATACGTAATAATAATAAGTACTTTTAGTTTGTATAATGACTGTGTATAATTTTTTTTTCAGTCTCCAAAACTCTTTTCTACCAGTCAGCCAAAACTTCATTCTATATTTATTCTTTCCTAAATGAGAACACTTTCATAAAATTTTATGAAAATAATTTTCACTTTTTATTTCGGACCTACTTATCATCAAAGTTAATATAATCCTATTACAGAATCCTTTTAAATGAGTAAAAATTGGTCTTAAAAAGGGAAACGGTATTTTTGCTGTGCGGTGACACTTTTCTTTACGACTCGCCTTGTTTTCATTAATTTTCTCTTAAAATAAAATCTACGTTTTCATACTCTAAATACCAGACGAATATGTTGGCTTGCAACCAGAAAATACGGAACGCTTAGCTAAAAGGATTAAAAAATGAAGCTAAATGCATTTTGAATAGTCCCGTGTGGGATTTTTTATGTAACGTTGACAAAATGTACCTGAATTACTGGAGGTTTGATCCTGAATTATTGGGTCCTTTATCAAATATGTTAAAAACGGAATTGGCTTTAAATTTACGTTACTTTGAAGAAAACAAAATTTAAAAGGTTTAATTTAAAAAATGCATTTATTCAGCGTATATATTTAAGTTCTAAAAAAACAAACATTAAGATAACTTAATTTTTAATAAAATTAATATTATTTATATAAAAGCTCACATATTACAGTTCCATTCAAGCAATTTCAGTGTTCTCGAATTGATTCGACATTTTAACGACTCATTCAAGAAGTCATAAAGTTGGCGCCGTCTCACTGCTTAATATACCGGCGTTGCAAGAAACAATTAGACAGGGGTACGCTCATAGGTACCACTGTTTCTTTGAGATGTATTAAGATATTTGAAACTATGGATATGCACTAGCACTTTATATGAGTTAGAATACATACTAAAACATTTAATATTTTCGTTAAAATTCGTAGCATGTAGCATCATAGCATCGTAGACGTTAACTAATACAGTTTTCCAAATCTGAAAAATTATAGGGTTATTTTCCACCGCATTTTTACTTAACCTAACTTAGGCATTAGATGGCCCTTACGATTATCATTAATCATTATAACCTCGAATCACTTTGATACCGCCATCCCCATAAACAAATTATTTTTACAAATTTCGCAATAATATACTATTCCTGACTCTCCTTTAATCATATACTTTATTATTACAATCCACTCCACATAAGAGGTCTTGAAAGTGCGTGTGACCTGTAGATATTTTTATCGTTACAAGAATGAATTACTTAACGAGATAAATTATAGTAATGAACATTTAAACAAATATCGTAACCTTCCGAAAGTTTGAGTTGAGTTTCCATTGCTTCTAAGAATTTTGCTTCAAAATCTATGTAGAAGTGTTATTTAATATATGTTGAAACAGGAACGTTATATGGGTCTTTAAATTAACAATTTTAAAGTACGTTATTGCAGTATTTAACAAACTATTAATTACACAAAAGTTGATAGTGAAAGTGATTACATAATAATTGTTATTATTTAGACTAATCAATCTCTATTAATAAATTTGTAAAATGGATATTTATTATATGGTATATATTATACATAAGCTATAGAAAAATATATATACATCATCAGTTGAGGCTATTCGTAGTTTCATGTCTATGGTGCTGTAAGGTGTTGAATGACATGTAATACGTGAACATAAATCGTGTAGAGACGGTGACAAGAGGCGCACTTACCCACTGAATGAGCGAGCTACGCCGCGCTAAACGTGCGTTCTTCTCACTAAAATTCCCCTTTAATTGCTCCTTTCAAGATACGCTGCTGTCAACTATAACCTCTATTTAAATAGTCTCGTTTCCAATATCAATTAACCCTATATCTATACTAATGCTAGATACTACTTTTATGAGCACTTTGTATTTAAAGTGCTCAGTTAGGACGATAACGCGGGATAACAGTCGACTTGCACAATATTCAAATGAAATTGCATCTTTGCCAAAACTAGCGAGAGAATAGCGTCGCTAGCATTAATATATAATTATATATCAGTCCCTTAAATGTAGACTTTCGTATTTTTTTACTTATTGAATTTCTTAGTTAACATTGAGGGGTGAATATGTAATAGGAAAACAAGAATAATGACTAGAAAGTAATTAAAATCCAAAGAGTTATTTTTTAAACATTTCTGTGAAATGCATGACCTCAAATAATACTGAACCTATTTAATGAACGATCTTTGGAGAGCCGTAAAAGCGAGTATCAAATTCTTATACGAAATAAAAATAAATTATTATTAAACTCAATATTATTTAAAATTAACAGTTACTAAAAAAAAATAAACGAATAATTTAATTAACAGTATATTTTGTTAGTACAATTACAGTACCCGAAACACAATTGCAACATTGGCGTGGGAAGAGCTTGTAAATGTGTGAAAACAAATATTGGTGTTGGCAACACAACATGGTGTTAAAGAAATTTCAACAATTTGGACCAAATAAAAAAAGTGATTTCGGACCAACAATTTCGGAAGTTTTACACTTAAAAATTAGAATTGAAGTAAGTTTTTATAATTGTAAATAGCTTTAGATATTGGTCTGACTTTTATTGCTTGCTTGTGGTGTTATTGCCGCTTACTTCTTCTAATTGCCTTATTTTGTTGTTTAATGAATTTTGAAACAAAAATAAATAAACAATTATTTAAAAAAAAATACCTTTTTCAATTAAAATCCTCAAACACGGTACCTATTTTAAATATTCGCGAACGCAATATATAGGGTCAGCGGTGAAACCTAGTTATATTGGATTGCTCTCAATTCACATACGGTCGCAGTCCCGCGGCACTACATCAAAAACGATGCACTTCAACTAATTGCATTCGGTATTGATGCTTACTTATATGCGGGCAATGAATACCCCAACCTCCTACATTAGTAGATTATTATTTAGGAGCCTAATGGTGATTAGCGGCGATATACTGATTTATAGACATGTTAAATATCAATCATTATACGATATCTCAAAAGCGGTTATTAAGGTATTGTTAACGAATCGCACGGGTAGATATACAATTTTATCGTTCGTGTAGTCGGGAAAACAAACCTTACTTACAATATTTCGTAATTCGTTCCGAGAATCCTTGCTTTAATTTGTTTACGACACTCTCACTCATGTATAATATGATATCATACAAAAGCACTGCATTAATGTAATCTGGTTGCTGTAAGCCTTATATTATAGTAAATTGTAGACTGACTAATATTAAATCGATATGTTCAAAAAATATTTTACATTTCCTAGAAAATGCATGAATCTGTCGATATACGCTCAGCACTGTTGATTTACGATTTCATTAGTTCCAGCTTGACGAGACGTGGCTATGGCTTATGCATTTGTATATGAGACTGCTATGGGCGCTGATCATATTAGTACATAGAGTTTTAAGTTATTCATCGTTTTTATATGATATACCTGTATGTAATATATACGTACGTAGACATAGAATCGGGAATATTATTATAGGTCATTCCTCTATGTAAGTCTTTTGTGCTGGACTCACATAGAAGATTTAAACAAAGATAATATGTCTATGTTATTTATATCTTCATGACCAATAAAAAGGTACGCACAATGCTAATAAATATTTTTAAAAAACATAAAAACTACCGAGTAAATTATAAAATTAACCAAATGAGAGTAAAATTTAATAGGTATTCGTCATCCGTCATATTATTTGTCAACGAGCCGTCATCGGCAGTCGGCGTCGCGGGTGTGAGCGACGCATGCCATATCCAATTACACATTCGCAATATTTTCTATGCTATGACGCCAGTGGAAAATGCAATCAATCTATTGAAAGCCTAAAAATATATGGATTTGTATACCCATAAATTTGTATTTTTATATAAGAATATTCTGTAATGGAACACCATATGTGCGAGTTGAACTATAATGCTAATGAATATGATTATTCTGTTTTTTTCTATACAATTAAAAGTACTTTGCAAATAGATATTTCTACATGGCAACAGTATACTAGTTAGTGTAGTGTTTGCCAATTTATATGTATGAGATGTAGAGTATCTTGTAGTTATTGGTTTTTGTGCAAACAGTTCTAAAATGATATGACAGGGTGAAACTGAAGACCTAACAATCCTAAGAAATGCCTAAGCCAGACAGTAGTAACTCTAACATAATTTAAATAATGATTATACCAAAATGGCATGGCTGCATAATATTACACACAGATTTTTGAGTTACTTGGAATAGATTCAATTGGATTAGATCATGATTTAAGAAATAAAGAATTTATAAGGAATAAGATGTAATTTTTATTTTATTTTCGCATCATATGATTTTCATTTAATCGTTTTCACTACATCACCAGCCTGGGATGTAGGAACACACACACACATTGTGCAATAAATAAAGTATTATAACAGACAGACGGGTCCTTTAGGTTGAATTGGATGTTCAAGGTACCTACTAGAATTTTCTCAAAGCAGTCGGGCAGTCTCACAATGTAATATTTTCTATAGTGTGCATCTTTATCTATAATATTCTAGCAAAAGTGCAGTTGTTCACACTTCTGCACAGTAATATTATATTGTCTTATTTACTTAGACTGTGTATATGTGTAAATTAAAAAAAATGATACTATTGAATTTCTATTTAATAACAAACTTCTTAATTCACCAGGTTTTGTTGTCAAAGTCAAATGTTGCACAATCATAAATAAAGCACGAATATTTTAAACTTAGAATACCATTGAGCTTAGCATATTTAAATGATTTCCTAACACAAAACACTTTCTTAGTTTCAAGTAGTTTTCTATTCCGGGTCTATCTTGCCATTCAGCGTCCCGAATGTGCTATAGCGAAAATAGTTCTCAAACACTTAAGCTGGGGGCAGATTGAATTGAATATTGCTTGTTGGCTTCGGTTACTTGACTTAGCATTCGATAACAAGCTTAATTCAATTACATAACAGAACTGTTTATAAACACGGACAGTCTCATATACCCTTCAGAATCATTTCTTATATTCTTAGAAACATAAACATTTAGTTAAAAATAATGTGCACTAAAAGAATTGATATCATATGGATTTAAACATATTATAACAATTATACGTACGTCAAATGCCGTTGATTAATCTGGTATCCAGGACAAAACATCTTTAATGGCTGACTCGTAGGCGTCGCCGTATTCCCTTCGTATTGTTCCTTTTTAAAAATTTCGATTCCCGAAATTGTGATGAATTCCATTTTCTTTTGTTTTTTGGCATTTAAGTACTATTCTGATAATAGATACAATGACGCAATGTTAACTTGACTGAGCTTTAGTAGAGCTGTGTTTAGTACATCTCGAACGTATGAAGCTTAAAGTAACATTATTCTATTTAAGGAAAATGTATTTATAGGAATTTAATTTTCTTAGTTGTAATAACGCCATATGAATAGAACTGGACCTTGATAACGTCTAAATAATGTGTGTTAAATTTAAACATATCCAGAATGTTGGATGCTTATGTACACGATACTCTTTACGGATAACCTTTGTACTCAAAGGTTATCCGACAGTTATTTAAAGCAACAGACGCCTAATCCGTGACCGGGGACGGTGGTGTGAATTGCGCCTGTATGTTTCAAGCTCTCAGTAAAATGTTTTGAAAGGAGCGATTTCACTTTGCGTCTCGTTCCCCGGCACCCACTCGTCTCGCCGACTCGAATTCTAAAGGCAACTACAATCGCACAATATTGTTTTCATCGTATAGGTATCCCAGTTTTAATGCAAACCTTCACAATTCCGTAATGGAATTGAAATTAAAGCGAACATTTGCTAATGTATTGTTTTTTTATGTCGCACTCAGCTCCAACTTTATTGAAACAAATATTAGGCACTACTTTTACAAGCTTGCTTTGATTTGTGTTATTCTGATGCAGAGTAGGTTCAACTTCAAACACTTTATTTTTACCCTGAGATGAGATGACATAAATCAGTGAAATAATTGTAATGACTGACTACATAAGCTTATTTAAAACAAGCTTAATTCTTTGTTTCTTAAGCAAATAATGTAATCAAGAATAGAGTACTCAATACATCAAATCCATAGTTAACAATGTAATAAATTGTTATTTATGAAGTTGTAACATAGAGCTTTACTACAAATCATTAGCCGATATGGAGACGGCTGTGGTGCACCACATTCTGTTTGAATTTGTAATCAATACACTGTTTGTACTTTTGATTTACGATAGCGATTCTCATGTGTTAATAACCAAGCCATTAAAATTAACATCAATATTCTTTCCATAGTTACAGGGGAATAAACAGCCTGAAAACACTGAGTTTGATGACATCATTCATTAAATTAAATGTAATAGCACATGTGTTACTATCGTGTCGAAGTAATATTTTTATGAATTTTCAATTATATATAATTAAAAATTCTTCAAGAAAGCCCAATTCTTGTGTGATATAAAAAGTCATAAATATTATATAATATACTAAAATAATGTATGTTTTCATTTTTATATATACTAACTAGCTATGATTTGATGTAATTAATGGGAGTTGTTAGTAAAAAAGACAGAAGAAAGAAGATATAGCTCTCACAGTCTTAGGACAAATGGCATTTGGAAAAACGTTAAATTCGTTAAGGAATTTAGCCTAATCACATAAAATCATCAGATAAACTCTCTTCTTATTTTATTAAATTGAAAAATGATTTTCCGCCCCTCACTTCGTCAATTCGACGCGACTCAGTATAGACTAGGGCGTGGTGTCAAATCGACAGAATTTGCATTTTTAGCGAAAGTACAAAGACGCACGTCTCGGGCAGACAGATTGTGCAAGAGACGAATGATCCCGCGAACGATGAACGACTTTTCTCTGTGAAAATTCTTATAAGATTTTCAAATTATGTGGATAAGTTGCTAGTTGTAATTTACAGGTTGCTTAGGGTATTGTGCAAGTGAGAGGGACAAAAAACTTTAGCATTGACTGAAATGCTGATCCGTGACATGAGATGATTTTTTGACGTTATGACTGGCATAATATACAGATTAACAGAATAAATAAATAATATACAGGTAATTGTGCTAACGTATTGGCAAGATTCGCGAGTAGAACGCTCACGTAGGCGTAACATTACTTTGACATAGTACTATATCTACTATATAATAGAACTGCAACATCAACATATTTCATTAGTAAATAAAACCACAAATGATGCTAATAATAAAAATTCTAGTTTAATTCACATTGCGTCATGGTTCTTCTTTAAACTTATCAGAGATAGCGATGCGCTAGACATAGCAAATTAAATTTGCAATACAATATAAACTACGCATAAAAGATATAGTAAGAGGGCCTCTCTTGCCTTCAAAGAAACATTAAAAACAATTTACCGCACAAAGTACTATGAACTTTTAAGTTAGAGTCTGTAATCACAAACTCATACACGTATTGAAATTTTAATATTATTGCGTCTCACGTCCTCTGGAAGCAATAAAAATCCAGAAGTAAGTTTTGCGTGGAAAGTTTGGCTTTGCTTTAGCGGGTCGAGTCGAGTGGAATACGCGGAGCCCTACAAGGAATAGGCGTGTGCGGAATGTATAATAAACAAGGAGATTAAAAACTACGTCACATACAGTCACTGGTAAGATTGATAAACACACTTTAACTTAAAACACTGTTATTTTGTCAGCGTTTTTGGTTTTTAATTTTTAAGGGCTCTTTTTGGTTTAACTTCTGTTTCATAGCTTTAACTCTGCTACCAATATTTATTCCAAGGACTACCTTTGCCACGGTTTGATGCAGCGTTTGCAAATGTAATAAGTGACTATTTACCTTCAAACATTGGAGAAAAGATTTTATTAATATACATTTTTAAACATCGGTTTACAGACCCACAGATTTCATAAATAACTAGGCCACGGATAACATAGTTGCGTATCATAAAAATTACAATATAACTGAAATTTATTTATAGATTATGGAAATAACTGTATGCTTCAAACAACCATTAAGTGATCAAAAAAGCTAAGCAAACTTATATAGAAAGTTGTTTTATTGTACCGCACTTTGTATATGTAAATTGAAATTGACTGCGTCTTGGTAGATATATCGTTTGTCATAGTATAAAGTCGTCCGAGCTTTTGATCATGTGAATTTTTAATCTCTTTCCGCCAAAAAATAAAGGGGAAAACGGTTGGTTTCAGTTTAGAAACCATTACAGTAAGTGCATGTTCCTATATTGAGCTATTCCACGTTTGTCGTCGTTTTTCCAAGACATGTTTACTTTTAGATAACTCTCGTTTTGAACATACTTATTTCTTGTTATACTTTACGAAATTTGTTCTCTAATGTAATATTTCATAACCTAAATGTAGAAAACATTTTGACTATAAAAAGTTTACACGTAAAACTTCTATTACATAAATATTTAGAAATTTTAAGTGAGTTATGGTGAAGTTACTTATACAAAATTGACTCTACATAGTTTGAGAGCTTTGTAATCTCAAATTCATTCCGGAAATACATTTTGACACAATTAGGTACCAAAAGTTTAAGTTAGTTAAGTCATATATAAGTAGATAGCTAGAGATACTGAGATGATTATAATTTAAAACCTCGATAATACACACAGCATACTATTCTATACGAACGTATCTATGTATCATTTAAATATACGAAATCAGATTTTATTATTTATGATTATGCTGGCTAAGAATTCTGTAATATTGTTTACACATACAGGTACATCTTAATGGGATTGTTAGCAATATACTCACGAAATAAATTCTGTTTTCATTTAGAGAAAAGCAATATAATAAGCATTTTTCAGAGGCGAAGTCTCAGGTGCTGGCCCGTATTTGAATATGAGTGTGATCAGAATCGAAATGCATTTTTATTGTCATCAGTACCAATGAAGCTATGAAATTTTATTGATTCATTTTACATTTCCTGTCTCTAGCTTTCTGGTTTTACGATATTGGATCTAAAAACTGTTTCCCCAAAAAATAAACTTTTAATTTTAAATGCATTTAGAATTTCTAAAAGCAAAACAAAAAAACAATAATGCTGTAGTAAATCGCAACACTTTCTACCTCTTGTAAAGATGTTTATTCAATTGAATACATATTGTATTTCACTGGTTACTCTGGCCACTCGTACAAGGCATCAAATATTAATGCTCTCCAAGGAACACTCATATGAAAAAAAATTACTTTTATTAGAAATCCTATGCATATTAGAAAAAAAAACAGTGGCGCTCTTGAGCTATGAAATAATTATTTGTATCCTGAATAACATTTTCTTTCAGTCATGTGAATAATGGGTCTAAGGCATACCGTCTTCATCATGATATTTTCCTACACCATACAAGTGTATGTAAATACGCGCAGGGAAAGATAATCCATTGGTTTCTTTGGAAACTTTCAATGACTGTACTAACACACAGTAGTTGAAAGTTTCCTTATATTTAAACTTGTACTTTATTATAATAATGATTAATAAATTTGTCTTCAACAAGTTCCAAATAACCAAAACGTACATATTTGTGTTCAATCCCGTCACAGGAAATGAGAGCTTGTATCTTAGGATTCACACACGACTGAGCGGTGCAGATTGTCACGAAATGTGGCGTCACTAACGTAGCTAATGTTGTATGAAAGTTATTGCTTTATCGGTTATCTGTGTCAATTTATTTCATGTTATATTTTAATAGATGATAGAGGATGTTCAAGGTCAAATTTATGAATATAATTAACAATATTTCTATTCATTGTAATGTTGTTGTTAATAAAATTAGTTTTATTAAAAGGAAATTGAATGGTTGAGCTTTAACAGTGAAACAACCACCACTGTCATTCAAGTGAGTAATTACAGAACACTGTATTTTAAATAAAAACCATAGATGCGTGAGAACTTGTTTATTCATTGCTTTTACAATTAACGCTTATTCTTTTTCCAAAAAGGCTGTATCATTTTGAAATGAATATAATTTAATTACGCCTTTCATAGTTGTATAATCTTTGACGGCGGGCCGCGTATGGCAATACATCAATCAGCCCGTTGTCAGTGTGACGGGAGGTTCGCAATCAAATAAAATTTAACTCGAAACCGTTAAGCCCTCCCATAAGCTGTTTATTGCAGTGCCATCGAACACTACTGTACGGAATACTAATTGCATTATTATCCGTGAATGCATTTGCAAATTGCACTTGATTGCTAATTGGTTGCTGAAGAACCGTTGCGCAGTTTATTCTGTATCCCCGAAACTTTGTTGTTAAAGTATGTCAAAGATCAAAAACTTACGATATTTTTTTATTTAGCATATATACTATATAGGTAATAAGATGTCCAGTATACTAGTAGTAGACACTGCTTTATTGATCAAATTTTGATCGTACCGACTTGAAATTTTTTTGTGTAATCGAACTTTTAGTATGTTCATTTGGTGAAACCCCTTGTGTTTAAAGATTCAATTTCCAGTTCAAGTTATCCAGGTACTTGGGCAGGTAAATTCATGTTGCTGTGTTAGCTAAAACCAACTGCAGAATACTTTTATATATCTTACCTATTCGGATATACGATTCGTAGCATACAAAGATATAAATTATCATTTGATTTTTAAAGATGGATAGAGCAGTTTGTTGCTTAACCACAGTTAGTACAACGCAATAGGAAAATACTTGTTTACTTTGTATTTTTCACACATTTCTCTGACAACTATTGATTGATCCATACATGTTCAATTTTGGAAAATCGCCTCTAGCGAGGACAGCGAACATCCTTCTAATCATAAGCAGCGTCCAAACTAATCTACCTAAATTGTTCAAAACTTTTTGTGTTTGAATTTTGAATATATCGTTACTTATTAGGATAAAAAATGTGGTAAATTGTGAACCCTTTTCTGTTTTCTCGCATTATTAGTAAATAGCTTTGAAAGTTTTCACATTCTTTTGTTTAATATAAAAGATAATATTTTACTCATTTCTCATGCTTTAATATGTAATCGCCGGAGCATATGTAACATAAAAAGAAAATATGTTTAATATACAATTTTTCATTTTGTGGACAGGTAAGTAGTAAAATTTGGAAGAATAAATTGTGGATATACTTAAAATATTTTTTTATATAGTCACTGAAAGACTCTCTAGGAATAGCTGCCACGCCTTGTCTAACATCTACTTGGTGAATCAAATTTGTGCCGTGCACCACCACTATTTAGAACCAGCTGCCAGTAGAGGTATTTTCGTACCAACACCATTTAGGAGCATTCAAGAAAACAGCGTACTGATATTTGAAAGGCGGGCAACGCCCTATGGCAATGTGATTGTACATGGGCGACGAACTCTTATGATCAGAAGAATCTCCAGCCCGTTTGCCCCCTGTTTTATAAAAACAGGAAAAAAAGACTGAAAGACGACTTTTCTTATATCATTGGATTCATTGGGACGGCTTAATTATAGTTTTATAGCAAAAACCATCACAAAGGCAAAAAATAATATTTACAAATATCTTCGTATTTATATTAAAGCTGAGTCGCTGGAAATGTAATGCACGACCTTAGGATTAAATGACTTAGTCTAGTCACTTACTACACTGCTCTTGTAATGAAACGATTTAGAATTGCTATTTTCTATAACTAAAGCCAATTCAAAACTGGATTTACTATGTTGCAGTTTGTTCAAATTCAAATGTGCTGTTGACATCGAGTCACAACAATTAATACTGGTCAGATCCGTTATCGATTTGTACTAAGTGTGTCATGTTTACGTATGTTGGGGATTATGGCGGAGTTTTTCCGAAAATTCAACGGGAAAATGGGTTTTAACTTTTATTTCTGTATGGTTAGTACAAGTTTGTGTTTTCACATTTTTTTAAAGCTGTTTCAGAAGAAGAAAATGAATTTATCTATATAAATCTTCAAATGTGTATGTGACCGAGTGTATGAAATAAAATCTTTATTAATTAATATATACATTAATTTCATATATTTGTGAGAAAATTGATATATTTGATTATTTTCTAGGTCACAATTTTGTATATGATTTAATTAATACCTTTAAAAGGTCCGTACGTGATCAGGCTTCTGTTATTGACACACTTTTTCCATTTTGGATCAAATTCCAGGTTGAATAGATGACCTGAGTTGTGAAAGGGCGTGTTTAAACATTAGGCAAAGTACTTTGAAATAAATATATTAATTGCATAATAACAGAAAATTAATATTGATATTGTTTCAATCGATGAATATTTCTAAAATATAACTTTTATGTTTTAAAATTTTATGATTTTCATTTAGGAATTTTATATATATATACATATTTTATTATGTGTGTATATATATAACTGGAATGATGACAAATATAGCGGGAAACTGTAGAATTTCACACTGTCACCATAGATTTCATTGCAAGGAAGATCCTTCCTGTCCTTGTGACCACAGACGGAAGAAACAATATTGTGTTTGCGTGACCATCACCAAGGTCATTCATTGGAACAGTTAGGTTACTAGTTCTCTATTTTGATGAGGAGAGCTTCAGTGACCTCTCTGTTTCTTATAGTAGGATGATATATTAAGCCATAAAACATACCTAGCGATATGTAGTAAGGGTTAACTCGTTTAAACATATATAGGAATGCAACGGGTGTTCTTATCGGTAACGAGCGATCTTCCAGGTGAAACTTGACAAAGGGACAAATTAATATACAAATATCATCGTATTTATATTAATTAACATTAAAGGATACTGTTACATGAATTTTGTTCACGAATTGTATATGCATTTAGTCTTTTGTAAAATAAATAGAGTAATATTTAAAGGGCTGTATTGATAACTTTTTCGCATAAAAACATAGCTGGTCGGTCACAGTGCGTAACTTCAAGGAAACCAGTTCTAGATATCGCACCGCATCGTTTGTCTGTAGTTGCTTTAAGTGTTTCTTGTAGTGGACTCCATGATGCGTAACCAGCTTCTTCGAGAGTTTGACCTTTAAGTAAGTGTTAAATTAAATTAAATAACCATGTGTTTATTCGTTTAAAGTAGATTTACATTAGAATTGTTAAATTTGATGTCCTCAAAGTTGATATCTTCAAATGCCCTTTTTGTGTGATTTATTACTTACCAAGGATAGTCCTATACTGGTAGGGAAACATCAAATCACTGAAGCCTATATAGAGAATGTTTGGATCAGGGGTATTACTATTGAGATGTTCCCCCAAGAGGCTCACAAATACACTGGCTTCTTTTGCCGAGTTAACTATAGCCAGCCGCGTTTCTTCAAGTTTACAGGATAGGTATGCATCATGCCAAGACAGTGGTTCACCGTGGAATTTATAGCACTTGTTATTTATAACACTATGCTTTTCATAACCTATTAACATTTAAGTTATATTGATTTTTCCATATTTTGATTGCCCGAAAACTATACGATTACTTTCAATGTCAGACATTCTTTAAATTCTACTAAAGCAAAATATTTATAACTAAGTAGCCCAGTCTAAAGTATTAAAAATAAAACAATAAAAAAAATATTATAAAAAATGCCTATAAAACCACTAAAAGCCTTTTATTAAGCTAACAGACTCCAAGTGTGTGTTTCTATTGATCATAACATATTAACTGAGGATTCATTGAAAGTGTAACATACATTGACCCTTGTCCTTCTAAAAAGGTTAATCTCTTACCCATATCGAAACTATCACACGGCTCATTATATTGCGTATCATTCCCTAATATTTTACAGACAAAGGGAAAAATATCAGAGCACGGCCGATCGTCAAACAACCCTTCCCTAGTCATGATGACACAGTGCTCTGACCCGTTTAAGTTGTCCGGGCGACCTTCCGCCCACAATAGTTCCAAAATTGTTCCTGTTATAGGTTCACCTGTAAAAAAACAATAACTCATTATTTTAAAGTCCCATTTAATATCTGTAGTGACTTTTTGAGGGTGCATTTTTTGTCACAGTATTCCGTTTTCATTTTTCTAAATGAATACCTTTGACAGTGACATAGTGGCCATCGGAAAATTGCTCATGGATGCCGATGAAAACGCCGGTGTAGTGTGCTTTCATATTGCTCATAAGCAATTTGAGGTTTTCTATTTCCTCTAAACTGGATGGAATAAGAAGCGTGGTCCCTTCAGCTTCACACATTTGGCGCGCTTGATCCCAGTCAGTTGCCAAATCGTGAAGTCGATAAAACGTTTGGAATGCGTGGGCCCACATGTAGTCCATGCGGAATTTCTGAGCTATCGAAATAAAATTATCTTTCATAACTAACCAGAACATATTTACGTAATTACAGTTATGCCTCACTTCTAGCATTATTCAGTAATACCACGAACACTACTAATATTAATAAAGACATTGTTGTACAAGCTATGAAAATTTTATTGCTAATGAATTTGATAGTGAAAATATAACTTTTTTATTATTTGAAACGCACAATTTTATTTCCGATCATTTGTTGCAAATAAAGTCTATTTTTATTTAGCTACCTGTGAAATTAAATCGAATCTTTTACCCAAACAAGCGCCACTGAAATTCAATTGTCTGACGCGGACGGTTCCAGTCGATCGCGCCCTCAGATATTGCGTATCAGTTTTACAATGATAAAACCACAGGGCCCACTTGGTCCTCCGAGTACGCTTATTTGAATCTTTTCTAGAGTCTTCCTTTTCTGTGAGTGTCAGGTAATTATCTGTGTGGCATTCCAATTTTCCGATCGAACGGCTAATTCACTTTAAATCTCTTCGTATTATCTAATCCTAGTCGGTCCCTCGGAGGCAGCCCACAAGTTGTGGAGTTTTGGCATGCTCTAACGTTATACAACCTATCTATAGTGACTTCCTAAATTCATATCGTCCTTGCAAACGTTTCTTATGATAACATCATATTATTAATTAAGAATTTAAAAATTTGATATTGAAAGATATCTTGTATGGCTTCCAAGTCGAAGAAATTGGAATCCTTTACTTTTATTCCTACTAATTAAGAACATCGAACGTTGTCGAAAATGTATTCCCTTTTTTGCTAGCTATATATACAAATACGTATATGCTAGGAATTGCTTTTAAATTATAAATGTTACTGTAATTATGAATTATATAGTTTCTTATTTTATGCAATAACAATAATAGTTATTTTCTTATAATTAACGAATAAAAAGAAGTCATAAAATTAAAACAATAAAGGATCAAAAATAAATTTAAATCAAAATAGTTTTTGTTTAATGCGTTACTTCAGGCATGTCTTAACAAAAACTTAATAGAATTTTAGTTATTTAGATTTAATTGAAATATCCCTAGATCATATATGTGTATACATATAACTATTTGTCATGTGATCTCAGTCATTCAAATTAAAGGTTTAATTAAAATTTCGAACTGGCTGGCACATAGAAAGCTGTTTAGTCAAAAAACCTAATAACCGCGCCTTATGTGAGATAAGTACTATACAAGCCTTGCCTGCAACTAGGCATTGAAACGTTCGTCCATCAATGATTCTCTTGCCGGCAGCTGCAATAATGTACTATTTTTGGACCAAGTAATTGATTTTTTTACATTTGAAATTGTAAATATGTTTTATCGGAACTTAGTATTTTCTTATTTCAAGTACAAAATTTGTACTTAAATATATACAATAATAATAATTCAAAAACATCTTTTTTTCATGAATTTTGTTGGAGATGATCTTTAATTTTAGTCGCATCGTGTTTTTAACAATAACGAGTTTGCTGCTCGTCTACCATCATTGTTTTTTTTATTTGCATTTTTTCACTCAAATTAAACTTTACATTTAAAAAATAAAAAAGGATACGATTGATATGATTGAATGAAATTGTCAAGCCTATAGTGATATGATCGATTTTAAAGTCTGTTCACGCTATGTCTAATAGTCAGATATTAAAAGTGTAAATTTTTCACAGCAAGTCAGATATTAAAACTTATCTCATTTTGAGATGAGTTCAAGTTAAATCGGGAGAAAACACTGTACAATTCATCAGTGGTAGAGATCTAATAAAATTTGTGGAAAGTTTATTTATGATAGTCGTACCAGCAATTGGCAATTGAGCAATGCTTATTTCAGAAATTAATTATATATTAATAAAATTTGGTGGACATCTCATAACATTGTTCCTCTTTTAATAAAAAGGCCAAGTGGAAGTCATTCGGACTCTGAGTGTATCTAAGTATTGTCATATAAACTTATACTTCACGGACTACGCGGTGTAGCAGATTCATGTTAATTCATTCACATCTCTCTTACAAGTTTAAAATTAGAATTCCATTCCCTTATAAATAGAGGCCAAAAAAAAACTAAAAAAATAAATCGCAAATTTTATTGCAGAATTTAAAACTTCTCTTCGAATTTGACATCGCCGTGTCAAATGATCCGAATGAGAGGATAGAAAAGTTTTTATTGAGCGATCGAAAGAATAAATAACGATACACTTTCAACGTTTCAGTCGGGTTAGCCGTAAACCATCTCAGTTTAAGGAGGCATTAAATAGCAACTCAAACAAGAACCGTTACACTGAAGTTAACTCACATATTGCTTTGTGTCACGAATGTGGGAGTGAGTGAGCGAATTTGATCATAGTTTTGTATGAGTGAGACAAGTGAGATCGGAGAATGGGAGTGAAGGGCGTAAAAGGAGAAAAACTACGGCGCTTAAAGTGAATGCGGTCGAAAGCCGCGCTTATTTCATCGTTAAGTGCATGGATTTTTCAAGTACTATGAGTGCGCCGTGACACAGCGGGGCTTGTTTTGGAGACATTTCCTCAAAAACGTTTTTTCTACAAATTAATTACTAAGAGAGACTTGATATCGTAATACATTCTAGAATATTTTTTTTAATCGAGAGAAGAAAAGACGATGACGCCAGCTATGTTGAGACGTCACCCGGCGGATGCTGTGCTGGCTATTTACTCATTGTCAAACGAGTACCTTAGATTTAACGGTTTTTTACTTTACATTCACAGTTTTTTTGTGAATATAAATTTTGTTTAAATAATACAGGTCATAATTACTCAACTATTGAATAGTCATTAATTGTAATAGACCAATTTAGCAATACTCCGCCAAAACCCATAAACACTCGACGCACGTTGCCTCTACGAACAGCGTTCTACAAGTCTCATCTCCGATGAGACAACTTCCTGAGGATGCTCCGGTGTCGGAACGAAACGTGCGTCGATTTTGTACTATGGATTTCCGCAAAGTTACGTCTGATTCTATTAATTATATAGTCATAAATTTATAAATTAATGCAAAAAACTATGATAGTTGATCATAGTTAAACTTAAATTTAACTATAGTAACAGCATGGTCGTCGTGGTTACTCACCGTCGCGTCCGTGGTTACTTGCTAGATATACCTGATACTTAATAATAATAAATAAATATACCTAATATTGGTGTTTTCGTTCATTCTTTCTCACTTGAAAATGAAGGACAGAAAAGCGAGAAACATTATGCATTCTCGTGCGTCGGAGCTCTGGTTTTTCTGGTAACTATCTATTATTGACTTGATAAGGCCATAAAGTCAATTAAATAGATAGTTAATATAAATCTCGTACCTACTTCCGACTTATAGACACACAATAAAAGGGTAATTACAAAGAATGTATTCATTGAGCTGTGACATCCGTAATTATGCATTTAAAGTTCAATAAGATACCTAATTGAACGGACATTACAATTTGTAGTCTGTCCTCGTTGTATATACGATTCTCAAATTTTATTTATATTAAATCGGAGTTTCAAATTAATCAGAATAACAAATACAGAAAAAAAAACAAAAAGTTATTTCAATCGGTGATTTATGAAATTTAAATATATATTTTTTCAATATTTTGACTAAAAAATTATTTAGCTTAACTCCGCTACGAATATGTGTGTAATTTTCACATTCATACGAAAGAGTATGAGTAGAAATTCTATTACTAACTTAAACTTCCCGCCTTCTTAATTTAATAGTTATATTGTATATTATTTTTAATTAATTATGATTATTTATTAATTGTATTATACATGTTATTTTTATACTTCTATCTTATCTATCTTTCTTGTACTATACAAGAAATCCAAAATTACCTTTGAATTACGCGTTGTTAATCTTTGTGATAAATAATCGGGCATCAGAATTTCTTTTGAAATCACATTTTATGAAATCTTAAGTCATCAGGCATGTATTATGAATGGCAATGGCATTATAATCAATCTGCAGAGGAAACTGCGGGACCATTGTTATGCAGATTGGTACCGGACATCCCGTGCCCTAAGACTATTCCCACGATACATTGTAAACAAATACGTGGTTTTACATTTTGCAAAGACCATATTAAGATTATTTTTTATATACTTTTGTATTTATCTATATTTCTTATAAATATTGAAGTTGTTGAGTTTACTACAAGATAACTTCGAGGCGACAAGGTCACGCCATAATAATTTTTATCGTGGAATAGGAATGTTTGAACAGGAAACAAAGCAGAGCTTACCTGGCCCTGGTCTACCGCTGTTGGAAATGGGTATTAGTTTCTTTAAGAGCTTTGTATTTTCCAAACTCATTTAATTTAAATAAATTAAACTTCGGACATCGACATATATAGAAAAAGTTAATATTATAAATGTCGTTTTATTATAGATACATACAATGACAATTCAGCGTCAGCTTGCAATGCTGTTGTAGTTTTGAATTCTGGCTAAACATATTTTTCTTTCCATATAAACAATAACTACTTGGTCTTACGATGAAGATTTTGTGGGCAAATCGATATAACACATATAACATACTTAAATAGATGTACGATCTGAAGTCCAATAAAGTGAAGTGAAATACATAAGCTTATTTTTATTGTAACAATTTTCTAACTTCGTAATTCAAACAGCATCTTAAATAGTTATTGTCAGTGTAAAACGTCAGCTGTTGTAATGTCAATATCCGCGTAGAATACTCGGGTAAATTTGTCTTGTATGGAGTAATTTCCAAGGATTTCCTTTGAGTATTTGTATAGTGAGCACTTGAGATGTAAACTGTAGCATCGAAGCTGTAACACTCTTGGGACACTTGGATGTGTACAAACGCCTATATTAGGTTATCGTGGCTACGTTCCCAAACCGTTCTTTCGGAACCGGCTCTTTGACAAATATGCAATTTTACTCTACGCACTCTGCAAGTAAAATTTACTCGTATCCAGATTTAAATTGGGCCCTCTCGTTTTTTTTTTCAGCAAAAAAATTCACCCTCTGAACACTAGACCGCTTTTATATGTGTATATTTTCTTTAATTAACTCCACTGTATAGATGCTGTGAATGAATCTGTGTATACTACTGTTAACTAAACTTAAAATAGAAAGACATCAATAGAACTACAATAGACAATCAAGAGGTAATATGAAAGGAGTGCAGTCAATTTTTTTTTGTAATCGAACCATTTAAAGTAAATTTTAAAATATCACTTTAAATAAAAAAAAATGTAAATTTAATTCCGTACAACTCGTATATATTATTGCAGCATTAAGCTCCCAGGCTATTTCTTTTTATTATGCCCGAATCTCTTAGCTAGGGTTGTCGCAATGAAAATAATAAAGCCTCAGGTAATTTCGCTAATGCATGCGGTAACTCCCTATCTAGATCACACTTGAACACTCCATATCCGAAGGTACCAATTACAAGGGTCTATTTTGCTATGTTCATGAGATTCGCATGTACAAAACACTTGTAAATTAGGACGCAATGATGTTGTATTTTAAATGTATGGTCAAAAAACAAGCGAAGTTTTTTTAAATGTTAGGTTTCGTATATTAAAGTTTCATATATGTTCACTTCAGCTTCCACCAGCTAACTTGATAAACAATTAAGTTAGCTGGTGGAAGCTGAAGCTTGAAATAAGGGAATGGGCCTAGTATAAAGTCATTTTTAATCTTTACAATCACTTAAAGTGGATAGATAGAATTCTCATTTTCAGAGTACCACCATCATTCATCCCGTATATTCAACTAAACAAAGTGTTTATTATTTAATCTATACCAAAGCTTTTAGGAATATTATCGATTTCATTATAAGATATTCAAAACCGATACTTTTCGAATGAATAACAAACGTAGGGCGTTCAATGTATTCTCGGTGTTGGATCATATACAAATGCAGCTGATTAAATTATTACATTTATTAAACACTTAGAGGGTACAAATATAGTAGTTTATTTAACAATAATTTCATTAGTATTGAAATAGGTGGGTGAAGTTGAATCGTTCAGAGGCACCTTAAATTTTGTTTAACTAAAAATGGGTTTGATTAGACTTAGTACAAAACTAGTTGAAATCAACTTACCTAATAAGAAAAAAGTACCAAAGTTTATTTTAAAAAGGGTGAGCAATGGGACCTCCAATCTATTTAAAAGAACATAGAAAAACACATACAGGACAAGCGAATAGTGATTACCCAAAAATCCCTGTCAGTAAAAAATTTAAGTTCTGAGTTTCCAATTTAGCATGTATTCTTTACAATTTTTGACAAAAATGTATTTTTTAAAACATGGCCCCTAAGCTTGAAATCGTCACGCAGTTGACATCCATCAAACAATAAATAAAACACAAAATATATGTATATAATTTTTACTTCGCAGGCATAATTTATACACTTGTTACATGGCCGTTACGTTAGTGGCTTCTTATATAAAATAAAAATATATTACGTATTTTACGGATCTAAAACCGAGTCCTAAGTTGTTAATGTTGAGTCAATATTAGAATCTCCACATATAATTGTTTATTATATGTTGAGTTTATTTTGTCGGATAGTTTACTATAAAGAAACAAACGGGTTGATTATAATATTAACATCAAAATCAACGTCAATCAAACAATCAATTTTACTCTAAAGTTGTGTAAGGTATTTTTTTATTGAAGAACAGCTCAATAGGTATATAAAATAACAAGTAATGTTTACAATATTTTTAGTTTTTTTCGAAATGTTTACGGTACAGATTGAATACATATCAATATGGATACTATGGGTACGCTGTTTATAATTTCAATTAATAAATTAGGACTCTCCAAAACTAAAACTACAACGCCAATATCTATAACAGAGGACAGTTAATAAATTCAACAACATTAACTTTAACAATAGATACGGGTATATCTATATTCGTTTACATTTTTCACTATACATGCAAAATCTAGTGAAACTTAATGCTTCAAATACATAAAATATACGTATTTACAAACATAAAATATATGTATAGAATACAAACATTCCTTTATACAAGGATAATTTAATTTGCTTATAAGAAAGCTTTTTTAATGTAGTTGCTTAGAGCGGTTTCAAGGTTATATATTAATTAGTACACAAGCATTTACAACGTTCATTTAAGTCTGTATCTACCCTCCAAGCACATTCACAAATTAACACCATTATAACACGATATCATACTAAATTCGCTAGTGTTATTTCGAATCGTTAGCCGCTCATACAAACAGCTACTTAGTTTCAATCGCTTATGCGATATGGATTAGTATTGAGAATAGTTTATTTAGCACGCGAACGCGAAGGCTGTTAGTAAGAAAATCGCGTGTGGGGTGACTCGACAAGATGTAGCGGGAGAGGGTCGACCTCCCAGGAAGTCTCCGTCTTCAGTACGATGCCCTCCTTCCCGCAGAGGGCCTTGGAGACTGGACCGCACATCGTTTGTCTCAACATAATTCGTTTCTGTGTCTTCGACTCGTGATTTAAGATATGGTAGCTCCATTTCTGGAAAACAATTTTGTATTATATGAGATTTCACTGCAATTGTATTCAGAGAATAATTCAAGATTTTAATTCGGTTGTTGAGACAAGTCTGTACGAGAAGTAAATTTGAAGCGATATATCTTATTCAAATTTTTGACCTTAGTATCGTTTGAGGTAATTTATAATAGAAATTTTAAAAATTTAAAAAAAATATTTACGTACTATATAATCTGATGGTCCCTTCAGCATCGCCAATGGAGTTCTTCGAAATACATTTGTAACCTCCCATGTCAGTGTCTTGAATGTTACGTACAATTAAGCGCATTTGAACACTGTACGCCGAATTGTTGATCTCACTCATCTGATACTTGTCGTTAGTTATAATCATTTCACCTTTAATAATAAATGAATAATTATATTTATTTTTATATTAAATGTAAGTAAAATAAATAACAAACTGTTACGGATTTTAATAATAATAGTAATAATCTAAACTTTACTTGACGAAACAATGTTTTTTTTTTGTAAATTAGAATAATTTAGACTAGAGGTTACCTAAATGCCAAAAAGACTGAATTTTTTGAAAAAGCGGCATCTCAATGCTAGTATTCTAAAGCTACAAACACTACCATAACGTCACAGCCTAAATCGCTTTAACGAAGTTTTTCTCGGAAAAGCATGACAGATAAAAATTTCAACTATTTCAGTAAAGAAATAAGGTAATTACAATCAACTCGTTTACAATATAAAATAATCTTGCTCTTCACCTAACACGATAACATGAAATAGTCGATTATTGATATAGTTATTTCCTCGCCCTTCGATAGGACCTTTCCGATCATTTATATTCGACTACATCCGAATATTGCTTATCGATATGAAATATGTTGTTCGTGTGTCGTGACAATAATAATGACTTGCATACAATGCTTAGCCAACGTTTATATCAATTTACCCTAACCTAGTTGTATATGGTTAATAGTTTTATTATGTTTAACATTACTCAATTACTAAGTATCAATTTACAAAATCAATTTTGTAAATGTATAAAGTCTGGTTTGTCAAGCAATCAATTGAATATATAAAAAACTAAACTAATAAACAATGTCATCTTCATTATTTGTGTAAAAGATTTATTCTGTAAAAATTAACCCCCCGAACGGTCTCATGCGACCAACAAGTTAAAGAGGAGTCAGCCGGCAGACTTCGTAGTCGAGCTCTCTATGATTCCGAAGATATCTCGGACGACAGCTGCGCATTGGTGTTCTATAGATAATATTTTGAGTACCCACATTTGCTGTTGATGTTTTATAAATTTTTATTATTTATTATTTTTATAAAATGTGCTTTTTATATTTAGGACCGTCCAGAACCGCCCCTGCTCATCTCTCCTTATTTTACCTATTTGTGACGACCAGTAATGAGGTGATAGGTACCTGTTGTGCAATACCTACTGAATTTTATATGTATATTGAAGTAATTTTATGGAAATTTTTATTTATTTGTTTCTCCTATTTTTCGACTCAAATATCCATACATAACTTTTGTGATTTGCTTTAATAAAATGAATGTAACGCCCGTCTGGAAGAACAGTTTATATCTATGTATAAACTGCTTTTCCAGACCGGCGCGACTTAATTCTATAATTAAAAATTTTTTTACAAACATTATTCGTAGATTGTTACTTACCGAAATCTATTGATATCGATATAATATATGTTCATGTATATATAATAATGAATAAGAAAAGTATATTTCAATTACTAATAATTAAGTTATCGTTTACAAATACATATATTAGCGATGCCACGTTATCAAGGATGTGATGTCGTAATATTGAGAGGTTGTTAGGTTAAAAGGCTTTAATCTATAACTTAATATATTTTTGAAGCTTCTTCTTACAATATCGGTTCTTTGACGTGAAACCTAAAAATTACCAACCATAATTGATTTTGTAGCGATCGGTAGGGATTATGTCAACGTTAGATATTACAACTGCTAACTTTATTGTTATAAATTAAACTCTAAAATCATTTAAAACAGGTTTCTATAAAACTATAATAATAACACTGTTCTAATTTTAAAAGGATCCGAAAACACAAACACAATAGAAAATAGAGATAAGACAGCCATATTTACGTGTCTGTTTATTGGATTTTTAAAGGCAATACGACTTCTTATCTTATGACTAAATATAAGCCTTGTGTACAAAATTGAGTAATAATAGTTAGTTACCATAAATAAATTAATATAATGTCGAAAAAGTAATCATGGCGAGTACAATTAATCATCTTATCTGAAGAAAAGCGTTTAAAATGTGTAGAGTGTTCCGGGTTGTTCGCCTCACTCGCTACATTATATCGGGGGTCATGCTATTCTACATTAAAAATTGCTTGCATTCTTCATGTCCCGTTTATTTTTGCGGGCGAGTTTTATTTTTCGTTTCCACAGCCACCGAGGCTTATTTTATTACAGCGACATTTAATTGGAATTTCTCGTTTTTTGGGAATATTTGCCTCATAACGGAATTCTTGACGATGGTTTAGATATATTGAAATATGCTAATTAATGAAATAATGTCGTGTGCATTTAAACACCAAATGGATTTTTTTAGATTTTCCTTTCGAAAGTCAGGTAGAAGTTTTCAATATTCATTTGAAGCAACAGTTACATACCCATATAGTACCTATTGTTCTGTCTATTACAATGCATATATTTGTACACTTCATTTCAGTGGGTGGCTAAATGAGTGACTTGCAACAAGGACACAGTTAAATTCAGACAGAGAAAGATTAAGAAAACAGAGTAATATTTAGCAAAGTTTACGTAAATTTTTTTGATCGAATTATCTTATTGAAATAGTAGACCTGATAACATCGCATTTGTGTGATTGCGCTTGATAATGATAGATAACAGTAATTGTAACTGATCGTAAGGATCATTCATTATTAAGTCAAATGCATAAGCCAGCCCAGTGGCGGGAGGATTCGGCTTGAATTGACCACAAATCTGTGGCGCGCTTACTGCAACTGACACCTTGACGGTGCCCGGTTGCGACAGTTACAACCTCTTTTGTTTATTACCATACAGAATTAATTAGCCATCGATAAAAATTGAGTACATATGAATTTTAAATAATTAATATTATTCAATTAGCCGTGTATATATATATCCTATTTTATGGCTCTTTAAGAAATATAATACTAAGCGACGTTACTGCAATTGTTTAAAAACGTTTATTTTGTAATAAAATAATTAAATAAGTTTTATAAATAATTCTTCTAACTATTTTAACCAAAAAAAAAATCATGGACAAGGGAAGCTCATAATAGACTAGGTTGGAAAAGAATGGAAGAGGCCCTTGCCAAACTGGGGCAAACAGTAATTGTCGGTGTCGAAGACATGCCAGGGTCTTAGATTAAGATTAGCATAAAGTCTAAATAAAGGCTATTATTATTATTTTAACCACTATTCATATAGAAATATAATTATAAAGTGAAGAAGCCAGTAAGTAGTATTGAGTGGAAAGACACAATTATGAGCGTATATTCCAAATTGATCTTTACATTCCAGTTCAATGTTTAAATTACCACGTTTATTCTACATACATATGTGAAGAACTTCTCTTGCCATCGAAAGCTGAACCATCTTTGTTCACTTTAGGTCCACTTTATGTCTGTCTGCGTCAGATCCACCCTTTCCGTGTCCACAACCCCATTGCTCGTCCCGTCTCGTCACAGCTATGTATTACCTAATTTAATTTGTAACTCACCACAATTTATAGCCTGTAGGACCGGCTGACCAATCCTATGTCTAACTACACGATACAAAATGGCTTTAAAATAGAACGTGGCCAACTGTTATTGAAAAGTGAATATAAAATTGATAAATTTAATTTTATTTGTACGAATATTGTGGTATGGGAGAGTAAATATCGCAATATAGCCTAAAGCAATTTGAAGCGGGCGGGCCAGCGGTCTTTGTTGCATATCGGCCGGTAATAGAATTTGGTCCGCTTTTTGCGTGGTCGGTCTACCCGCGTAATGGCTGGCTCGGTTGCCTTTTAGGACAGAGTCCAGCTATAGAACAATCTACAGCCGTCTGTTTATACAATTATAGTTTCTATTGATCTGTTTATATTACTTCTCATTTTCTAAGAAAAACGTTTCATTGGATAATCAAATGGGTGTAGACTGAAGATCGTTCTATAGCCGGATCTTAGCCTGCTATGTTATTTTATTACAGTCGCGTTTTGAATCAATGATAATATTACTTTATTCTTCAGTTAGGATTAGTCCAACTAACACCTCTTGAAAAACGTTAAACAGCACCTTCTTTAAAAGCTTTAAAGTTATAAGGTGAGTTATCCAATCTTTCTTAAAAGTTTACCTTATGAACGTAAAGTTTATCTAACTGTGCGTAAACAGATTAGTGTTTAGAAACATTAAAGAATAATAAACCCGCTTGAATTTTGTTTCTACAATTGGAATTATATCGAATTCTGTTTTAGCTATAAATCGCGGAACAATTTGAATTGTCAAAGAATCCGCTGAAAAGTTTTATTCGTTGTATTGGTTTAGGCAGCTGTGTAGCCACACATGTCGCCGCGACAAGTAACCTATTTCTAACTGGACTTTAGTGAACGGCTCGCATAACGCATTATCCAATGCTGTTTTGCAACATCCACACTCACATGGACCGGGGTTGTAAATAGCGTTTTACTCTAAAATATTTCTTATTGTGAGATTACAAAATGTATTATGAATTTTTTAATTACTATATTTGGAGTAGCTAGGTCAATCATATTGATTCCATCAACGCAAAATTGTTATTCTTATTCAACTGCCTTTGTCAAATAAGATATCTTCATTTGTCGTCATTGTATTAATGGATCCATCATCCTTTTGCTTCACGATAACGAAGTCAATCTTATCTTACTCATCATTAAAACGGGAAACGTGAGTGTGTGTAATACTATCACTTATTCACGCGCAAACAATTGTATTTTTATGGAATTTGAACAAACAGACATCCTTCTTTATGTTAACTTATTTAGTACTATTTATTTACAAGCAAAACGTGCGCATTACGGTGTGCACAGTTAATAATAACTCGGGTGATACTACGAGGAAGAGTTAGTTTACTATATTTTCTTTATGTTTTTGTTGATAGCATTAATATTTAAAATAGAGCTTTTTAAGGCCCCTAACCGTAGCTGAAAATACCCTTCCCAATGCTCTTTTCACATACGAACAGTTTACTTAAAGCGAGTGGCGCGGCGCATACAATTACGAGTAACGTAATTAACTGCGGTATTGATCGCGTTTCATTTTTGGTTTCCATTTATAAGTGTGTATAAATGTAAATTGCTTCAACGATAATCTCCTTATGTTTGTTGTTATTAAGCCAAATGGCAAATGGCAAATTTGCTATCATCTGAACTTAGCCGTTTACTGATAGATAATAATTGTATATATACAAACTTATGTGCTACGAATCAGCATTGTGTCAATTAAAAATGATTATACAAGTTATTTCATTCATCTGCCTGTTTAAAATTTGATAAAAAAATGTTTTTAGAGTTCTTTTCTAAAACAATTTTACACAGTCTTAACATTTCTTTCTTTCTTCATTTTAACCTGCACACAAAATAAACAAGTTCAAACACAGGGGTGTCGTTATAACGAAACGTAATGCCCCTTCCAACGTTTTGTTAGGTTAAGTGCCTTATTTGTATTAGTTAGCACGTATTTTTACAGGACTGCAATTATTTCCGTTAGTCCTTTTAAATATTTATTTTAGTTTTGTTAGTACTAAGATCAAGTAAGACATTTCATAGCTAGATGATTTATCATAATACATATAAATAAAACATACATAAATAACATTATAAATGTTTTTTTGTAATCGTATGCAAATATGATCAACATATATTTCCGTATTAATATTATTATCAAATTCTTATAGCTATTGAATCTGGAAATATTATTTGAATTGGCTTTTATGAGTTATGTATATGTAACGTTGTGTATATGTTAGGGGAAAACGACCAAATCTGCGCACAAGTAAGTAGGAAAGAATAAATAGAGAATACCCCAGGAGGTACTATGCCCACTACGCCGAATGGCTTGGCTTTAATTCCACCGATCACACGGGAAGATCTTTTCAGGACTTTGCCTTGTCATATGACATAATAAAAATGGTTCATGCGAATTCCAGATGTTGAAAGTCATAAACGTTCTTTATTCGACCTTCTGTTGACCTCATACGCAGAGAACTAGCAACAGAATGTCTCCACTCGACCCTGCTTCGGGCCCGAGATGGGATCATTGTGTGGTCCGGAGCACAGTGCCAGCAATGCAGCCTTTATGGCCTCGCAGGATAGCCTCTACAGGTCAGCATATTGGGATGGGATGCAGTTTTTCTTTGCATCCTACCCATGGGGATCAATTTGCTTTTCATCGGGCTCTCCGGATGTCACCGCTTACTCCGCCATTGAAGTGGTCCTGCAGAGCAGGGAACGCTTTATTCCATTATTCACGTTGCCAATCGGTTGTCAAGTTGTAAGCCTGGTTTAAGCGCTCTTGCAAAGCGACTTCGCGTCGAAAATGCTTTTTTGTCTAAGCAAATGAAGCGTCATCTTGATTGATGCAATTGCTACCGACGATTTTTCGAATCTTCAGACCATCGACTTGCCCATACATTTGCACTTCTCAGTTTTGCACTCTCTGTATAAAACCACCGAAACCATCCCTCTACTGTCTCGAAATGTATCGCCGATGCTTGAATCCTGGTGAGCTAGGTTTATACAGTATAATAAAACTATAGGACTTACGCTTAGCTAATGCAATATAACAATTAAAATTCTAATATTAGTTCTTCAAATGGATTAGTTAAGTATTCCCAAAAGAAGCTTAAATCCATTATAATCTTAAGACAAAAACAGCTTTATACTCGCTAACTGCATGAGCAGTACCAAAATACAGCTTGTTCTATCCTATGGAATAGCGATGTGATATACACCTTAAACAATAAGTTTTCATATAAAGTATAACATAACTTATGTTCAAACGGCCCCAAGCCCATTCAAACTGAAAGGTTTCACTTATATATAAATGAATTCGAAAAAAGTTTAACGCTCTGTATAATTACCATCAATTAATAATATACATTGTCGCTTCGTAATCAACGTCGAAATAAATCTTTGTTAATGAAACGCGAACATGAAAATTTCTAATATTTTTTAAATACTCATAAAACGTACCTTGTAGACACTAGCGCCTGTCAAAGCGGGATAGTAGAAACATGAAAAACGACTCATTTAATGACTACTTTAACGCTTTCAATGTGCTTTATGAATAATGAAATTAGTTGCTTATTCCGTTCTTGAGTTCCGTGCCCAAGACTTAATAAGCTTTATGAGTTACGACTCGGTTATAAAATATCCTACCAGCCTTTCTGTTTGGCGTAAACACAGATTGTAAATAGGCTGTGGATTGTTAATAGCTTTTTAAAGTGAGATAAAAAAAGAAAATGTACGAAACGTCCGGTCAGTTAATAAAGACTTTTCTTTAAATTCCATATTAATAATTGGAAACTTGCTTTTTAATCTGTTAGAGAGTATTTATACTTTTGTTAATTTAACATTAAATGTTTCGTTATTTTAATTAAAATTAAAGCATGGTATGTTGGACGCCGACAGTGACATTGTCAATTAGAATTAGAAAAGCGATGGGTTTACAGACGTTGCGTAGAATACCTTGGACAGCCATCCGCTGGATAGAAGAAAAGAAAAGAGACTATTAGTTCAAAAAAGGAAGTTTGAGTTCTAGGTGTTTACAACGTAAGAAACGAGCTTCTTCAACTAATCATCTTCAGGCAAAGTGGCGGGTAGAAGAGGGCCTGGCCGCAGACGTACATCTTGGCTAAAGAATCTTCGTCAATGGTTTGGTCAAAGCACGAAATCATTTTTCAGAAACGCGGCATCCAAAGCCAGATTAGCTATGATGATCGCCAACCTCCAAAAGGAGAGGGCACCATAACAAGAAGAAGAAGTTAATTGTAAAATAACTAAGGTTCTATTTAAATTTATGGTATATATACTATTTAATTAATTTATTATTATTGTTTCTAGTTGTGTAAACCACATCATCGTGCTTTATATATCAGAACCTATATAAATTCTTCTTGTCTGTCAGATCCGTATGCCAAACAGACAAGATATTAATATATTTTGCGTTAATATTCTACAAAAAGTGTCTTACCATTTTCTCTCGTCCAATAGTTGATAGCCTTAGGCGAGGCCTCCACGTGACATTGAAGAGTGACATCTGTACTCGTTGGAGCACCCACAAGCTGATTCGGGACTTGTACTAAAGGATGGACTAGAAAAAAAAACAGAAATTTACATAGACGTCAATATAAACTAACTTACATGTGTACTTTTAATTTTGTTTTAAGTATTTCTGAACTATTGAGTTAAACGAGAGACAAAAGAATTAGCTACAGATACAATAGTATTAAAAAACCAGTACTAGGCTCTAAATTAAAAGCACACAATTTAAAATATGAAAGCTTTTAAAAAGCTTTTATCGAAAACTAAACCTATATGAGTTTTTGGGCTCATTAATTTTAGTACACAAATAGCAAATATAAACATAAGTGAGTGGTTTGCGGTAAAGCATAAAGTACAATTTACCACGTAGGTACTGCTATTAGCCACGAAAATGCGCCACGCAGTTTTGATGTTTACACGCATAAGATACGGTACAATATAGCCTGTTAGATTTTGATACATTTTACCCGAGTGCCGTACCGCGATTCGCATATGCTGAGGTTTTACTAGCATTTTTGTTTACACAACTTTCCATTTGCCGTTGAAATATTTGTGTGCGTGTGTTACTATGCAGATACTGGAAAAGGTTTTGCATTTCATATAACTGAACGTTCCTGCACTTGCCGCATAATATGTTTGAGCGTAATAAAGATTTTGCTTATTACACTTTTAAAATAACAGCGACACGTTTTAATACTTGCGTATTAATGTGTTTTATTATCATATTATACACTTGGTACTTGACTTGTAGTATTCTATTTAACGTTTATAAATTCGGTTTATATCCTGAATTTTGTAATTTCTTTTTCTCCAAAATCAAACTTGATTCATTTCAACAAGTCAACTAAAGTGTTACTTAAATGGGTCCTTTTAGTATACTCAGGAAATTTAAAAATGTGTGCATTACTTGCTGTAGAATTTTTAAATCAATTAACGGAGTGTTTAAAATTACTTGTTGAGATACCGATAATGACTTATTTTCGAGAAGATTTATACAATTATACCGTATATTAACATGAATATTAAATTAATTTGCATTTGTCATACTGTCATTAATAGTTATGTCAGTGTTGTTTCATTACTGCAGGAATTAATTATAATTCATAGGCTATGCTACGTTATTGGACCGTATCTAATATCAATATTTATATTCTAATTTTAACAATTTAAATTGTTAAAATATATAACATAACATCAGCTTAAAGTTTAACATCAATATCACCAAATTTCACCAAAACTGTTAAATTTAGTGACGGCAACGTTAAAATAAAAGTAGTTCACGAAAAATCAGAAAACATATACTGGAAACAAAACAATCCTATCTATTCAAGGTCTATTATAACAACAATAATCGACTGTTTCTCTTAAACAGCTATTATAATTTAGGAATAGAGTGTCTAATAATGAAAATGTAACTAACCAAATTAAAATACCACTTTATGATCGTACATTAAATCAGTGAAGCGTGTCTAATAATATAATATGTCTGTCCTTATAAAACATTAAGTAGTAATTCACCTCTGCTCGATTTAGAGAACATGAGACACCGCTTAGAATTGGGAGGCAAACTTCAAACAGAGAACTCCCAAATTAGTTGATATCATAGAGCAATATGATGCATTATATAAATCATTCGGTACACAGTCGGGAAGTGAATTTGCGTAATAACCGGCAAGTATGCACATTAGCCGCGCCGCTCGCGCAGGCTGTTTGTTCAGTTCCGGTACAGCACTTCGCGAACTTACTGCTACTGTCAGGTGTTTACTTTGAATATTATCTGAGAACTGGCTGAATTACAAATGTTTGTATTGAGTTGAGTTTTATTTAACTAGTCTCGTAATAGTTTGTTCCCAATTAAATTTAAGTTTTCATCGCTTCAGTGTCCGTTCCGTTCTCAACGTTCGCATTTGCAAGAGTATGAAAGTCGAGTTATTTGCGTTAAAGTCAAATTAATTGGATGCAATGATTACAATAAATTTATAAAATCAGTTCTCAATTATTATAAACCAAATTAGAAGCTCGTTCTTTAAATGTAAGTATGCTTCGGCCCTTAAACTCTGTTTGGAGTGAATTAAGGAAAAATGACTTTTCTCCATCGGCCTTAGATTGCAGCTTATTTGCGGTTATTCTCTTTGACCGTCGTTAAGTTCCTTTGGACGGCTTTTACGAGTTCGAGTGGCCAATTTAGCGAACAAAATCTGAACGATCAGAATTTTTGTTCTAATTAATAACTCGACCCAAAGAACTTATAAAATGAAATTAGCTGAGACTTTATTGTTCCGATAATAGAGATAAAAAGTGATTAAATTAGGTGCTATTTACGAATATTCTAATACTGGTAGATTGGAATTCTCTACAGCAATCGAAAGTTAGAGCGAGTTTTCCGAGGAAGGATTTTGCGCGGAATTCTTGAAGTGACAGTTTGATTAACCGAGCGGTGCACACGCTTTTCAATTCCTTACTGTTTTGTAGACCTGCTATTACGAAAATTTGTTACTAAAATATTATTTATTGTTCTTTGTAAAGTATTATTTACCCAAAAATTAATAACGAATTGATGGAAAACTTATAAGTTGTTTGAGAAAAATATTCAAAAATACTTAAGTTACCTAATCTTATATATAAAATTCTCGTGTCACGGGTTGCGTAATTGAACTCCTCCGAAACGGCTCGACCTATTTTTATGAAATTTTATATGCGTATGCAGTAGGTCTGAGTCTAAATGTTAAGAGTTGTCCACCCCAATTTTTTTTTAATTTTTATTTTTCTATGATACAGCATACAAAAATACATACAACCCTATATTTTTAGTTATTAATTGCAAACTGTAATTCTTTTTGCAAGAATTATTTTTTTATTTTGACGTGACTAAATTTAAAATTTTGATATTACTCTTAATTTTTCTTCCCTCTATAATCAACCCTATTTTTATTCGTATAATATTATAAACTTTAATTATTTTAGTAAGATTTTTATTTTAATTTTGTCATGAATTAATAAAAATAAATCTGATATTACATAATTTAATATTTGTTATTGATATTAATACGCGCTTAACTAACACGCAAAAATATATGAAAGACTTGTACATTGTCTTATATTTTGCAAATAATCATGCTATGTATTTCATCCACCTCATAATTACAATTCCAACAAAGTGGAATGTAATTAATTAATTCAAGGAGGACGTATGCAAATTGCTCACAATTTGTACACTTCTTTCATTTTCTTTTTCTAAACTAATTTAGCGTGTTTTCAAGTCGTCTGTGAATGAACTGAAATAAATTGACCGCGTAACAGAGTATATTTACCCGACACCCTTCGTATCTTAGAAATACAGAAACTTCTTGATCTCTTAGCTATTTCAATGGCTTTTAGCTTTTTCATGTAAAATCTTTATAATTGGACAACACAAAGGATTAAGATAATGTTTCAAGAATTAATTCACGTATCTGGTGCCCCCGCCTAGTCGAGATAAATGGTTATATATAAGTACATTATAATTACATTTATAAAAAAAATTGAACAATGTGGAACCCCGTACATAGATAAACAAACAATATAAAAGCACCCCCCCAAATTGGGGGTTCACCGATGTTTCAAGTCAGCAAGAGTCACTCGCTACTAAGCCAGGCTTGACAAAAAGGTCACTCTGAGATTGAGTACACAAAACATTATTTTTGCAAATTATGTCATAAATTATCGGATATATAAATAAAAAAAGTTATTACAGTATTGTTGTTGGCTTAAGGTCGATCCCTCTCGAGGTCCCTTCAGTATGTTAGTAATAATTGTGTTTTTTTTTGATAATTTATACTTAAGCTTTACATGGCCTAGTTAACATCTTCGTGTGTCTTCGTGTTAACATCCTGTGTCTTATCAAGGAGTTACAAAACTACATTTTTGTAAAAAGGACTTAAGCCAAAGCTACAATTTGAATCACGGTGTGAAACCTCTTAGCAAAAATCTTTTTAAATAATAGCACGAAATTTCTAGCAGGACACTGAACCCAGTAACACGCACGAACTACCCTGGCTTGACACTAACGTTCCGGACTTTATAAGAGACTGTATAAGAGCCTCATCTACCCAAACTTCAAGCCTTCTTCAAAATATGGTCAGTTTTAGAACATGGCCAGCTGTGAACGGCACGGTGATATTGAGTTTCTTAGAAAATCTTTGGAGCAACCTGAAGCGAAATTTCCCATGGTGATATGGAGTTAATCCATAGGTTCGTGCTCAAACAGATCAAAGATCTGTATAAGAGCCAAAGGTGCCAATTTCAAATAGAAACAGAAAATATGGCTGGACTAGGTATTTGTTGTAAAATAATTAATAATAAAAAATAATTGCGTTACATTAAGTTGCATATATATACTAGTTTGAACTTCTGAAAATGAACTTGAAAACATTGGGAATGGCATGGAAGTTTAAAGAATTTTTAAGGTCTTAATAATACATATATCTTGCCTACTCCTTTCACATTATGAATACTTTAGTGTATGTAGTTGCAGGTTACTTTTTATCACGAGGATCATTTGTTACCAAGAGGGAAATTTAAATTAAATATTTGAGGGCGTTAATTTTGTCTTCTCATCGGGTGAACGCGACGCATTCTTTGCAAAGTAATTAAACAAGAGTGGAAGGGTTCCTGTGTTAGTTTGTTTGTTTGGTTTAAATTGCGTTTTCTAGGTATTCCGAAATATTAATCATAATAAAGTCATTAGTTGCTAATGTTGATCATCATAGTCTTGACATTTGCTATTATTATAGCGCAATTACATAACTCTAAACAAAGCATTTAAGTTTTAAGATAATTAGAAATTAATGAAATTTTAATTTCTTTTATTTCTACGAAGATTACAAAGCAATTTTTATAGAACTATACAATTTTTTATATAGAACCCCAATAGACCAATATACAAGCAATAATCCGCGAAAAACCCACAACCACTCGACGCACGTTTCGTTCCGACAGCGGAGCATCATCAGGATATTGCCACATCGAACGCTGATCGTGTTTTGTACTATTTTTATTATTATTATTTTTGTTATTTTATTTATTATCATTAAACAATATTAAAGAATCCAAGCGACGCTTGTAACCTTTATATGTTGTATTGTATCAAGGGCATAATAAATAAAATAAAAGGCATAATATTAAACTTAATTTAATGGTACAGGTTTATAATCCACATTACAACAAATCTTTTCGGACTCGGACCTCGGGCTTAACAGACTTGCATAAATATTAGGCTACGTAAATGTATTACCATAATGCAACTTTGTTTCATTTTACATAAAGCGAACAAAGGCAATTTTAAAGAAAAGGGTCACGTTTGTGCGGCTTACTTATAAATCTGCTTCTATGCAACTTTATTAAACTAGGTTTTTGTACATGTTCACGTCTCTGGTTGATTAATGTATCTTTCACGAAGATCCTTGTTTACACTTCAGGAGAAAAATATTCTGGCATGGACAGGTACATTTGATAGTGTAGTTATTTATTTGTGTTAATAGGGATGATTCTGTATGCTATGGAATTGCGGTAGAAGAAAGAGATCGTGAGAAAAACGGTATACTGAAGATCATAAAACTCCAAGATCTGCTTCAGGAACAGAACGCTGATCGGATAGTTGCCTATTCATAATGATATTTATCATGTATAGAAATGCTCAGACCACATGATCGTAGTGCCAATGATTAATTTATTATTGCATTACTTTGTGTAGAGTTGTTTAGTTTTTTGTTATAAAATGAATCATATAAAGAACATCTTATTTTACAAAGATGTCAGATGTATATTTTTACAAGTAGTAAACTTGTCAAAGATACTTTTGAATATCCATCATGTTTTAGGCCGCGAAATCTGATTAACCTGCGTGCCACTATATTTATTATACGTAGGTACGTTCCAATCAGAGGCGTGTTTACATCGGAAATGCCAATAACAGAATGCAAATACATAGTGGACAACACGTTCGTGCGTCCAGTACAGTTGTGAAGTGCTACGAAAAACTTTAATACGTATCGAACTAACACAGCCAATTCGTGAATTTAGAACGATTAATTAAGGATTTCAATTTAAACGTACGATTTACATAGTTTCATTTTATTGAGGTTTTAAGTTTATATTTTTATTGTACATATTCTTTCAGCTTATCATATTAAACATTTAAAAAATACTAATTATAACATATAATCGCATATTTTTAAATATATTTTAATGTATAAGTGTCGTATAATGTACAAGTGGGGCTCTTTGTTGTCTTCTCTTACCAGCAGCTCCCTATCGCAAATCCGTTACCATAGCATATTCTAATAGAAAGGAGTTGAGTATTAGAATGTATGTTGTAGTCACTCTTAGCAGTTTTAGGTATATAGGTATATAGGTATATACCATAGCATATCTCTATTACATGGCGTTAGTATTGGAAAGCTAGGCATGCAGTGTCTCGGTACGATATAAGATACGAAATGATGCTAAATAATGACTAACGTTTTTTAAGAATATAAGTATAATTGATCGTGCCCAAATAAATTATTTGTTTCATATGTTTTAAACTTAAGTTTAAAAGAATGATCAAATAAAATCAATACAATAGTTGTCAGCCAATGCGATACTTTATAACAGTCGAAACAGTGTCAGCACTCCGGCTAAATTAATGTTTTATCTCAACAATCTATTCTCGTTCGCACGTACACTAGAAGTGCAGGTATGTTTCCATTTGCATGTATGGTGCTCCACTATGACGATAGTAACAACATTATCCCAATCCAAAACTGTGATTAGGTGCACCGAACCACAGCTGCTATGTTCAACGCTATTTACATTCCTCTCTACTTCTCATTACCTCATTCACAATTATTTTGCGACTGTATTTCGCAGCGATAATTCTTATTTTGCGTTTGACTACGGAAGCAATTCCATTTATGATATGTAATTTTATAAAAGTATGTGCGAATAATATCACTGTTGGAAATAACATTAATGAGAGTGATTCTTTCGGTTATTTCACTGGATGCAATTCTAGTCTCTGCGAATCTGGGATCTATAGCGTATCTATGGTACGTAAATGATATTACTTACTAACTACTTGGTAGTATTCTGGAATAGTCAAAATGGACTAGATAGGGGCAAACTTAATTACGTATTGTATAATTACATTATGTAAATTAAACTAATAGTTAAAATAAATAGTATAAACCGACTAGTAAAACATAGGTAATAAAAATGCATGTATAAAATTCCTATTATATTGTTAACTATGTTTAAAATAGACTGTATGCAATAGAAATATAAACAGGCTATAAAATATTAAAAATAAAAATGCCATTATCCTTATTTAGTGAAAACATAATCCATCAATGTGTGTGAAAATTGAATTTTTTTTTAATATTTCGACAAAGCATTCAATCATCGAATAACGCGACAATTTTACCAGTTTATTTTTGTTCACATTTTTGTGCATAAATAATGTCAACACTAATAGGAAAATGATAGCTTTTGTGTATACCATTCTGTTGGACGTTCATATGTTTGTCTCTCTCTATCAAGAAATAATTAATCTACTAATAAAAATCTATGTAGATTATGAGAATTTTTAACTTCTCTCTGCACCTAATCAGAATTATTAATAAACCGATTTTCGATTTACAGTCTACGTCTTTCGTAGTCTAGTTCTTAGCGGTCATTGCGTATCACAGCGTCCTATCGATTCCCGGAAAAAATACGACTTTAAAAATTATTTCTCCAAAAATTATTGCTCCTGCCACACTCAGAAGCCACGTCCTTACTCTTAATTGAAGATACATCAAACAATCCGCTCAAATTCAATAATCCTAACAACAGTATGAGTAGATCTTTAGCAAACTGATAGTAAACAGGACAAGCGCGGGACGAATACAAACATCCAATTCAAATGCAAGACACGTGTCGAAGATGATACGTGATAACACGAAAATCTCCCAATTGCTTACGTGTTTGAGATGTCGGGCCCAACAGTGTTTTCCGACTAACCGAGCATTGAATAGCTCAATATGAATTACCCTTACAGATAAGCGCTTTTTGCGTACAGGTGAGTTGATTTCGACGGATGAATTGATTCGAGTTTTGAATTAGTAAGTAGCGATTAACTTAATCTTTAACTTTGATCGAAATGCGGTGGATCTCGTTTAAAGTTCCGATAGAACGATATTGGATTTAAAGCAAAAATATATACTCTGTACCAAAGGGTTTCGTGTTATGTAAAATGGTTTATGTTATATTTATAATCATTTTCAGGTGTGAAATTTCATTCTTAATAAAAATAATCTACTTTAGTATGTACATAAAGTTTATCACAAAATTAAATATAACGTTAATGTTTGAGATAGCGTATTGAAATAGACGCACTTTGCATAAAATTTGTGTATAATAATTTAAATCACCTGTGATGCTTATATTGAGCAAAGCTTCTGCACCATTTATGGCGGCGCTCATTAATCTTACATGTATTGACTTACAATGCACGTGGAGCATTATCCTCTTGCTGACGGAAGGGGGCACGCCGTTTGCTGCGATGCATAAATACGCCCCCATTTCCGAACGAGTCACTTTTGTCAGGTTCACTATCTCGCCCTCCAGTGACGTCACTGTGAAAATATCAATTTAAAATATGTTTAGAAACTGTAAACGGTGATGGGGACGATAAATATAAAAAATGTGAGAATTTAATTTTAATTAATACTTTGATAAATTTTTTATTTTTTACCTAGTGGCCTACCCGCGGCCGAGGTTTTCCCCGGGCCGTGGAATATCTAGCTGAATTAAAACACAAATCAATTTATTTAGACAAAATTAAAATTTATTATTTTACGGCATCCTCAATGTCATATCGTAAATTATGACCCGTTACTTCCTTCGATTATATTCACGTTCATGTGCTGTATCTACGCTTCATCACTCGGATAAGTGGATGTTTATTGGTCATAATTAGCTGTTAAAAGTTTTATCTTAAATATGTAGATATGGACTACGTATTATTACTATTAAGCAAAAACAATACATGTTGAATAGCATAGCTAATATTAACCACAGCTACCGTAAACTTTATACAAGTTTTATCTGATTAACTAAAGCCAATATTATAGCAATAAAACACAAAAGATGAAACAGTTTATTTTTACAAATATTTATCGGCAAACACCTCCGGTGGGCGATAAATATTTGTACCTCATAAAGTGTAGTGCTTACTTTACATTTCTCCCAAAAGCCTACAAAAACACTTGGAAACGCCAGCAGACATTCTATAAACAAATGCGGTTAGTGGTCCCAACTTGAACTGTTTTCCTGACACCTTGCTACCGAGTACATTTACAACCATTAATTCAAACAAGAGGATAAAAAGCTGGGACAATATTTTCGAAGGCCGAAGAAGGGAGTTGATGGTTTAAATTGTAGAGCTTTTGGTCGTCGACGTCGCTTCGTTAGCAAACAACTTGAACAACGACCTACTGTAGAGTGTCTACTTAATTGAAATAATTATAAAACTTTTGCATTCACTTCAACTGTTCTGAAGTTATGGACAGTTGTCAGATTAATTATTTTAGTAGATTAACCTAATTGTAACAAAATGGTCTAAAATTAATTTATTATTACATGTTCAATTACTTTTATGGGTTCTTTTCATAGACATATATTTATTGATCTGTGATACCAAATGTATTGCTTGCTATAAATATCAACAAAGAAATAAAATATGAATCGACTCTTCTACTTTTATGTTCTGCTTGCGCTGTCAATGTGTCATAAGTCAAGTGACACTCAGTTGTAGTGCTTTCTTAGGAGAGTATAAAACGACAGGAAATGCTATAATTATATTTATTTTCATTTTTTCTGCAAAATATCAGTTTTAACTAAAAAAAAACAAATATTTCTTTAAAATGCTGATTTTATTTTCATTGAAAAATAATTCGATTTAAATTTGGTTTAAGAAATTAGACACTATCATGCTCATCAATATGCGTTTCATGAATTGTGCCAAATAACACTTCTGAAAAATACACCAAATCATAGTGCACCCAGGCTGGGATAATATATCTACAAAATATTTAATCATATAAAAATTCAAAAAATTAATGACGAGCTTTATAAATTGACCAGTACAGTGTCAGTTAGAAAATTATATTTGCTACACATATTTAGATTTTTACCCAACGGCATATTATGATTGTAGGCATAGATTACTTGTTTGGTTGAAAGATCTTACATATGGGAATAATTTTTTATTGGTAAATTTATTTATTTTTTATTTTACAGTTTCTTTTCCAGCCGTATTTTTGTAAAATTAGGCTGTGGCCTGACTTGGCCTGTTTATTCTATATATAATAAGAATATAAATATATATTCCTATATTGCTGCCCAAGAAGTAGTTTATACTTAGTTTGCAACTTAATTTGAATACTTTTGCTAATGGAAGAGCGCCGTCTCCTGGCACAGGCTTTTCTATTCCCAAAAGGAGGCTCCTATCAACTACAGAGGTTATTGTAAAGATAGTGGCAAAATAAAGTTAATTTATTATTATTACATAAATTTTATGTGTAAAAACATATCCATTTACACGAAAAAAGAGATGAATATTATATGGAAATGTTGTCTGCTATAGTAAATTTTTCGATTTGAAAATTCGAAGGTCTAAGGAAACCAACGTTAGAACATTCTGGTCGTGTGTTATGTAATATGTGTTAATTTGTGTAAGCTATTCATATCTGTTTCAAAGTTTCAGTTGATGAAAAGCGTCGAATGGAAGGATGGTTGAGTTAATTTGCCTCAGTCTGAGCAAGTTTCCTTCATTCACTCGCTTATCTACATAATTTACTCTAGAACATGAAACAAATAGGCGTGCGACACGCTTTTGTCATCGGAATATGTTTTGTATGGAATGACAACGAACAAATCCAGTAAAGAATCCTTTGTTGTGGCACTTTATTATTCATTGTTATCATTCTTGTTACCACACAAATTTTAGAGAAAATCGTAATTTAAATGTATATATGTTTTTAAAGAATTTTGGTGATATTAGATGTTTTAAAATATTAAGATTATTTTACATCGATTATCAATAATTTAATGTATACAATATAATATCAAACACTCATCGGCATACTTATGGTGTAACTTTTCTCATTAAATTATGTGAAATTTTCATAATAGTATTGTTTTTCCTTTCAGATTTATAGCGGTATTTGGAAACGACTTTAATTACTTTTGGCTCAATATATCAATATATTTGACAGAGTCATAGTCACTTGATTGAATGCAAAGAGGAATTGAAGTATTAGCGTTTAAAACGAATAACTTAAAAGTGTATAGACTTTTAACTTGGAAGAGAAATTAGAACGTTTTAATCTTAAAGGCTGTGTAGTCTGTGAAAGTCATTACTGGTAGTACTTTGTTAACTTAATGAATTGACTGATGGCAGCGCACACAGTGGTGGGGTTAAGTAGGACCTGCCAATTAATCACCCTGTCACTACAGTTTCCAATTGCTACTCGTCACGAATCCCCCTACAACTATTATTTATGCTAGTCAATGCTATTGATTCCTTTTTGAACAATTACTAAGGCACCCTTTGAAGATTTAAAGTGGGAAGTAATATTTTGGAGGGTTACGTTGACAAATGCTACTTATTCATATAATGCTTTATTTGTTCAAAGAAAATTGGTGTGTAACTATATATAGGGATATCGTCTAAAATATTACATTATATTTAGTAACTTTTTTAGGAAAGTCATAAGTAATCAGTTAAAACAGTCATCATCAATCGTAATTTACTTCAGAAACTCGAGGGATGATTCACAATTTATTATCATGTAAGCCGGCATAAGGAATTATTAATCTATCTGCCCGTGTGAAGCGAAGGCCGATAGTTAGTCTAGTCTTATCATGGTGATATAAATGGAATGTACTTCTCAATAATAGAGAACTTTCTTGTAATTAAACACGCTAATCTGATAATGTTTTAAAATTTGAGCTAAAGAAAGGAATGTATACATACAAATACTACTTCACTAACCCAGCAAGGCAAGATATTCGTCTTTTATGCAAAATACTTTTACTATCCTTGCGTGAGCAATTTAGCTTAAGAGGTCATACATGAGAAGGCTTGTGGTTTATAATTTTATATATATAGTATAACTAGTGTTATTCGACTCGAACAGTAGATAACTTCGTTAAAAGCATAAGCTAAATTGAAAATAGTTTAATTAAAATGAGATTTAGTATCATCTGATATTTGAAAACATTAAACGTCGTTGTTACGGAAATTTATGACTCTACCGTCGATATCTGACGTTTATACATGATTAATATTAAAAAGTAATTTTGGCTCATTGAAACATGTTAATGATAATGTATTAAAATGTATACTGCAATTTATTTGACTGATTAATATTTTAAAACTTCTGAAACATTATTATGTTAAATGTCGAAGCTTATAATTATTTATTGCAAAATTGTAGTTACTTTTAAATAGGCTTTAATACATATATTTTATAGATAATATATAAGTTGTAGGTATAAATAAGTAAGGTAGTATTTTATAAGTTTTCTATACATTTCTATGACTATCGTTTTTCTGACCAGGTGTTTCTGATTTAAGAGAATTATAATGATAGTTCATCAACACGTCCCGTACGACACGTTGGCAAACTGGGGACGACTTCGGGATCTAGAATAACGATCTCACTCGTTCAGTTATAAAGTACCACAGTTTCAATAATTGATTTACTCTGAATAAAAGGCTCTCCTTTACCATTTTGTAAAGACGCTATAGTGAATACAGAATCATTATTTAACTACTCGATCATCTTAACCCGTTTGAATCTTTATTTGGCCGAATAGAGATGAGTAGGTAAGTAATTATTCCCGGGAGGTCTCGAGATTGTAATCCCGTGGGATTAGAAAGGGCGGTGAGAATGGTAATAGGAGCTCTGAGGCACTGCGGTCTGATTTACTGCTAAGATTCAATAGTGAATATTTTAAGCGCTGATTTATTTGCCGACGTTTCTTAAACTTCTACGCTGTCTATCGGCACTAACTCTATGATTTATTGTACTCGAGTATGCAATTGTGTATTCGTGTGGAAATTGCAGTTATTTATGGCATCAACACTCTGGTGGTATGGTGATACATCATGGAATTCGTATATTCTATCTCTATGTCCGGTAAGATATCATTCGATTCATTTTCAGGAATTAAAGTTTGCCAACCTAGACTAAAAAGGATAAGTAACAGTTTTGACAATAGCGAAGTATAAAATTTTAATCATAATATCCCTCTTGGTACAAATTTCAAGTATGTCCTAATACATTTCTTGCCACAGACTACCACTATTTCAGCGTATAACAAAAAATAGGTACATCTGAATACAATTCTAATAAGAGAACAGCAAGAAAGAGATACCTCGCGAGGTTTATGGCAGTGTGTATAATGGATGTAGTGTGTGTAATGGATATCGCATTGCGAGGATACAGTCCGTTTGCCACCTGTTCTATATAAAATAATTTACAACATAATAATTGGGTTGCCACGATACCAGAAGCAATAATGATTAGTTTAAGCTTCTATTGACGCTATATACGCTAACCATGAAACTTGAATTTTTTTGGCTAATGACACTGATACTTACGTTACACTGTTTATTCTTGGAACAGTGGTCACACATACATAGGGAAAGCAAATATTTTATAAGATCACAATTATATGACTAATTCAATTAAGTGTACCAATACGACCTCAGCACGCAAACGTTAAGTCATAAAATTTGCATGATATCCCAGACCTATAAATTTTGCGTTATTTCATGATTTATTAGAAAATGACTACATTAGTTCCTTTCTGCATTAACTAGTATACTATCTTTTGGAAAGAAAACATTGTAGGTGCCAGTAAAACTGTACTTGTAAAATTTTGTATAGAATATTTTATTGAGAAGTCTGGTTTTGTTCTATGGATTTTATAACGCGCAATTGTATGTACACTTTAAGTTACGTCATATGAGGCTTAAACAATTATGTTAATTAAACATTAACATAAATATTTTATCAAACAAAGTTTATTGGGCTACTAATGGATATTAAATTAATAAGAATACACTTTGTTCAGATAGTGCATAGTAATATCTTTTTATTATGGGAAACAATTTTTTGTGTTTGTCAAAATATCTTCGTTCTTGTTTTGATATGAGAAAAACATCTTTTAAATAATATTCTTATTCATATAGTACTTTTTATATATATTTATATTTAAAAACGTTAATTTAATAGTATTTTCATATTACTATCTAGGCTTTGGCTGACCAACCGACCATTATACAATATCGCTTATCGATAGTAGTTTGAATTAATTGTTTATTAAAGCGGTTCAACGTAACTTTATTATCGAATCTAATCAATGCTTGTGATAATGTCATTTGCAAGTGTTATTATGGGCGCCACAAGCATTCCTATTTTTTTAAGAGTAATAATTTTATTTATGAATAGTAAATATATAGTTACAGTATATACTGATATAAATTTTAACAAATAAGGAAAATGTTTCAATATTAAAAGGATTAGTGATAGGACTTAATGATGGATGTTTAATACTACGAGTTTGTTCATTTGCTCGAAAGGTTAAGAATAACAATACTATTTATTTATGCGGATAACATGGGATCCATATTAGTTAGTTAAACAAATATCTTAAAACAAAATGTTAGTAGATTTGATTCTGATATTATAAAATATTATAAAACAGAGATTTAAAATTATAAGCACATGTCCGAGCGTAAATGTAATAAATATCCTTGATATTAACAGTAAAATTGCTATAAAATCATCCATATATTTGTATATTTTTATATTATTTTACCAAATCGAACCTTCGTCCTTAAAATAAAATAAACATACCATGTCAATGCATTTTGTAGTAGATTATATTTTCTAAAATATATGACTTGCCTTTTGTTTTCCCCTGCGGGCCGCCTCTAGAAATAAGGTCCCCTCCATCTTCTCTTCGCCAGACGATTCTGGGTGGAGGATAACCCCTAGCCTTACATATTAACTTAGCTGAGCCACCTTCTGGTACCATCATATCCCCTGATGTCTCTTCGTATATGATGTCAGGTGGTATTACCACTTCTAGAAATGCCGTCTGCAGGAAAATGTTTGCGTTATCTTCTAACGTTCAAGGTGTTTTGAAATTGAAAATATACATTATTAAATTCCTGAGAAAATCTTGTTGATAATAAATTTGTATTTTTAAGAGAGATTAGAGACTATTAATTGAGGTTGTCGTGTTGTTTATTAATAGCTAAAGATTTTTTAGTAATGGAAAGCTTTTTTGAAAGTATTTGGAAAGTAATGAAATATATACCTGCATTTTCATGGGGTCAGTATTAACTTGGCACATATATTGTCCTCTGTCTTCTCTTTTTACGCCACGAATGCTCAGTGTCCACGTATTGTAGTCGTTATGGGTGACGCTTAGCCGGGCGTTGTTAGTGATCACATGCTCGTGTATTGCTAGTATTGCCTTTGTATCCGCCTTGATCCACGCTACCTGTCTCGGGAAATGTATCCAACAATCCTTCATATACATAAACTTTCAAACAAAGCACTCAGACGAAAACTTTAGATTGAAGGGATTCGAACAGGCGAAAAGTTTGCATTATCGATTATACGGTATTAAAGAGTAAGGACCGGGGAATCTAGGATAATTACAAGCGAATACTTTCCAAGTGGCATGACAACGATCCTTGAGCGAGCAACACTATCTTGTTGCGAAAACCTCGCAAAATACTCGTGGAATTTTTAATTACATTTTCGTTTGTTGGCCGCCACAAGGCACACTGAAATCGCTCGTTTCGTTCATTTTACGGAAAGCGTCGACATCGCAATAGAACCTTATTTCCTGCGTCTTGTAAAAAAACGAATAGCCTCGGAATAAAGTTGGAATTTTTTTTATTAAATTTCGTACACATTAACGCGCCATAATACGTATAAAAGATAAATTTTCTAAAATATTTATTGTAACACGGTAATATAGTTTCTAGGAAGTGCTAAGTGCTCTACAGAAAGTTAGTGCTTTATCATAGAAGTGAAGATACTACAAGTGTTGTTATTTTTCAAGTTTAAACAACCGGTGCAAATCTAAATTGTGCTCTATGATATATTTAATCTTACTACAAAAGTGAGAGCCTTAATAAACCTTAATAAACTATATTTTATTAAGGTTTAATATAATAAACTATATTTTACTAAAAAAAAAGTGGTTTCCAAATAAATACTTTGTGTGTGTTCTCAATGTTTCAAATCTTTCAGAACGATATTCCGTTCAGAATTCTAGATTTGGAAAATCGAGAACAAAAAATACAAATCCAGTTTATTAGTATACGTAGGCATCCGCCACTAAAATTATAGAATTTTCCTTCTGAAATAGTATCTTAGTAATTTCCAATACATTTCTGGTTTGGATACAAGTATATTCCTGGATTTATATTGCTATAGACTATAGTAAAATAAAAATAGTATATATATAGTTCTTTACCCCTTTAAACTCATCCATACCAGCGGTGCATATCGGACATGTTACGTTAGATCCGTGAAAATTATTGTGTTACTGATTTTATTTTGTTTTGAATCTGTTGTTCATGTGTTTATCTGATGCATTTGTGTAGCAGTAAGATTCATAACTCTTAATACAAAGCCTTAAAAACTAACATGTCGGATGTTTTTTTAGTTTTTAAATTTAAATAAGCATAATTTGGTAAGCTAATGTGGAGTCCAACATTAAGTCATTTTTTCACTGAATTCTTGTTAATATATTATTGTAGGTAAACTAATACTCCTTTAAAACACTCCAATCTAGTTTTATTTTAATTTATAATGAGTATTTTAAAACAGTAGGTAGAATAATGTTTCATATGACTGGTATTTATGGTGACTAATTCCTCTTAGAAACTTAAAATTTTTAAATTTAATTTTGAGCATCACTTGAAGATATTATTAATCGATCCCTAAGTACTAAAAGGATCTTACACAAAAGTTTATTTTTGTAAATAATCGTGTCTAAGGTAAACTTAGTTTTGGGAAACTTCAGTAAAATGTTAATTACATATGAAATATATTCTAATACCCAACGAATGTTTCGATAATGGTCTAGCAGATGGATATGAGCTTTGGGGACAGGGAGCTTACCTCTCGAAATGATTGAACAGGGACCACGGGGGATTGTCCTAGCTTTATTTTAATTTCGTAAAGTGACTGTTTTGCAAGACCACACTTAAATGAAATAACGTGGAATGGAGGATTTGTTAAACCAATTATGAGATAACGTGGATAATGTTTATAAAATGAGGGACGAAAATTTTCTTAATTGTTTTTATATTGAATAACAGTTTTTTAACAAATATTTTATTACGTTTAAGATTTTATGTATTTTTACAATGTCAAACATAAGATATTGTATAGACTTGTTTCAAGTTTTATATATATCCGAGGATATACTTAATGTTGAAATTTTATATTTTGATTTAGTATAGTGAAATAGTGTATCTGTTTGTTGTATAAAATATGAATAAACATAATAAAAAGGATTAAATAAATAATAAATTTCTTTTTTAAATAGGGTAGTGCTGGTGCTGAGGACTGCATGCTCCTAGGTTTATTTTATTTCATACTAAACTCAAGAAATTGAATCGTCAAAATACTTCAAGGATTATTACTGCATATAATATCAATGATAAATATAATCTTGCATTACATTATTTAATAACAAATAAATATCTGGAAGTTTTGATAAGGAACACAAATTATTATACCTATAAATTAATTTCTTACATTGAATATTAATAAATATTATAAATTAAAACGAATGTGAATATGCAGCAATAATACGAAAACTGAATTTAGAATAGAGATGAGAATTCTTGAGTTTAAGTTAATTCTGTGCAAGTGTGTGCAAGTTGAGTACTAACTATGCTACAATTGTGAAGAAACTGCGCAAAGTGTCACACACTACACTAAAGACAGTTCCTAAGTGAGTGAAGAAGTGCATCGGAACTTGTGTGCTAAAGGTGTGCAAGAAGTGTTGAAGTAGGTGCAGACTATTAGTGAGATCTATTATTGGAACGACTGATATAACTGAATTAGCAATATTGAATGTACAACTATATTATCAAGGAATACGATTTAACAATTATAACTATCTGCCTATTTATATTCATTACATGCAGATTTATAGGACCTTATATATTACAATGATCAGTTTATATACTCTATTTTTATTAACGCTGATCTATAGAGGATTATTCCAAAGAGGATTTAAGAAAAGAGCGTATTGACATCTAAAAGGCTCATCATCATTTACGAGAGCTGTAGCATTGTGAGTGTCCATGGCCTGCCCGTTTGCTCTCTATTATGATTAAAAGAACTCTTTTTCATTATAGCTAGATATAATTTGAGAGAGAGGTTTTTGAAAATTACGTGTTTTCGCAAAGGTTGTCTACCAAGTTCCCTAGCAAGCCGATTGAGGCCCTAAAACTGAATTGCAAATCGCAGCCGAGATCTTATAAACTGGCCGGTGTAGGTTTTCAGGTGATTATAGTTGGATCAATTTGTATGAGACCGTACAGTGACAATGTTACAAAACCTATACGACCGCTTTGGCATCAAACTAATAACAAAATAAGCGATTCAGTATAAATAACTTTCTAATGAACTTTTCGGGATCGAACTATTTTAATTGTAGTAAAATATTCATTGAGTTTATTATTATTCAAATTAAAACAACTTCATATAGAATTAACCATCAAATGAATAAGTTTTTAATAAACTAAGAATAAATGTTATCTTTATTATTAGGTATTATATGAAAGTAAAACTTAAATAAGAACGAATTTTCAATGGACATCCAGAATCGTTTCAAAGTTTTACGGAATTCGAATAGTTTAGCACGGAAGACATATAATTTTAAAATATAATATACATATGAATCTTAATAAATAATTATAAATGATTCATATATTAAAGATTGAATTTTGTATTACAAAACATTTCTCTTAAACTTGTTATTAAATTTCAAAAATCAAATAGAGCGAACAAACAGGCGTGACAGACAGTGTTATAGTTTTTCGTATTTCGTTTTAGTTTTAGGAGGTCATGGTACAAAATTATAATAGGAACCTTAGCTGACCGTTCATACCGTTTTAAAAAATTAGTCATGAAAGGAGCCATGATGAAAAAGACCTTAAAGCAGTCTAATATGACAAGAATTTCATAATATATATTTATATTAATGAATAACCGACGACTTTATTAAAATGTTTAATATGTCAAACTTATTTTTTCACTTTTTAAATAACTAAATTATTGTTAAGATGTCACGACACAATTAAGAGTTTATTATTTTAATTTGTATTATTCTAATATTATTATTTATATAGGTGGGATAGTCTACTTGGGTAAAAATTTATATAAAGTGCTTCACAATAATAGATCTCGTCAGAAGTGCTGTGCTCCTCTAGTCGGCTAGCTGTATTGAGTTAGTTTGATACACACCCTGGCAGTGGCGGAGTCGCCACTCACCCTATAACCACCTAGATTATTGACCACACAAGTGAATGTCGCATCTCTCCCCTGTGCGATGGTAACATTTTCCAGGGGAAATTTAAAATCCGGCTCGAGACCCAGGGCTGAAACAAAACATTGCAATGAAGTATACATGAATCTTGACATATTTGACATTTTGATGTCATTAAATATACAAGTGATTAAAGGCTACATAAGATATAAAATAATAGTTTGAAATAGCGTTACGTTTTACCGTAGCTGTGGAAGTCTGCATGTTTGCAGTAGGCTTCTGGCGAATAAACTCACAAACCACCTACTAGCCTTATTAAATATATCTAGTCCAATAGGTAAATGCGCGACATCCACTGTAATGGCAAATGAGCGCTATCTGTAGGCGCTCCGTGCAAGGGTATAGCTTAATGACAGGCTGTACTGGTATTATGGGAGATAAGGGCTGATATAAACATTTCACTATTTAAGAATTCAGGAATTTTAATTTAATTATTTACATTATTTCGAAGATTTTTTTGTTATATTTCACATTTCTGTTCAGTAGCACTACACTTAACGAAATGAAGTTGCACGTTGTGTGTTCCACGGACAAGTTAGATTCATGTCTGAAACAAAGCTTCAGCCTTCGGATTAAATAGTGGCGAAAAATAAAAAAAAAACATAAATCTATATAAAAGCCTGTGTACTAGTCCCTCAGGTGGATAAGAATTAAAGACTAAACGCATGTAACGCGTTATGATGGAATAAAATAAATATGGAAAAATCAAAAATCCCAAATGTCACTTTTGGAAAATTAATTTTTTCAATATTTTATTAAAGATATTTCTAGGTAAATGTGCACTTTTCACTGACTACATATTTTTGTTATTTTAAAATAATATTCATTTAAGTTTACTTAAAATGTTATATAATTATGTGTTTGAGATGAAACAGTAATATTGTAAAACTAAAATAATATTTATTTTACTTTATTTAATATATATATCAATAATTATATAAAAAATGGATTAATACAATTATTATATATTTACTTAACTTAAAATTTGTTACCATTCATGGAATGATATAGGCATCTTCAGACATCTGCAAAGTTATAAACTTAATAATGAAACATTATGAACTGAAGCATAAATTTGCGAAGTATTAATAATTTAAATATTATTTAAAAGATTCTTGTTTATTATTAACATAAATCAGTATAATTCTGTTTAAACGGATTTTTATACATTCCTTCTTATCTAAACTATAGTTTATAACAAAATCTTACATACTGAATTCACATTTATTTTATTTTGTATCAAAAATAATAATTTACTTCACATCTTAAGTTCACAATAAATCAATAGTACAGATATGGACAGTATTAAATGCAATAAATTTACTCATTCTAGACCTGAATAACGTAAGAGAATGGCAAATGTGTAATGCCAGAATTTTGTAAAAAGATGCAAAGATTATAGCAGAGCCTTGATAAGTGAGAACCTTAAAGCACTATGACAATTGATAAACGAAATGTCTTTTTATCAGATGACAATCCATTTTTTAAACAATAATATGGATCTGAACAAATATTTGAATTAGTTATTAAATATTGACCATTTAGAAGTATAACATACTGTGTGCACATTAGAAACGCACTCTTTACGGTTATTTATGTAATATATTTTTTTATTGATTAAGGTAAGGTATTTCATTTTACAAAGATACGATCCCGGGACGTAACTAGATTCTATTGCGAATTCTTAGTATGTCAAGTACATCTTGGCGAGACCTTTGTATTGCCCGGTTGCTGGAGGCGTCAATATTCTACGTGACCAGGATCAAGGAAACACATGTCGAAAGACTACCTATTTGCCCATAGAGAGCCATCGCACTGTCATCCATTTGTATATGGGAACAATTATATCTTTACTCTGAAACGAACATGTCTACTGCGATTTATAACTATTCTATAAGTAGATAACAATTATTTAATACTTGTTGTTAAATACCTTTGGCAATATAATGACAATATAATTGACAATATAATGAATAATATGTATATTCTTCTTTAGAATTTTTTATGATTTGAACTAATTTTGCCAGTTTTGACAAATATATAGTTTCTTATACGTATAGTTAACACAAGTACCACCCGGAAGTTTTCGTTGTAGAATTTGTATTAAAGAATTGAACTCTTTTGTTTTAATGTGGTCTTATTAAAAGTTACGGTTTGGCAATGTTAGTGATTGTATTCTTAGTATACCTAATATACCTACATATTCCAAAATCAAATGACTGTTCTTTCCTTTTGTTAACAATGAACAAAACAGCTTCCTATGGACAGATGCAATAAATTCAAAAAAATATTACTACCTACGTGTAAAAATAAATTATTTTTTGATTTAAAGATTTTTTGTATGAAAATTTCCCTGTCCTAAACGCGGCGGACTAAACGAACGGTGATATTTTTCAAGAGAAGTGTATTTTTCATTTAGTATTTTAAATTCAATATAAATTCGACTGGCGAAATACAGAGGTCCAATAAAATTGTAGTGTATCAAAGCTAGCCAATAGCGTCCTATTTATGAGAACGTGTGGACAACGCAAATGGGTCAATTGAAACACCAGTGCAAATGTCGCCACGTTTAAATGCCAACGTTTATAACATGTTCTATGCGTATTCCTTGCTTTCAAGAGGAAATAGCCTATTCCTAAAGTAGCCTAATTATAAATACATTGCAACCAAACATTTCATTAAAGAAATAAAATCCATGTTCTCCAATAATAATTTCAATGAAAAACTTTTGAACCACCTTAACTAAGCTCGTTTGGCATCTCAGTATAATCATAATTTAACAGCAAATATAAAATAGCAACCTATTGATCTACGGTAAGCACACACGTTATAACCATTGTACACTATGGTAGGTTTAAATACGCATTAAGTTTCATCCTTAATACACCCTGCATTATTCGGACTTCAAACATCCATTTCATAGTGTGGGTATGTTCCTAGTTACATAGATTTTTCTTAAAACGACAAGGTACAAGGAAATTGAGTTAAAAATTCGAACATAAACTTGGAAGAACTTTAGAAGTTATGTAAACATTGGGAGCATAAAAGATGCCTCGATTTGTTTGCCACTAGTAGTTAAATGTTGGCCTAAACTTGTATTGAGATCGAACTTCAAGATGTTTGAGGCCTTGTTATTGTTCAAGTTCGTTTTAGAGTTGGGTTGAATGAATTCTATTGAAGATGAATTCTATTAATATTCGTCGTCGTCGTCGTCGCTTGTTATTAAGGACACACTCGTAAGTTACGTAGACTGTGAAAACACAGTTTTCATAAATGGTGGTCGTGGTAGCCTAGCGGTTAAGCAAACTTTAACTCTCAGGTCATGTTTTAGAACGTGTGCATGAGGGAGTGCGTATGAAGTATATCAGTCATACTGAATAATGACAGAGCTTTAAAACATTGGATATCAGTAGAATATAAATTTTATTACAATATATCTGTTATTGGCTAAATTATATGTACAAGCAGTGGAGAAAAACTTTAACCAGAGAGCAAGTAATAATCTTAAAACAATGTTGGAAAACCAAGAATTTTAGGTTTGCATTTTGAAAGCTCGGTCGAAGTGAGTGGATTCTTTAACAACATTGTTTCTAAATTAAAACAATCTCATAATTGCACATTCTCTAACTTCTTTGATGCAGAGATGAAGCGGGGTAAGGGGCGGAAGCGAAGAGGAAAGAACGGGGCGAGTTGGACTGGGGTAAGTTTTGAGGTAAACTTAAGTCGATTAAGTGTCATTTCCGCCGCGGAACTAGCAGTGTTCATTAAATATTTCGAGCAACTTAATTGCTTTGGTTGTCGCTTGTACAGTTGAGAAAGCAAAGGAATTAGATTTTAAGAATGCATTGCTATTTATAAAATAATACAACTTTGTCTATTGTATTAGGACGTTTTAGGAATGCAATTTTATGTAGCAACAACAAAAATTAACCAACGTTCGCGAAGTAATAATTGAATTAAATAATAAGTCTAATATTAAGGTTTTGTTAATTAACAAACACTATCAGTAATATATGCTTCACATATATATAACGCTTGTTACGAATAAAAAATACAAATGAAACCTCTGCAAATAGTGTAGAGAACTTTCAAAGAGCAATACTAATTAACTAACAGTCAATACAGTTCCATTTGCTATGTAAGTATTAAGCACGACTCCGCGGAATGAAGAAAATCCATTACAGACATCTTGAAGGCACGTGTTGGAACTATTCGCACCTGTAAACGAATTACCTGCGCTAGATAAATAAAAGAATCGTGGATAAGCCGACCACCAATTAAACGGAGCGTTTGTTATAAGTAGCTTTACATGATCATCGCCTATAGCGCTTTTATTATGTTTATTCTGCCAAAGTGTACGCTTTGTTTATTTTTTATTATATCAATGAAAAACATTTTTTAACGGTTCCCGGTCACGGTCATTTATGTAAAATGTAATATATATATATATAGATATTACATTTTCATATACATACATATCTTATCTTCCTACACCGTTAAAGAAAAGCCGTGAAAGTTAGTTTTATCTAACCTCAAGGATAACAGAATAAAACATTCGAGAAGAATCAGCTCTGTAACTTTCCGTACAATTTGTTAGACAATGCTAGAAAGTTTGTATCTGATAATACTTTTTCATCTCCTGATATTACTAATACGATTCTCCCTTCATTGGAAAATAAAAATGTTCATCACGTGTTTAACATCGTACTTTTTCAATATAAGCTAGACCTAATGGCCGCCAGATGGCGAGTTGGGCAAAGTGCTATCAAAAAGCGGTTGTGTCGGTTATCGGAGCACTTTGCGCCTTCGCCCTGACGAGGGTCACCTTACGCATACCCTCAAGATTTCCATTTCCCTTACGATACGTTACGTTAATTTACTTACATTCTATTATATGACCAAATTAGAAATAGCTGGCAATCTATTTTTAATGTGGTACATTTCAGAGTATAATTTTTTAAATCTATAATGTATTGAGGATGTTGTAAATTAAGAGAATAGCCTCCCATATACGGCAATGTACTTCCAATTACCTCGAGTGATGAAAACACCATACCTATCAACAATATTATCCTTCTGCAAAAATCTCGCTACTAAATAAGAAGAATATTGCACCAAGCGGAAGCAGTTAGTAATATGTAAAATGTTCTCAATAAAATTAAATTCACAACATCAAGGGTTAAATTCGCTCCGGCAATATTCCTCAACAAGCTACATTTTCTCTTAGCGGATTCCTTTAAGCATAATTCTATTAGGCGTCACCGTCGTGTCACAGTTCACCAAGCTGAGCGTAGACTTCATAAAATTGTACAAAGACTGCGCAGAAAGTTTATGCTACTTTATTTGAATATATTTTCCTGAGCATTTTAGCTACCCGCATATATTGTTATTCAGACGGCGAAGAGCCGCGCCCCTTGGCTTATCGTCGACCCCCAGCCGTTGTAAATTAAATAAATATACATGTAATGAGCGGAAATACAGTGCATGAATGAGTTAATTAATTGCTTCATCCTGTACTTCAGCATTCCTTGAACCTCAATACTGCAATTTTCATGTGATATATGAACATCGTAAGAGACCTTATAGGTAGGTATATTTACATAAATTTCACGAAATCAGATTTTATTTTCTTATTTTCAATTGTAGAATCTATCACACTAAAACACCGGATGAAATTATTTACTAGATACTATGATATTGTAATTACCATGGTTAGCAAGATTAGTAAATTTAAAAACTATGTTGTTTGTCCTTAGAACATAGCTTATAGCATACCTTAGAACATAGCTATTTTAAAAAAGTTCCACCGTACACAATTAAAAGAGAATAAAACTACTAGAATAGAACTACGTATGTACTTACTTACTTATTCTCACAAGCGCCTCTTGGTAAAAGTTAGAGTTGGTTTGTTTTTGTTAAAATACGTATAAAAAAGTACGTACGCCCTCGTATGCGGGTTAATTTGTGAACCGATTCGAAACAATACATTGTTTAAATTACCAGCCATCACAATTGTTTTAAATTCTTTTATTCTTTATTATTCATTTACTCCCATATAGATATATATAAATGAATAACTTCTTCCGTCATTACCAAACCATGAAGAAAAATATCATAATTTTATTGATTATTTATATAAATTTATGGGATTATATGTCAACAAAGGTAATTCAATAAATAAATTAAATCAACTAATAAATCAAATGTAATTTGAAATTATATTAATGCTTAAGATAGTGACTTTGGCTCTCGGGTTATACCTTAGACGATTTACGAAATCGTCACGCTTAAAAAAACTATGAAAAACAGAGCTTACTCTGTTTTTCATGCTTACCCTTACAGTTTATTAATTTGCAAGTAGCACTGGTATGTCGCGGAAAGCTTGTGTAAATAATATAATAAATTCGAGATTATATCCGTTCAAGTTCAATTTTTATTTACAATAATTAAAAACTTCTTTTTTAAACACAAATGTGTAATGTTAATACATTGAGTGCACTAATGCACACTTCAGACAATGTGGATTCAATTGTATGTACGTGACAAAGGGGTGCTAGATTCCTTGTCACCATTGTGTAAGCTCTATTCGGTCAAATGTAGTACAGATAAATAAGAATAGTCAAAAGCTCTCCTCCCAGATAGACATGCTCATATTATTGTACATTGATCTGGGAATGTACGGCTTGTTTCCTGCGAACGGAGCCTTTGAAGCGGTCTTTCGGCCTTTGAGCGGAATACGGACGCATTTTGATAGTGCTATCGATTTGAATTATTCTGAATAGATTTTATTTAGCTCGTCCGTTGCATTTGCATGTTTACATTTTGTTCTTGTGTTGCATAAAATCGCTTAATTTTTGAAAAAATGATAATTCAGTATGACTTTCATACGAGAACTTAGACATAGAGAACTTGAACCTTAATAAGTTAGAAATGTAGTATGATTTTTGTGAAAAGAATGGACATGATATAATTGTTAATAGAAATATAATATTTGATCGTATAATTGACGTTCTATTTGTCTTTTGGCTCCTGACCCCGTCCCGCTCGAAGGCAGAGCGTTCGAGAATTTCAATTTAGGAGAAGAATGTGCCGACATAACGTGTGGCCCGAGATATTTTGATAGGACATGTTCTCCCTGAATAAATCTCTTTAAACATATTAAAACTTTCTAATGGTGTATTTAATTTATGACACTTTTAATCACTCGTTTTTATCTTTTATGTTTGCGACGCCAAAGCGTGAAAACGTTTGCTATAGAAGTAACCATATAAACATTACATTTTGAAATATAACATGATATCACTTATTTTTGTTTTATTTGGAATTTGTCATCTATTTACTAGGAACACATAAGTTTTTTTGACATATAACTGAATCGTTGCTACTTCTATTAATATTTTGCAGGCTTAATGTAGTTCAGTTAATAAGCATGGTATTTTTTATCTACTTCCTATAATATCTATGATTGTTTTATCTACAACCACTGCTTGTTGTGTCAAACATGTATATAATATGCATATAACAATACAGGTACTTTGTGATGTTTTGTTTGAACTAAAAACGAAAAAAATATCATCTAACATAATATTTGTTGCAAACAATCCTGCCATTTTGATATACAAACAACATATACATCTTTTATAAATATATAATTAAGATAAGACTATTTTCATAATATCAAATTCATTACGACAATAAACTCCCGAATGTATTTACAAGGGATCACGCCATGAATAAATTTCGTCAACGAAAAGTTTGATACGTAAAATAGCAGTGCCAAGTTAGACAAAGCTTAAAATTGGCGTATTACAATTTTATTTGGAGGGACTGAGAAAATGCCTTTGCATAGAAGTTCTTCGAATTGGAAAAAAAAATATGCAAGGTAGGTATTTCTTCTGTTCATTCTATTGTTTTGGGAGAACATAGACACCACAAAAAGTAAACCTATAAACAGTTTATATTCCTGCATTACATTTCATATAAAATAGTTTTCATTCATACTTATGGTGTGTCACGTTAATTTTATTCACCTCGCGGAATCTTCATGATAACGTTTTATTTCCCAATCATCCGTAACGATTTTCCATCTCGTTGAGGTTTGTTATATCGTTGTTTATTACTGCTATAAATAGGAAAACGAAAATATTCAAAATTTACTTTATGAGTCATCAAATCAAATATCAAACATACTAAGAAAATCAATGCGTCCTAGACTCAACATTTTGTACTAGTCTTAAAAATCTAGGCGTTCAAGCGTTTAACTATACGAGTAGCATTTATAACATCAGGACAGTTTTAAGATTAAACATTCAAAATTGGAACTCGGGAGTAATAGTTTGTTTCGTAAACTCATGGTGTAAAGCAGATAAAACCCACGTAGACAAGTGACGACGGTCACGTTTTTAATTACCTCGATTCATCCGTAATGTGTCAACAGGGCTCCATGGATACGGTATACGAATTAAGGAAGTTTTACTAATACGTGTTGCTCTTGCAATTTAATGGAGAAAGAAGTTTGGTTTTCCTTCCAGGCTTAAGTTAAGGCTCCATGTTAAATTCCCGGAAAAAATGTTTCCTGCCCAAGTGGATTTAGGTTTATTTATTTTAAGTATGTTATGGAGATAGATTGCTTTGCAATATTAGCTGAAATGACACACGATCGTTGAAAAATTCGTCGTTCCACGTCGCAACTATTCATTTCTTAGTCAATGGTTCATGGGGACCAACACTTACAATCCTGTAGCAATCAAATATTCTATATTATTTTAGAAGTTTCGTGAGTTTATAAATAAGAATATTGTGTATTTATTTTAATAAGCTTATGTAAACAAACGTTTTGTTATGCCAATAATACTACATAACTTAATAAAAATAATAGTTTTTTTTAAATCAAGACTTATAAATTGTATATATTGTTATTGCCAACAAATTAATGCAAACTAAATACTTATCAAGGAAAATGATTTCCAATAAATAAAGTTTGTACTCTAAAACTGCTTTCATAAATTAAAAGAACATCGTTGGTCGAGGTCTTAAATATACTTAGCGTGAGTTTAAAAGCGGATAAGGCATTAAAAAGCAAGGACTGACGCAAAATATGTTATGAGGCGTTCGCTCTAGAGCGTTCAACTATTTTCCGGATTATTTGTATAAACTTCCCTCTGCCTTCGGTTGTTAAGAAAAAAGTTATAGCGCTGGAAATTTTTAAGAGCCTCACATTTCCTTAGTAGGTTCTGTTGGAGGCTTTATTATCTTTTATTTTTTTTTTTTTTAATATCTAAAGCTGCCTCAGAGATCTATACGTATTTTGAGCAAATATATTTAAAGAATACAATGAATATTTGGGAGACCAATTAAAATTATTTTTAATTCAGGGTATATAGTCTATAGACGCGTCTATATTTAGTATAGAGTAAGTTTAAATTTCACAATTTGAACCATTACTGAGAATAGCGCCTTCTGCCAATCAAGCAAACAATATGTGTTTCCAAATAACATTGAAGGGTTATAGTGATTCATATATCCAGAACAGAGAATACGAATACAACAAAAATACAACAAAAATAATATTTTTAATCTTTTCTAAGAGTGTAAAATCTGATTACAACATTACCTAGCGTATTTAATATGTTACATGCATCTAGTTAATCCTTTTTTTATGAAATTAATTATGATTCAAATCCGAAATCGAGATGCGAGGAATTTGCTTTAATGACATATTGTAAGTTTCTATTTTTATATATCATATAAAGAAAAAAAATGTCTATTAAAATAAAATGATTTAACAAATCCTACACTTAATTTAAGTACACATTACGTAATCTCACACTGGCACGCTCTAATTCAAGTGGGTAATAAATAAAATTGCTCCCCTTTCTATATTTTAACATAAAAACGCGTCCCACCCGCAATCTGCATCTTTATGAGTAAATATTCTATAAATATACCGAAAAGCATGACTTGTGACGCTGGGGGCAGCAATAGTCAGGATTACATGCAAATAAGATCACGGCCATAAATGCTAGCTTTGTTTCCGCGTCTGTCATCTACCATCCCCTACACGAAGTCATAAGTTCATTGAACTCACTATTGTTAAATCTGCACTGTATCGGAAACACGAAATTACTTTCTAGTACATTACTCCTTAGAGTGGGTCGCTAGGGAGGGAATGCTCATTAGATATGTCCAAACAGAACGGCTCATTGACTTCGTGACTAATTACAAGAAAATCGACGTGACATTCTATTAAAAATTGCGGGTGGTTAACCCACTCAAGGAATATATTCTTAAGAAACTAGTGCCTAATCAGAAATATACTAAAAACGACGCACGCAAATTATCACGTACATTCTTAGTCACCTACTGAAATTATCCTAGTATGTCTGTTCCGTGTTCTGAAAATTTCTAAGTAGGGATTTGGAAAAAGGTGGCAATAAGGTATGCAAGCCCTTTTTCCTTTGTCGGCTACTCGCAACGTGAGTAGAATATATGTATGGGCGTGTGATTTTCTCGTATGCAAAGAATTCTGGAGGTACATATATCGTTGACGGCGAAATCGTAAAAGTATTTGTTTACTCATTCATTCGTCCTATGGGTGAGTGAACATGTATATTTAGTGCCGCGCTGGTTCTATTCTAATAGATTGAGGGATGACGGTGAATGTATTCTCGAAATAATACAAGTGGCCGTTTATTATGGCAAGTCAAATTTGTATCGTAGCGTAAAGGTAAGGGCGTATCCGAGGTCGAATAGCCGCATCATTGTGTGGGCCAGCAACGGGCGCGATTACAATGCCGGCGTTGTGACATTTTCGCTAATGGTTTCAGGGTAGGCACAATAAAACGACAATACGACATGAGATAAGGTACCAAGTGAAAATTTTACGAGATTAATTTAATTTCCCCATTCCCCAGGAAAATAGCGTGCTGATCTCGCTCTGTTATGCTAGTTACACTATACTTATTATCTGATCTAGCAGCTGGTCGTTTCATTTGAATATGAATTACGGAATGTTACTGTTTTGATTCTATTTAATCGTCATAAATATTTGAGTATATTACTAATTTAGTTAGTCAAATTTAGTTTGTATAAATAGAATAATTATGTTGATGCTCTCTATCTTGTTCACTTATTAAGAATTCGTTATAATAAGAATTTATAAAAGGTGAATGAAATAAAATTGGAAATAAGTATATATTTTTCATTAAAATATATTCATCTCCCTAGAATCGGTGAGTAAATGAAGATTTAACAAATGCCTTTTCAGGGCCATTTGGAAATTCACATAGAGCGTAACTGGCAAAAATGCTTATTAATATGACTTACTGACATAGATAAAGAAGCAATTAAATAAACATAGTTTTAAAATAATATTTAATGTAAAATAGTATAGTATATAATGGAGTTAACAGAAGCATTTTAAAATAATACTAAGTGGTTCTATAATATTGGAGTTGGACATAAATTTATAATTATGTTTGTGTTCTAAATCTATATTTGTGTTGAAGTATATTAGTATCGCACATATGGACAAGATTTATTTATATATTATTATTAGTAAATACATACCCGTGAACCAATAAATATTAGTATATTAATGTAATTTGGCATAATCAAAAGTCTATTAGTGTATGTTATACACATGGTACATATGTATATATCCCTTGTTTGAAGTCACAACTTCAATGTTGAGAGACCTGCGCTAGTTCAATACGATATATTTAAATTTAAATAATGACCTTTATGATATAGCCATTTAAAACTATACAAAATAGCATTTTCGTATAGCAAGTTGAGTTTGAAATACGATTGTAATTGATTGGTTTAATTTTAGTTTCATTGCTATGCTAATAAAATATTTCAGTTAAAAGAGAAATTGGCATACACCCATCTATCTCTGGAGCTGGGCAGATAAAATAATGACCACACTGAATGAATTTATGCTGTAGTCTGTTCTGTTTACGTGTTCAATTCTTTTGACTGAACGGTATTATTTGCTTCCAACAAAACGCATCATTATTTGAGACGCAATTGGGTATTTTAATGGAATATTTAAAATACATATGTGATTATATTTTAGATAATCTATGAAAAAAGTTGACTTCACTAAAAATCAAGAAGGATAAAGGGTATACATATAAAGGGAAGCGCAAAATAACCAACGTCATGCAACTTCTCAGTATGCCTTTGTAAATGGAAGAGTGCACATACCAAGGTCGACGTCCAGGTCGAGAGTGGTCGCTTAATATTGTCTTTTATTAACATAACTATTACTCATTTAAATTAAGTGGTACTCTTATTCACTAGACCTAATTCAAATTTAATTGATAAACGTTATATATTAAACTTACCTATGAAGTTTACATGTAATATGGCCAGTATTAGAAGCCGAGAGAGAGGTCCACCACTCCGCGTGCGCGTTCCCGCCATCTTAGATCAACGCTTAACCCGTCTGTGCTGACCACCCTTCGAGATCCCTCTAATTTTCATGGCGCAAACTTCAAGTAACAGTCGAAATAAAATCTGTAAAAAATAAACCGTATATAGATTGCGATAAAATGTTATCAATCTGTTGCAACACGAAAAATAGATTTATCTACACGTATATTCAAGTTTCTAATTGAAAATTTGGACATTTAGGCACACGAGTGCATTATCTCAAACAATTTTCAAATGTTTAGTTAATACTTTCTCAGATTTGATAGGCCGTGTACTATAATTAGTCCTAACAAAATATTGCTGGCTGGCTTTTGCCTGAAGCTGGCTGTAGCTTTTATAAATAAAATTGTTCACGTATTCGTTTTTTCAATTAAAAAGTTTTTTATGATTATTATTTTTATTACTGTGGTGTATAGTGTATAATTAAATGATATAAAGAGGTGTATTTTTTAAATATGTGCCAATGTCTTCATCCACATGTGCTCATCGCACAGTGACTTTACTAAAAGTAAAGTGTTTCAACTTGAGAACGTAATCAAGAAAAATATACTTAAGAGTTAAAAGTTATTGTAAATATGATTGGGTAGTTTCATATCCAAAAGTAGAAGCTAGAAATGGGGTGTCTGAAAACAAAAACATTTTCACTTCTCACTACATTGATACCCGGTTTTTGTTTACAGATACCAAAGGTACGTACGGAAAACAGAAACTGGGTGCTGAATTATTCTTATTTTTGGTTACAAAGTCAGCGTGGGGCAGGCTTTTGAACGTTACCTAAAATATGAGAGTGTGTCGAGCTGATACGTGCGGTCGCTTCTAAAAGAATTCCTTATCAAAGATCTCGCCCTCGAATATATCCCGTTTTTACCATCGGTTCTTTCTATGCCTATATTTTGAAATTAGAATTATTCACATAGCTTAGTCGTATTTTAATGGGTGAATTAATGATGAAAAATAAAATTTGGACTGTTCCTACCTGTGCAAATAAGAAGTGAATGACGTCAATTTTGGTATTAGAATCGACATCAAATAATTTTTTGACATGAGATGGGATTCGCCAATAGGGGGTTTTCAAACAAAAATCATGGCATCCTGTACGGTTATGAAGATTTTTATCTTTATATTAATTATGATCATACTTTATACCTAATCGCCCAAGCCCTATCCTAGGGCGGGCGGCTCGGGGCTGTCGGAAGTTGTAATTAACACCCGTAGCGCATTACGCGTTTCCCTTCCTGCCGTGTGTACATCAAGTGACATTATCGCCGTATAACGCCGATGGTGCGCGTACATAAGTTACGTTAAAGTTATGCCCTCGGATCGGGTAAATTATTTCAATTTGCGAGCACTGGAAATAGTTTCCAAGTGATAAACTTTTTAGGGTTGTTTCGCATGACTTGTTTTAGCTCGCGCGTGGAACTTAAGATTTTACGTCTTTATTGCACTGAGATTGTTCAACGATTACTTGGAATTCGTAAGATTTGGGTAAAATTCTTTGGAGTTTCCCAGAAATCATCAATGTTTGGATTTGAATTTATAATAGTCACATATCACTATAATATTATATAGAATAAATTCATTACTGGGTTACGCGATACCTGCATAATATACTTTTACATTACATATTGTGGTTTGTAATGTTAAATAAAAAGTAACAGTAGGACATGTTAACTTGTTAACTAACGTGAAATATAATAAAAAAAGATAATAACATATTCTTGAATATGACGTTATTACTAAAAAATATACACTAATTACATAGCTTTACTTTCCCTTATTATTAAGACCTTCAAACATAAATGAAACAAAATCTTAAAATCAAGTCTTCCTCTAAAAGTTCAAAGGCAAATTGTACTTACTAAATAAGATTAATGAAAGCATTAATTTGTAACAGTCAACATCAAAAGCCAGGATTTCTAAATTACAATACGTAAATCAGTCACAAATCGTTGCCGCATTAATCAGACAAATGTTGAAATTGACACAATATACACAAATTAATGGACGATCGACCGAAAACATTTTCAATATCGTCGTGTCGGCAATACGGACTCATTTGTAAGAGCAGCAATTATAAACCAACGTAATCAGTCTGCCGCATGTGGCCGCGATCCCTGATTCACAGTGCAATAAAGTGATTAGTACTACGGAAATGTTGGTTTTCCTCCCTTTCCAAATATCAAATATTTCTCGTTATCTGCATTTACTTTATCTATTAGTTTGGATGGTTCAAAACACTATAATCTCAAAACATTGGATATTTTAAGTTAATTGAAATCTTAATATTTATATTACATGGCGTTATAGATCCATTGAAAATACATATCAATGCACTAATGCAATTTTAAACGGTTTTAATAATAAAGCAAATAATAATCAATTTAATTGGATGCTTTCATAATTTTTTAATTGGGCTTTAAGCGGCATATATATATATATTTATTATTTGGCATCATTTTAAGATCCATCCATCAAATATCCCTCGAAGCTCCGATCGTTACTTCCAGTTGCACAAAATGTTTATTTTTTACTATTTTATTTCTGTTTATGAAATGATGTGGTTACTATATGGGAAATAAATTATATCTAGGTTTTTCAAAATAAAGTCAATTCTACAAAATATCATTTTCATCATATTATTCTCTTATCAAATCACTGTATAAGTGGTTATTATCAGACTCTAAACTTAATCAGACCCCAAACTTTCAATCCCAGTTCAATTATTCAAGACTGTTCAAGATTGAGAGAGATGTACTTCGATACTGACGCAGCAAATACATTCTAATCCCTTCACTGAATTTAGATCATGGATAATTCCTATTGTCAGTTATCGTAATATATGACTTTACCAAATATCATTACGTAAACGGATTTTACATAACATAAAAGTTTATTTTTATTATTATTACATATAAGCCCTTACAAATGTATAGAATGTTTTTCTTTGGAATAATTTGAGTTATGTATTTAAAACAGTAGTATTTATTATTAGTATGAAAGTTCTTCCTTAAAATAGTACGACAATTTGTATATGTGTACTTTGTTGCACTTAAGAAGTAGAACATTTTCAAAATAATGATACTACTTGCTATCTCTGACGATTTCCTACTGCGTTATTAAATCCGTTAATACGTAATATGAAAAGCTGATTAGTCACGCATCATAGAAACTTTTCAGTAAAGGAAAATCTAGATGTCAAAATGATAGGCACATATTCGATGGCTATTGATTTTCGACGGACACAAACTGACGCTGGGATTTTATTTTCGTTCAGCCCATTTTGACGACAATGAATAATGGAGACGTATTTCATTGGTGTTTGCTTGAATAGCTTGTAACGTGTTTGTTGTTTTAGGCTTAGCGTATTTTACGGGCATAGAACATTTACATGAAAATTTCAAACGCTTTGTTCAATTCGAGTAATATCACACAAAATCATTAGACACAACTATTGCATAGCTTATATTTTATTCATTCACAGTTTCTCAAATACGATTTTGCATACCTCACTACCTCAATCATTTCTTGGTCTCTATAGTGACGACCTGGATTTTGAGTCCCAGTAAGATTGCACGATTAAAATTCTGAAAAAGCGTGATGGCTATCTTATTAAGGGTACTGAAATGTTCAAGCCGTTTGAAGTTATATCGGATACCATGAGAAGCATAAAAAAATAGCCGCACATTTTTAGACCGGATTTATTTTATTCTGAATGTTTTTGTCATTGTTATACTAGGAATAAATTGGAAATGATATAACCGGCTATATATATACATCTTATATCTCTATCTTAGATCTTATTTATGTCAATTGTCAAGACTAATTCAGGCATCAAACTACATATTTAGGAATCTGGGAACTGGGAACTGATAGACTTATATGACTTGATATGTTCTTGTAATGAGATTTGTGTATCAATAACAATTATGCAACACAGATAGAGCTTTTGTACCTTCTGCGTGAAAGAAAGTATTCAGTATGAATCAGCGTACATTCATTCTTATAATTTACGAGCTGTTCATACCCCTTTGTTGGAAGGTAATGGATGCGTCAGCAGATATCAGGCAACCGTCTTTAAATTACCCAGCGTTCAGGAAACGTAACCTCACTTACTGTGAATCCACTTACCTGTATTTTACACACTATTAAGATAAGAAATAGCCCTAATAAAAATTAAGTTTATTGCTTCGCGGCTCGTTTAATTGTTTTAACACGAGAATAAACGTATTTAAATAACTATGGATCTATTTAATAACACTAATTACAATAAGAGTTTCTTTAATCTTGTGAATGCGATGAAAGAGAATTTGAATAAATAAAAAGGCAAAGGTTGTATGTATTTTAAACAGCCTTAAAATTTCCTTATAAACAGAAACTCACACCAAATGAATGGAATATTGAATTATCTTGGTCCTCATTTTATATAAAACTGACGAAGCGTCTTGTTAGGCTTTCAAGAAGCTTTTAACTTAATGAACTTTTAACTTAGAAAATGTACCTATTGACTCCACTGCAATACGCCTTTATATTAAAACACTAATTTATTTATTGTGTTATTGTATGACACGGATAATATAAATTATATTATATTTGTATACTTAACCTTTAACTTTTGCTTCAAATATATTTTTAATTTACAAGTATTACATAAAACACTAGTATAAATAGATAATCCTCCAACTATGAAGCCGATTTCACAAACTATTAAAATAGATATTTGATTGTGAATGTTTTTTTTTATATTTTCAATGCGTGTTTTCAACGCCCGCAAAAGCCAGAAAAATCAAAAATTATTCAAAAATACCCGGGCAATGTTACTGTTTTACATTTTGCTACATAGCCATTGGAATGATATCTTGAATATTAATATGAATAATTAAATTAAATTTTATAATTATACACTCAATTTCATTGCAATTTTAACTCTAACATTTAAATGTTTACCTCAGTCTATGACTTATTAAATTACTGTTCAATTTCATTGATCATCTTAGATGTAGTGATATTAGTTAATAAAAAATATTAATTACTTGGTTGCATAGGAATAACTTCCTAATTTATTTTATCATAACCAAAATCCAAATATTGTTTTTTATGATTTGGATATTGAATAATTATTATTTTGTTTTATTGTTAATATTTTATCTTAAGTAAAAATAACAGTGATAGTATTCACTTTCAGTAATACTGAGTGAATATAAATCCTGGGGTCGTTCAAACCCCGGTTAATCCAATTATTCTTAGTACGGTGAAGGAAACATTGTGAAACATAGACTATGTAGACACTTGCATTAAAAAGCAATAGAACAAACCACAAATATGAAACCAAAACCCACATAGTGTTGGAACGATACGGGATATATGATAGATATAATGATAGGATATATATGTTCAAAGAGGTTGCTTCCACTTTCGTTTAACAAAAAAGGATTTTGTAACTATTCATTCACTAAGTATAAATATAATAAATATAAAGCCTATTAGGTATATCGATGTCTGCAGACGTATAAAGAATAATGTCTATTATATTTCATAGATAAAGTATAATCAATACTTGAATTCATCTCAAGCTTTGTATTTGGCTCCAAATTAAATTCTCTAGATTTCAATGCAACTCAGCAAAGACATACTGTCTAAATTAAAACCTCATTTATAATGTAAGCTGGATTCACAATTGTATTGAATGGAACTGTGTGCTATGTTAATTAATTAATCGTACTTTGACCATTTTCTTACCTCTGAATGGAGATATAATATGTCCTTATTTAAAAATTAAATATTTTTTTGTAATATTTGTATAAAAGTATGCTATCAGCAAAAACAGGAAATGTGCAAAATATGTATGGACACAGTGTAACTATTAAAGGTCTTCCAAACTACTAAAATATTTTCAGTTCTTAATAGTAACTATATTATATAAATATATAATAAACTAAAAATAAGCATAAACATCTCGTAACAAAATTTTTACAATGAATATTATTATTCTTTATGTATAACATGCACCATGCATAATAAAACATCTAATTTTAATATTGTTAATAAAAAATCACCTAAATACCTTCTATTAACATTTCTTTACTTAGGCTGAACACATCCTATTGAGCACAAAAATAGAGATTTTCACTTAAATCCATCTGTATTATCCCAAATATTTATTTCATTTCACCCACAGTCTCGCTGCAGTTATATTAAAGTTTGTCGAACTCAAACACTGGAATTCAATCTCGTTTTGCTTTGTAAAACAAACACGAAGTATTAGCGGTATGAAGTTGTGAAGTTGCTTGCGAAAGCAACACAGACCTGACCCGCGATTCACTTAGTACTGGCTTTGTTTGCGAAGTGAGCATCTGAGCGATATCCGAGCGAAGCGAAGTTAGCGCTATCCATGCGCGGATCACTCGATAGGCGGGGAATCACAATACCACGCCCACCAAGAAGCTACACATTTCTTTTTCAATATGTGTAATTCAATTTCGCTTATGTCTTCGCTGGGAAAGTTGATGCCCCGTTGTCGTTCAACACAATGTTTTTTTATGTAAAGTGTAATGTAGTTCGTGAAGCGAGTCGTCTACCCACGAAACTACACTGTGTGATTTCCTTTCCCCTTTTTTGTTAAATTAACGTGCTGATGCAGGCATGTTTTTGAATGGTTTTTATTTTGAGAATACAATTGTATCGAACTTACTAAAATGCAGAGCGCTTATCAAAAAATATGCCAGCTCAATGTGATGAATTTTTTAGAATATAATCCGGAGTTCTGAGTTCAAATATTCAGATCTTTAGGTTAATTAAATGACTATAAAGACTTTAAGTGGTTACTTAATTTTAAATATAGATTATTTAGATGTTGATATAACTTATTGCATGACTCTTTAAATAATTAGTTTGACGATACTTACATATTCATTATGAGAAATAAAGGCAATATATATATATATATATATATTTTATATTTATATATATATATATATATGTATATTTACATATTACACAGGCCAAAATTTGTGGCTGATGCGAATACACTATACAAAAGCATGAAGGAATTTACTAAATTATAACAGTAAATTAAACGCTAGTTTCATTTGTGTAACAGAGTGAATAATGTTTTGGTATCTTAGCTCTGTCACCACTAAAGTTACTATGGTTCAAAATTAATACAGTGCCATAAGCCAGCGTAATACTCTTACTCCCTCTAGGCACCTATTTGAGTCTCACATTTTGGAATTGAAGAGGGTGAAATAGAAGCCTTAGTTCCAATTATTAAGGTTTAAAATTCAAAATAATTTCTACTGGTGGATTTGTCGTTACCAAAACATGTAATGATTATTAAGTGTGCACCTATTTGTTTACCGGCAAGCGTAACAAGATCCCGAAGACAGTTGACATGTATAAATTACACAACATTGCTTTTATATCAATATCCTACAACGTTAAAGTAGGTCTCAGTTATTTATGAAAATCTTAGCATTATCTTTAGGATATCCTACGTAATACAAATATTCATGATATTCTCTACTAAGAGATAGGAACGAATCTGAAACTTATTAGGATAGTAATTTTTATAATATTATTACAGAAATAAGATATTTATTGTCACTAAATGAGTTTAACATCCATTTTGATTATACACGAAAGATCTAAGAAATTCAGTTAAGTGCTTCAACTTTAAATATTTTTCCTCGCCTATAGAATATTCTGTCTTCAACAAAATATTGTGGAGCAATGACCGTACAAATTAATTAGCTTCACAGAAACATAAAGATACTTAAGTAGTTCCACCAGCGCGGAAATGAAAGTAAATTCCGCAACAAGCAAAAATAGCACATAGCATTGTTTAAAACTAGCTCAGCTCTTTAAGCTAACGTTTTAAACTCTACAAAAAAATACGGAAACACTTTAACGGGTGAAGTTTTTCGTTTAGCCATAAGAGCGTAAGTCTATTGTAATCTGGCTAAGTTGGCTACGCTAGACAAAGTTAAAGAAAGCAAGAGGCCGATCGGGACTATTCCCGGGGGCCTCGTTTTACTCGAAGCGATTTTCGCGGCGCGTTCTTATTATTAAGTCAACTCTAGCGGGATTCGAAACTGAGGCTCTTGCGACTACGGCTTCGTCATTTTTAGCTACGTTTGGAAAAATAAATTGCCATAGTAAATGCCAATCTATCTTGTTATATTGGATTAAGTATTTCTTACTTAGCTGTCTGTATACATAAACATTCGTCGTGCTGTTTAATTATTTTTTTTGATAGATTTATTTTGTAAACGTTATTCTGGCAGTATTTATTATTTGTTTTTTATATGTTTCGTGTTTACAAGATAATTGTTACATTTATTCAAAATCTTTAAATCTTTAAATTTGGTATAGAATTTTGCTGAAATGAGCTTGATCTAGATTCACCACAATTTTGATCCCAATTATACAGATTGGATCGCCCAGGCAAATCATTAGCCAATAGCAATTTCTAAAAATCAAATTATCGTCCCTTTCATACATAGAACAGAATTGATGTTTAATACATGAAAGATAATTAGCGCAAATCAAACTCGCCAACATTAATTATAACAAAATGGCAAACAATCGTTTAATTACCCACCGGCATGGAAACCACCAAATTAAGCGAGTACAAACTCCGGTTCGTGATTATTGCTCATTTTAAAACCGAACCAATACCAATATTTATTTTCGAGAATCAGATAGAATTGCCATTATTGTGCTAACTTTCCCTACACGTCCCTGATAAATAGATAAAGGTCAACCTTTTTATATACTATTCATATAACACTAAAGAGTTTAGATTGAACAAGGACAGTTTTTTTAAGGCATTATTGCTCGTGGCTATATAACATTATGAAAAACCGAAAACGGGTGAAAAAGTAAGGCTCAGCTAGCTAACTGAATGAATGTATTATCAGTTTTTGAACATATTATTTCAAAGATTATGTTATATTATTTTTTATGTGAAAATTAGGGGTTTATTTAATATTTAATAAACATATTAAGTAATCTGTTATTTCTTTTTATCTAAATAGTTGGGGGCTATTTGCAGATCTTTTACTATACTGACAAAAATATCACTCAAAGTGTTTCTTGACTAGGCCCACACCGATTTAATTTTTCTCTAAGTGTTGGGATTTGCTGAAGAAAATGGAAATGTTATATGTTGGGAAATATTAATGCATATGTCCAACCTACAGGTCACCACTGACCCAAACCGTATCTTAAAAATATTGTAATTTTTAAGCTACGATTATTTTCTTCTTACTACGTATTTTATAATTTGGAAGCTCACTCAACGCTCTAGATTGACTTAAATATAATGTATTCTATTATTCTGGTATTATTTTAACTTTAATGAAAAGTTTGACTATTATTGTATAATACTTTCACAAAATTCACAGAATGATTCACAAAATGTTGGCTTAACAAAGTCTCAGATTAATATCTCTAAGTTGACGTGCAACCAAGAGGAATGAATACGAGAAAAATAAAATTCATTTTGCATGTAATTTTTACCCTTAGGGAAACAGATAGACTTCGTATACGAATTATGAATCACCTGCATTTTATATTTCTATCAGGTTTTATTTTACTTCCATTTATCAATGATGCCCGTTTCAATTTTATACGCTAAATGTTTCTTAAAATACCGAAGTTCAAAAACTTTTTAGCTTTATAATAATAGTATTCTGTCACGCTGCAGTTGCATTGATTTCACCTGCTAATACCAGCAGAATATTAAGAATCAAAGCTATTTTGATATGCCAATACAATAGATTCATTGATTTGGCAAGAAAATTTTCGCAATTTCATATTCGCTATTGGTATCAGAAAACTTGCTCCGAAAACGGGCCGTTGCTCTTCACTTGTCTACAATGTTCCTGGGTATCCCGGCCTCAAATTCAATAATAAACTATAAAATATTGGTGTGGAACTCAACGAAACTAAAATATGCTATGTTTCTACTTATTTCAATCTTTGATTTACACAACAAAATGTTCGTTATACCATGATTATGATACACACAAAGCTTACCAGACACACTGTTTTAACACCCCTAGTAATACATAAAATCGCACCTAGATTATATATCTGCACTCGGTCAGCAAATTGAGAAAGTCAAGAAGGGGCAAGCAGTTTTTGTTTCCAACTACGTAATACAAGTAGCATTATTAGTTTTCAACTTTAGAAGTTTAGAAATTCTGGCGAGCTTTGGAACGCTCAAATTAGATGTTAGACCATATTGTATCAGCTTTTTGATTAAACTAAAACAATTTAACATGAGCTTTTTAGCTTTTTAAGTATTTGGCGCACATAACATCGACTGTCTAACGAAATTACTATTTTCTTTATTTTACTTAACACTTACACATAATTGAAGGACCATACTTAGAATGGGTCCTTCAAGAAAAAAGTGTACATGAAAAGCCGGAAACCCACTCGCGTGTGGCGATGTGGGCATAGGTGGCGGGCGTGTTGAATGTAACATCAGGTGAGCTTTCAATCGTTTTCCCCTGATTTATAAAAAAAACCCTGCTTTACTCCTTTCTTATTAGGTACTTGTACCAGATTTCGACATTGGATTCATTTCTATATTTTACCGAAATTTCTACCCATATATCATATTAAATTTAGAAGTCAATAATTATAGTAAAGGAGGCATCTCGTAAGAATAATAGCCAACGTTGCCTACCAAAAAGGGAACTAGAGGACTGCTGCTTCATACGAGGAGGTGCTCCGACGTAATTAACTTGATTTATTCGGGCATTTACTTATTCAGTTGCACGGTTACTACGCCATGGAACACGCAACCACTGTACTGTTTAGAGCAACCATTTTAACTTTGAAACAACGGCAGACGATTTTATACCCTATATGGCGCAACATTGTTCGGAATTTTAAAATATTACATTCTCTTACGAAATTTTAGGAACATACGAAAAACATCGCGATAGATAGCCATGAAGGATTTTTATATTTTACATTTTGACCACAATTTCCTAAATATTATATGTAGATAGGATTTGTAACAAAGCAATTTTAGTTTACGTAGTGACATCAGAAACGGAATGGGGTATGAATATGCTAATACTGAACACGATCGGAGAATGCTGTATAGATTTGTTTGTAGCCTGTGCTTTCTACCTGCAGGGAAATATTCTGTTTTATATGAAAATTAAGTTTATATTCAATTTATACTCTAGGACTACAACATAAATGTTTACTAGTATTTTAAATGCGTAAATTGCAATCTATCTATTAGTTTCGAGAATAGAACACCGACTCATTAATAATAATTTCCGAATAAGAAAAATTCAAGGATTCATTAGGGATGACCGTAAGAATCAACTAAAATAAATATTTATATATATATATATTATAAATATTTATATTTATATATATATTAATATTTTTTTTTTCATAATATACACAATACAATATTTTGTATAAAAATATATTGTGTATATTATGTGTGACGGAATAAAAGAATTATATTATTACTATTATTATTAAATACCATAATTCTCAACGGAATCTTCTCAATATCTCAGGGGAGATATAGCTCTCGATAAACTAAACCAATTTAATATTGTGATGAACACGAACGGTCCATAATGGTATTACTCGTAAAAATGTATTTTTCGTAAAATAAAGCAGTGATTTTTGTATGAGTGTGGACAATATTTAGGTTGATATAAAATGTTACACTCTTAACCATAATAATTATATGTAACGAAACCTGTCAGACTATTAATTCAAGGGCAAACCGATTTGGCTCAATATTTTTGACCGTTACCGTGAGTTTTACAGGGTATTGTGTGATTATTCGGTGTTGATAATTCGAATGGTTCAGTTTTCATTATAAGTTATAAATGAGAAAACTTTTATTGAAATATAGAAGGATATAAAGGAAAATGGAAACTATTAATAAAGAAATAAATGGAAGGATTCGGAAGCCAATCACTATAACAATCGGTGTTCGCTCAAATCGTGTGATATAGAATCACAAATATTACTGCGAATTAAAGTTATAGTCAAAATATTCACCCTGTGTGCCGAAAAAGATTTTTAGGACCGTCAATTCCATTCATTTCGCTAGCTAAAGTTGAAAGCGCCAAAAAAAGTAACTACTGAACTCTGAACTCATTTAGTTTGTTTTTCGTGTTCCGTCGGATTTTTATAAACACAGCATCATTATTCCGCCGCTGTAAACACAAATTTTAAATTTCATACAGAAAAGTTGCTCGTAATCGTTTGAAATGGGGTGGGTATAATTTATTCTATTCCCTTGCTAGTACTGTCAGAATGAATGTTGAAAAGAAACTAAGACATGTATGAATATATTATTTGCACTAAGGATATCTATATAGTGCTATTCTTAATGAGAGCTTGAATGTAGTACCTTTTTTATTTATCAACTACGCGATCGTCTTAAGCAAATAATAATAGGCTAGCAAAAAAGTGTTACAGTGTCTTTTATAAATTTCAGTAGATTCTATTTTTTACAAACTATGTCGAAATGGCCCATAAGTTAAGATTGTTGATTTGTTGTGTGTTTTATTCAAAGCCTTGTTTAAATTACTCCCAAAATTTTTCAACTCCACCAGATACGCCTGAAAATCTATTTTTAGGTTTTATTCAGATAGTTCAAACGACGCATAAGTCTAAAAGTGCATGCTATATCTGATTAAACATTTTTCCGCGATAACATCTTGTCGTATTCCAGTAAGAAGTTGGTTCATTTGTGCAAATGCATTGTGCATTTTAACACGTACCTTCTTCTAGCAATTTATTTCAAAGGATCTCATCCAGTTCTGTAATTTACGCCCACATTATCGATGTCGCCTTTATTCAAGAAATTTAGAATTAAATATTCTGTTGTAATGTAAAATATAAAGGGTAAGGAAGATGGATTATCAATGGTTTTAACCATGTTGAATATTGTGAAACAATCTTTCAATATAAAACACCAAATATGTTAAAAATATAATTGAAAATAATCATTCAATAATCTCGTAATTTCACAGAATTTATAAGGTATATTCCGCAAGTTTATTATTAATTTCTAAAGAGCGTTCACACCTTCCACGCCCATTTTGGCTCAAAATAGTAGTTTTTTTAATATAATATATAATAGCCTATTTTCATATTGAAAATTATGCTTATTACTAAGTTTCATTATGACAATTGTTTGGTGAAACATTTTAGTTAATATAGTATTTGTGCCATCTGCAAACATTTCTTATGTAAATATAAAAAAAAGAACGTATAAAAAAAAATTCGTTACTGGCTTATAATATTTATGACGGTTTAGATATAAGGTAATTTTAGTTTAATGCCACCTTACGGCTATAAAACAACGACTTGAAAATTGCAATTCTTTTGCATATAGTATATAATAGTTCGGTTAAGTTATAATAGATGGCGCATTTGCATTTTAACTAAGTCATTTTACCGTCTCACGCTATTTTCGTTATTTTCAAAACAACTAGATAGCGTGGTATTAAATATATCATTTGATATTTAATACCACGCTGTGGACTGTTCAGTATGGTGCATTTTCTGTACTTATTTCAATATCCGTAAAGATGTCGCTTTCTCACTTTACTAGGAAATAAATATATGAGCTGCATTGATTGAACGTTTATAATAATATAAAACATGCTTATAAGGCTAATGTGTAACAGTTTAAGTTCTTTATTTCCTAAAAAAAAAACTCATCCTGCAAAAATTATCGAACATATTTTTATTTACTGTTTCCAATCTTTGACATTATTAATCAGTGATTGTCTTCAGAAGTACCTTTAATCATGAATTATTATAATATATACTGAACGGACATATCAAATCAAGAACGTAACCAAATCCATATATTTGCGACAATTGAATCGTCATCGTGCAACGGAATTGAATAGCAACTTCACTCAAATTTAACCACTTGAAACAATAATAGCACTTACTCTTTGAGGAATAGGGCACTTTATAGCGGTTTAAGTATTTGCAATTCATACAGTAGATACAGTTCATACGTGACAAGTTCCGCAAAGTTGTCGCTCCTTGTTACTGTTGCGTATTTGGCAGATTGGATTTGTTGGCTCGAATGCTAATGTGGGTTTTGTGACACCATCGGATTAGCGGGAGAAAATAAATCCCTTTTTTAACCGAACAAATTTTTTTTACATGAATTTCAATGTGTTGTAATTGGATTGTATTTTTTGTGAGCACGTTTGAGTACAATCGGAAGAGTCGGGGTACTGTGGTAATTTAATGGGGTACTTCAAAAAAGATGATATTTACCTGAGCTAATTTTCAGTTTGAATTGTAATGATAAATATGTGGTAAATGTGTGGTTTACATGTTCAGCAGATACTCATATTTCCCATGAAGGGTTAATTCTTTAGCATAGCCTTAAGCCACGTAGTACATGTGTCGCGTTTCGTTAAGTCTATTTAGGACTCTTGGTAGATCATCTCCTTTCTCTACGATCTCTACAGCATACTACTCAAGTACAGGGGCGGTTTTGAATGTAATATATAAGCAAGACCTCATATTTGAGCATAAACCCTCCCGCCGATTTTTTAGAATTACTTCGCCCTTTTCCATACTTAATTGAAAGTTCGTGTATCGAGATTGTGTAAGACACAAGAAAATTTCATACTTTGTATTTTTTTTTAATACTATACTAAATATTCCATTGTCATATACACAACACAGTCAGAAAGTGCTTGTTCTAGTTTTTGTGATGGTTAAAACTAACTTGATTTGATAGAAGTTCCAAGTGTTATTTTAACTAAAATCAAGTGTGGTCCTTAGCTGAAGTTTACCCCTATTTTATTTAAAAATTTAAAAATCCCTCTCTGCCTACACAGTAGTGAGAAGATAGAGGACGTCCTGTCTTTGCCTTTTTGGCAAGCTTTCATAAGCCCCACATGATTCAGTTAGCTTCGCTTTTGGATGCTAATTTTGTTTTGACTGAGATACATTTCATTTTTTATGCTAAATTGTTTTAATCCAGCTCTCCTGATTTCTGTTGTTCTCCGTAAACGTAACTTATCTTTTATTTATACATATCATATTAAAACCACTTTTTAAAACAAAACAAATATTTTTAAACATTTAATATAAAAAGTCTAAACTTTTTAATTTATTATTAAATTAAAGTTTAGCATTTGTGTTAATGCGATGCTGTTAACTGATGTAAGTTATTGTTTATCAGGTATGTAGTATTTTTATTTATTGGTATATTAGGTTGCGTGTGCGTTTAATGCCTGAAAAAAAACCCATTTGTTATTTTGTAACTATTTTAAGAATTTCGACGTTACCTAATCATATAAAATTGACATAATTATAGAAAATTATTCATTGTAGGAGAAAGGAATGAGTTCTATATTACAGAGAATCAAAAACTGTTTTATAGCAGGGTTGTGGTCAGTTTAATTGGGGTATTAACTATCCCCACCACTTACTAGTAGCTGATCAGCCATGTGTGCTTGCGCTGATTGCGTTTCTTTATCTTACGAGCCATGGCTATGCATGAACTCATGTTTACTACTAACTTGGGTGGTTCTGTTCTACGTATAGATACGTAATAAATAGACGTGGAAGTGCGGGCGACACCTGCTATAGTTTGTCAATAATTACGCATGTTATGTGAATGTTAATTAACATTTGAAACAGTTATTACAATACTATCTGATTTGATTTGCTATGTATGCAGTGAAGCAGTCACGCCGACAAAATGAAAATATTTAACAATCGCATTACGTTTTGTGGACTCTAACAAATGAATCACTGTTTTAATGGAACAAAAAGATATCTTTGTATTTGTCAATTACACTCGACAAATCAATAAAGCAATTTATGCAATAAATAGAAACGTGTTTATATAACACAAAGATATTAATATAAAAGGGATGTTTTGAAAGTCAATTGAAGGTTTTGTGTTACTTAAATATTTACTGTCGTCACAAGAAGGTATATTTATTAGACTTAAGTTTAAGGTAAAATTGTTTAATATTATTTTCCAATATTGTAATAATTATACGTCACTTCCGTACCTTAGTGGTTAGCATGGCCAGAAGTCGTGGCTTCGATCTTCGGCACCTCGATATTTAATCGTATCGTATCGTGCTGATAAAACAAATTTTCAAAACAGATCAGTTTTTTATCTCTCCTAAACATTTTTTTGTTTTGCTGGAGATCAAACCCCGTTAGAATGGGATAACCATTCAGCCATGAAGAAAACTCTCTAATGCTTTAAACTATTTACGTACTAAATAACTACAATTTAGGTAAGACGCAAATACAGTAGGATTCGACTAAGCAGGCAAATAGTTTAGTATGTTTGGAATTAGATGCATCTGTCAGTTTTAGGCAAACACTCGCAGCGCTCGTTTGAGGACGGGGTATGGCTTTGTTCCTCACATTAAATTCCAGTGAGTTGCCTTCGATGGTTGAATTCGGCTGTATTAGCTACATTATCTTTCAACGCTTATAATATACATTGAATGAAGATGAACATAACGTATTTATCAGTTATACAGTTATTCAGTTTTTTATCAATATTCGTTTATTTGATATTCGGAAATAATGATTACCATTTATGAAAGGGCAAGGCAGAATTTAAAAGATAACTTATTCCTCCAAACTAATTATAATATTAGTCTGAATTTACATTGTTGATATTTCTGATTTTCATTTGTTCGTGTTTTTATTTTGATGCCGATATTTTTTTTTATATACTTTGACGTATTATGTACGTATAAATACAAGTTCGGTATTATCGATAGTCAGTAACATATTGTTTACTTAAGGCAAATAGGTTATTAGCCTTCTACACTGGAAACACGTCATCGATTGTTAAATATCGTAACGTGACTGATTTTCTTGCTATGTTTTTTTGTACTTATAAAATTTGCTCGAACGATGTATCTCAGTAGTGAGAGCCTGGTACCTACTAGCTTCTTAAAAAGCTCTGTAATAATTCCGCTTGTTATATGGCTTAAACCCTATAAAGAGCAGTATCAATCTCGCTCTCAACATCGACACGTAAACGAAGTTAATTAATATCATAATTTACCCAGAACAAGAAAATTTATCTACTTCGAACTTATTATTATTATCTACGCTTATTAATCATATAAGAAGAATCTATCTTAGAAATGGATTTCATAGAGAATAAGATGAACTACTCATTGCCTCATTTCTCATAACTTATACGTAAATGAAGCTTAATTTCTTCCTTAATATTATTATTTATATAAATTTATATAGTAAACGTATTACTTTAAATGAATAGAGCTATGATAACTTTTGGTAACTTTCTGTAAATAAATACTAAAAATTAATTTTGTCATGACCTGATATAAAATTATTTTTTAGTACTTCACACACGCGCAGTTAGAGCCCCTAGCTAATTTATTACAGCTTTATAGATTGGTGTATAATATGTAAACTTACCTTAATAAATAAATATAAATATATTCTTATCCTTTTTAACTCGCCTTTGGCCTAATTATAACTCGCCTTCTACAAGGAATTTAAATTTTCAATGTTCAATTATATTTGCAATACTTTATATTGTAATTTTATATTTCGCATTTATTTAAAGCGATAGTCAATATTATACATAATAAAATGCCCATAAAGGAGTGCCGATGGAGAGCAGTGCTTTGAGTGTGAAGCCTCCGGCACTAGATCGGGCTTTTAACAGGTAATTGTGTTAATAAATTCTGACATACGGCACCTACGTTATCAAACGAGTTTGCACTCTTCGCGTATATTCTATTAACATTTTCATGGATAAAATTATTGCTCTTAATTATTGTAATAATGCAAGAGGTTCTCTAGTTTTTTTTAATATCAAATTGTGAGTAGATTTAATGAAGTAAGTAGCTATTGCTAATTAGGTTATTAGTAAATAAATGCGCTATCTAATTAATTGGCTGACTGTCGACAAGGGGGTTCCGGTTTCATTTCCCGGAACAATATACTAGTGTTAGTATAATATGGTCGGGGTGTTATAATATTTATTAAGAGACTTCAAATAAATCCGAGGTTTAACAATTCGACGTGTTATTAATTTTGATGACGATAACTCTGACATCCGTGGATGGACCTGGATGATCATTGATCGAGTTTGTATAGGATTTGGCTGAGTTTGGCTTTAAGGCTTCTTCTTTCTTCTTCTTTTAGCTGAAATGTTTTACAATTAAACAGATATTTTCGTTTCTCTGTCCCTGTTATTTGCTTATAAGTCTATATCGATATTTTAAACTAAAACCAAATTTCGATTAAAGATTAACGTAGGCATACGGTGAAAATATATTAGTCGTTATGCTTATATTCTAGAGATGCAATTTATTTTACAAAAAATTTATTAATTTCATTACTCACAATCTTAATCAATTCAAATGGTCCACAAATTCATCACTCTTATACATCAATACACTTTTTATTACTTAATATGTAACTTTTCCAAACTAAATGTCTAGAAAAGTTACCGAAATTCATTAACAATGTAATTTTTACATATTTAAATTGGTTGGCATTGGTTAATGCATTGAAACTGACACTAAGAGATAAGGTAGCACATTGGCCAGTAATTGAAACTCGGACATCTTTGATATATCGGCTCTTTTATCGGATTGGATAGACGTAATAACAGACCGTTGATTGCTTCCAAGTGGACTCGGGAGATTGATTATTTTCTCGTTACGCTTCCTATGTCCCACTATTGTTTACGCGCAGACATTCTCGCCCATTCTTTTTGAACAGAATAATAGATGACTAACGTTTGTATTCGCCAAACCTTTTTCAAAATATAGAAGAAAGAGATAGATAGAGTGGATATATAGATATTTTATCGGACACCACAGAGGGTTAGAAAAAGATATAACATTTCGCTTGTAACAGAAGCCTTATCGGTTGATACATATACCACGAATTTTTTGCTCATGAAATAGGACATAAAGTTGGGTAAAATATTGTTACAAATCTCAGTAAATATTAATGCCAGGCTAACCTTCCGTCCGTTGCTATCCTGAGCCCATAAATAAACAGAAACTGGTTGCCCTGTTGAAAAGTTGGATAAAAATTCACAAACGTAAAATTTATTACCTCCATCCAGATGTGTTTTAATTAACCGGAACGCGTAACCAAATGTACTGTAAATTTTTATATAAATTCTCCCGAGCCTAGAAGTTCACATGGCCAGGATTAGGTCCCCGGGAAAACAATAATTGTTTGGTAGAAATTTGTTTTCGATTCTAGGATGTCAATGTTGTAATTATTAAAATAACGATTAAAACTGTTTTTCAACAATGAACAATCGAGCACTATGTAACAACAATTTGCTTCTTTCATTAAATCTAAAACTTGTATATTTGTTTGCGAACAACGGAAACAAATTTGCATATATTGTTGAGCACATGCGTGAACAGAGGAGTGTTAGAAGGAACTTATTCGTATAATGAAGACGAGTGAATCTGGCAATCCGTCTTACCTCCGCCGCAAAGTTGAGAACCGCACCAAATGGTTTATGAAACTTGACTTCACACATAATTCCTTCCCTTCAAATATTCATGATTTCGTTTTGATAATAAAACATTTTGTAGGATTACATAGGAATATTGATTTTAAAAATTAATAACGGCAAGTAAGTGGACACGTTTTTCGTGGTTTATTGGTGAAAAGTATTGTCATTAGTAAAAGTAGATTTTTGCTCAAACAAATTAAGCGAATGTATATTGTAAAACGCATACAAATGTTAAAAACTATTAGGTACGAGGTTGATAGTTCCTACACAATAAGCAACAGTAGGAATTAGAATATCATCAAACCAAACTTTCTTGTATGTTTGAAAAGACTAAGATAAATGGTTTATACTTTATGTTTATAATAAAAATTCAGAAACCAACACCTTTACACATTTATTGTTTTACATTATTTCCTTACACACATTAATATAATTTCTTATACATCAGGAACAAGTAGCATAAAATTTTAAACATTACCTGATAAAATTTCAATCATAAAATGAATAGGAATATTTGCTTTGTTTATATTTATCATATTTTCTTTTGTTTTCGTCGAGTGAGTTGAAGTATGGCGTAAAATTATTTTATAAAATTTAGACTGAACCAACATTTTTTCATCTTGTAATCTATTTGATTTAATTATCGAAAAAATATAATTATGTCGATAAATAATATAATCTTAAACTACTATGTCTCCAATTAAGTGTTGGAATATACATATATAATATCTATATTTTACAGCACATTATTGAATCAAGCAATTTATATTTTCTATAAAAAGATGACATCTCCTTCAAAACATTAATATTTGAATATAATTTACAATTAATATAATTTATAATTTACTGTATTTATGAGATTACATATAATTTTTAATATACTTTTATTTACATATAACTATGTTTAATCAACGTATTTTTAATATCACATCCATACATTAATTTATTCTAAATTCTGCGCCTAAATTTAGTTTCTGATTTCGGAAAATTAAGAAATGTGGAACTTGTTTCCGAAACCAAATTACTTGCGAAAACTTAGATTATAAAAATCACAAAGCAAACTGAGGTTATCGTTTACTTCCTAAAAACTAATTAAATAACAAATTAATATAAAATTATCCCACAACTTAATTAATTAACTACAATTAAAAAGTCTAGCTTTTTCATTGAAACTATCGAATAATACGATTTTTAAATCGAGGAAATCCTGGTTTGGGATGTTTTTGAACTTCTTTACGATAATTATCTTTGAACCAAATAATAACTTTCTGCTAGTTAATTGATTCGTTAATATTATGTAATATTATAAACTAAATAAACAAATAATAGTAAACTATAATTTATAATCCAAATAGAACTTTTATTTACACCAGTCTCTAAGTTACTTAAAATCTTTTTTACTTTATTACTTACATTTTGCTGAACAGAATTAGGCGTTGATTCGTATATGGCTTTTGTTTTAGGAGAGATATTGTTATCAAAGCTATCAGTTACGGCTTCATCTTCATCATCAGATCGTTCAGCCGACCCAAACTGATTGTCAGGTCCTTCTATTGGGGTTGGGAAGTCATCGGCTTTGCTTGACGGACTGGAGTTGCTAATTACATTTCTTGTAATCCCTGAAGAATCGCATAATATTGATATTACTGTTAAAGTAGGCTTTAAACAGTGATTTAGTCATAAATTATATCTCCCAATAAGGAATAGTTCTACAAGGCCTCACTAGAAATATACATATCTACTCGATGTGTTATACTCAGATTTATTATGAAATTGTCCATTAATCTGATTACTGTCCAGTAATCAATTGTATAACAGATAGGATTTCAGTGTGTAAAATAATTATTGCAATCCTTTAGTCATAAATAAAATAGAATATACCCGAGCATGAAATCATATATACATATGTTCGCCTTAAATCTACGATTGTCATACGTAGTATATACTTGAATGAGAATATTTATTCACTATATGTATGACAAACATAAATATTTTTACATTTAAATTTTGTTAAATAAATAATACAACTCATTTAAAGCTCAACTAAAATACACAAAATGCCTGAATAGAATCTTAAGCATGCCTTATTTATACACGATTGGCTATTTAGGTCATTCGATGTTGTATTATTAGCCTGTTCGCTATTATTCCTAGATTGGAACAGTAATTATCGTGAAATTTCTGGTTTTAGAAAAGGACTACAAATTATGTTTTTTAATTAAAGATTATTTAATTTTCATTTAAATTATATCTATATATTTATTATTTTGAAAATCATTAACGTTGAATTCCCGCTACTGAAAAGTTTTATTTATAAATTACATATACAGTGAGTGACTGTCTAAACTAGTTTAACAAGTAAATATTTAAATTACAGATTTTATTATTCTATTAGATTTCAACCAAATTCCATGATTCTAGAAGAATAAATAAATATTTTAATATAAAACCACTTATAAAACATACCGTAAAGTCGTATAGTACCATCCACTTCTCCCAGAGAGTTCTTCGCTATGCATCTGTATCCTCCTATATCGTCTTCCGTGATACTTCGTACCATCATAGTCATACGACTCTCGAAAGAGCTCAAGACTGTTGTTGTCACTTCATATTTGCTTGATGATATCACCATATCATCTGCAATAACATATTTTGTCTCTAAAAAAAACGGGGGCCTCTCTATAACAATTATAGAAAGTCCCGGAAACAAATTTTCCGTCGTCTGTATAATTTATTATATTTTAACATGTGAAATGCTTATATTTTATTTCTCAAAAAAGATTACAACAATCACTTATATATGAGACAAATTGTATTATACATTATATGTATTTCTATGTTCACACCTGCAGGTGTGTGCATTCGCCATATACCCGCAATATTATGACAATCTATATTGCTTAAAAAGTTTTTCAAAGGTATTTTGCGAAAGAACACTTTTTAACATAAGCTATAAAAAAATTGCGCCCTCGAAAGCGATCACTTTTTCCCTAATTCTGGTGTTCTGGGTTGAAGACTAAATGACTAGCCCTTGACTAAAGAAATTTGTTAAAAGAATTGTTGGGTGTATAGTTTTGGTTTTATAAATTAATTTATGCATAAAATGTATAATTGCTTAATGTTCATACATTGTGAAGGCAGCGTATAAGTTATTTTGTTTCAAATATTCTTAATGGAAATCCCATATTCAAGAACTATCCAGTCTAAATCCTATATAATTTTGATCTATTATCTCTTTAAGACCACTCTTACAAACAAAATATTTTAACTGTGTGAATTGTTTTTAAACCATGAAAATATACGCAAACATTAGAAAGCTCTGGAAAATTAATGATATTCTAGCCAAAATAATGTCAAGACGGATTTTTTATCTATTGCTTATCACAATTAAGCCATTGTCCTCAAAGTTGTTATGCAAACTGCATAAAGTGAGCGCAAGACTAACAAACACTCCATTTCAAATAATATATAGAAGGCCGTACTAAACCAATGCATTGCAGACTCAGTCGGCCGCTAACACCCTTGTTTCCTTGTTTGTTTTTTACTAACTACAACGTTAATTTTATGAGCTAAAGTTTTACTTCAATTTTGTGACTGATTCTATTTCATTATAAGATAATGTTTTCCATGTAAACCTTAAATAATAGCAATTTGCTAGTTTAGTCGAAACAATTCAGTACTAGGAGCTCTCTAAGCTCTCCAGTGTCCGTTGTCCGCAAAAGATAAAGAGAAGCTCCAGTTGAATGCATTGTGCTCGTTTCAAATCTTTTGTACTTATGGCCCCTACACGTTTACCCAAATTCTATATAGAATTACATAATATTATGTTCTAGCGATGGTGATTCGCAAATCGTAATGTAAACACAAAATTCTTTACGTTAAGCTAAGTTAGTTCAGCCTCCATTAAGTAAACAAAGTAACAATAGGATATTTTAAATTCCAATATTCTTTGATTATAATAATATTCGAAGTTTAAACTTATCAGATGCAGAACTTTAAAGGAAAAGATAAGAGCGGCAAATGTTTTGTCTAATCTTAATTTCGATCGAAACTTCAGTTTGTTTACTCTCCAATGTTCTGGGTTTTACGATATGCGCATTGATGGCCTTCGAACGATATTAACAAACCTGCGCCTCCACTCGTTTTCATAACAAGAAATTTCGTCTCAATTAATGTCAAAATAACACTGTAACACTCTTAATTACGCTCGAGTGAGGGATGCTTAATTAACACTTACATGTCAGAGGTCCTAACATAGATTGATGACAAACGAAAATGACAACTTTGTTCCGTTCGCCCTTTAGATAGACGGGGGCTGAGTGAAAGCGCCAGTCACTTCGAGATCGCAATGAAACAAAGGTTTGATCGACGGCTTACTTCGCGGCCCCGACCATTATGATCACAAACAACTTTAGGGCTTTAATGCGCTTTAATAATTAGCCCTTGGGTACTTTGTGTTATGCGATATTCAAATTTGAAACACGTACTTCAACTGGGTTTAAATAAACTGCACTATCTATATAAATACTAAATATAATGCATATAGGACAAGACGATTTCTAGTAGGTGTGAATAACAATGCTTGAGGTAAGTATCGGCCATTGAAGTTGTTATGACTGTAACGAGCTCCCGAGTGTTTTGTAAACTGTGTCACGTAATGGAATAGGAGGAAGTGATGCTTTTCAAATGTACCAAAATGGATAATATTTTGTATGAAGAGAATTTAATGTACATTGTAGTTAGATATTTTAAAAAAATAATATTAGAAACAAACATGATAAATCATTACACGTCAAAGTTGTTTATTACTTTACAACTAGGAACTGTTATCAAACCATCTCAAAGATCCGTTTCGTCTTTACTCTCGTATGTGTTTGCCAATAAATAAACGACCATCGAAATTTATTCTGTTAAAAATAATAAAATTAAGATTTCAATTGCAATTATGAATCAGACCGTCGGGGATAATGTTTAAAAATTATACATTTGACATAATTACAGGAAAATCTGAAACTGAGGTATTCATTCAATTTTATTGCATAAAATCCACAGGGTGTTCTAACTGCTCGACACCGTCACACAAATTGTTTCCCGTTAAAATAATGCGTCACACTTGACCGGCTAACGAACCCCTTGAGGACCTGGCACTCTCTAACCTTTTACATTAAAGTGCCGTCATTTTGTATTGTCACTGAAATATATTGCCTTAGATATTCTTTTAAAACCCGCAGACGTAATGCCTTTTATCATCAGTGATCCAGTTTATAAGGTTCTAACTAAAAACTCCGAAATAACATGATAAATTTATTTTGAATTTATCAAAGAAATGTTTTAATAAAATTGGAAACGTTATTTTTTTAATGTATAAAACTGACCCTCTAGCATACCGTGAAAAATCTGGTACTGTAATTTATTAGTATAAAGGCTTTCTTAATAAATAAGTGACAATTTTACACATTTTCAAAGCCTTCAATGACACGTTGAATATGTAAACATACTACGAGTGTATATTTTTAATGCTGAAAACATGATTAGTTGAGTATAAAAAATACATAATCTATGCTCTTTTTGTCAGTATAAGCTGTAAATTCTGTACAATTGAAAATTAACCCGTAAATTTTACGCTACAACTGCTGAGCTGAAAACTTTCTGAAACCGCCGACGGCTATGCGAAGAAATATTATGAAGTAAGTCTGTGTAATCTGTAGCAAGCATACACCAAGCTTTTACTTGTACAAAATAAACTCAAAAACTACAATTTTTCTTATATATTCGTATTGTTTTTGTATGAGTGTATTTTATATACATTTTCAATTACTACACTTATATTTTCATAATTTTAAGATATTAATACTAAACCGAACGTGAATAACCAATAAATAATATTTTCTATGCAACCACATTTACGCAGTAAATAAGTGCGTATATACAACAAAAAACAATATCTTCTGAAATATTACAATTCCGTGAATAAGTAATAGAATGATTTGGGCTTGGTTACGTGCGCAGATTTTCTTGACACATTGTTTAGGCCAAAGAATGCTGCGAAAATGTATTATTTTATAACATAACTTTAGTTGGTTTATTTTACGCCCGAATAGGTGCTAATGGATTTTTCTGAGTGGATACCAAGAAGTTTTATTATGATTCCACAGTGGTAAAGTTTCCAAGGTGTTATTGGAAGACATTTTCGTTTTATGCACTCGAGATTACGAACCGCACCTAACGTGACCAGCTTGATTATTGAACTATCCGCATTTTATAGTTCTACATTTCATCTCGACTGTACGCTTTTGTTGTGGAAATTGCTTGTAATATTCAACATAAAGAATAATGGACCAGAATTTAGTGTTTCATTTTTATATAAAGAACCTATTACCATTAGCATATAACGCGAGTATCACACACATAACCGTATTAATATTCGTATAGTTATGAGGGAACTTATCAAATTCATCAGCATTCACCATGCTTTGAAGAAACTAATACAACAGACCGATTGATTGCAAAGTTGAGTTACGATAAATTTACTTCATAAACACATCTGTCAACTCAGAAAACAATATAATGTGACAAGTAAACAGTGGAAGTTCATTGTAAAGCGATAGAGTCACGATAGCAAACGTGTTGGTCTGTCCAGTTCCTTGAGCGGAAACTTGGCGAATCAAAAGCCTGAATAGTTCGAGAATGTTTGATCTGCCGACAAAACTTGGCTCTGGCTCTCAGAACGTCTACTAAGTATTCATAGCTAACATAACGCAACACTTTATGATCCTTAATTTATATTTTGAATATAACAGAACCCACTTTAGTTACTTTAGTCTCTTTGTGATTGAGTATTAAGATGTTACAATTTAATTTCTAAGAACAAACGTCAAGTTATACGCTTAACACTTTTAGGTACAACCAATTCAGTATTACTACTTAAAAGAAATAGTGGGTTTGTTTGAGATAATAGAATGTCGTCTTTGTAATACATTCTTAAGATATAAATTATGGAAGCTTTGTTGAGTTCCTCCAGAGGAGTCGTAAACGCCACATCCACTGGAGTGGAACTAATGAGCATTGTCTTATTTTAGCACAATAGGTCACTTTTCTCAAGTCTTTAAGCGTAAATTAAATCTAATATCTCATTACTTGCAAGCTAGGCACCTCCCATCGTCGCTTGCCAAAAAACTAAACCAATTTGGAACAGAACGCGTGGATGAAGAATTTAATTATGATATAGCAAGCGCAGAAGACATGGCTGCAATAGATCAAAAGCAATAAAAAATTATAAATGTGTGGTAATTTAAGTTTATTTTAATATAAATATAAAGAATTATAAGTTATACCTTAAAAATTATAATCTGGTGAAAAATTAATACAATTTGCACATCAAAAGGCTCTGAAAATTACCGTTAGAATTAGTCAAAGTTGCAATTAGCATTAATGATAATTGAGGTCGTTGTCATGACAACCAAGTGATGGACTCCCGAAGGCACAATAAACTCGCATTAATTAAGTCTCTGGACACGAAAAGGGCCTTCTTAAATACTGGAGTGATTATTTTGATAAACTATTGAAAGGGATCGCTGGGGATAGGCCATTTCGATTTTTATCGCTTAACCCTTAAATATACATATATTTTATTTATAATACTAAATTGAAACATTTGCGTTACTTAAGCGTTACATAATATTAGTCGGCATATTCTCAGTACCTTGATAAAATGCCTCCTGGAAATTTTTACACTTATTTCAATTTTTACTATAGAAATGAACTTACTTGAATCTCGAACCCAGTAATTAATGGATCTTGGTGAGGATTCGACGTAACACTCAAGAGTGACGTCGGTGCCGAGTGGCGCCCCCACCAGCTGGTTCGGCACTTGGATGACAGGGTGAACTGTAACCAATTAAACCTTCATTATGATCGAATTAATAATATTAATAAAATATTATTACATTATAATCGCCCAGGATCAATTTAGCTGATTAATAAATATCCGCCTATCAAAACAGATTTGTATTACATATTCACAATTTACCTACAATTATTTAAACATTTGTGACGTATAAAATACAAGCTGAATACCTATTGTTATATAATTAAAATTTCTTTAATAAAAATAATTAATTTCTTTCCCTTACGGCGATAGCTGTTTTGATGGTAAAAATATTTACCAAGTAAATACAAAACTAGAAGCCTCCCGATGAAAAATCTTGAACAAAAATAAACAATTAGGTATCTTAATAATTTGTTAATTGATAATTTGAAATCTATGACAAAAATACACCTTTAAATATAATTTCCTAGAATATGGTGTAGAATAATATTAAGCTGAAACTAACGATAATAAGTAAATATAATGATAAAATAATAATTCTGGAATAGAAAAAAAAAAATAACCAAATAAATGGAAAATCTAGGAGAGAGGCAGAGGCAAGAACTCAAGCTTGTGATCTTGCGTTTGCACCCCGGCCGAGCATATAGTCTTTGTATATCTTATATATAAAATTCTCGTGTCACAGTTTTCGTTCCCATACTCCTCCGAAACGGCTTGACCGATTCTCATGAAACTTTGTGAGCGTATTGTGTGGGTCTGAGAATCGGCCAACATCTATTAGATAGTAGTCCACCCCTAAATTTTTATTTTTATTTTTTAAGCAAAATTTTTGGTTTTTTTTTTTTAAAAAAAAACCACAAAAAAAACCCCCACCCCCCTTTTTTTCCCCCCCCCCCCCCCCCCCCCTTTTTTTTTTTTTTTTTTAAAAAAAAAAAAAAAAGGGAAAAAAAAACCCCCCCCGGGGGGGGGGGCTTTTTTTTTTTTTTAAAAAAAATTTTTGGCCCGGGTTTTCCCCCCCCCCCCCCCCCCCCCGGGGGGGGCCCCCCCCCCAAAAAAAAGGGGGGGGGGGGGGCCCCCCCCCCCCCCCCCCCCCCGGGGGGGGGGGGGGGGGGGGGACCCCCCCCCCCCCCCCCCCCCCCCCCCCCTAATGTTAGGGTTTTTTTATTTTTTGGTCAAAATTTCTTATCTTTTATTTTTATACGATACAGCATACAAAAATACATACAATCCTAAATTTTCACCCTTTCACAATCAACCCTTATTTTTTATTTACTTAATTGAATATTGAAATCACATGTATGGCAAAACAACGTTTGCCGGATCAGCTAGTAGGAATATAAAGTGTCACAATACATTTGTAAGTTTCTAAAAATGGAGTTCCACCGTCCTAGTCATGTTTAGAAATTATGTTTTGTGAATTTCGAGTCGTACTTTTATAAGTACGACTTACTCATCAATTACTTATCAAACTACGACCCTTATCAATTAAAAGTAGGAGGAACGAATACGTATACTTACAATGAACTTTAACAACCATCCTCTTGCTCACAGATGGTGGGACGCCATTGCTTGCGATACAGAGGTAGGCTCCCATATCAGAGCGGGATATTTTGTTAAGTGTGAGAATTTCATCTTCATATACAGCTACTATTAAAATATAAATAATTAGTAAAAAAACATTAGTTGAGAACATTGTGATAAATCCTGCTTAAAAGTAATATAAAAAAAAATGTTTTTTTGTATAAAATATTGTACTTAAATTTCGAAATTGTGTCGAAATGTCTATTTTTGAAAAATTTATTTTATAACTTATATTAGTCAAATTCAAAATCGCACTTTCCAAAAAATTTATTGAAAAATTCATGAATACATACTTTTGGTTTTGCTGCCATTTGATAATCGAATTACGATATCGGAGCCATCTTCTCTTCTCCACATTATACGTGGCGGGGGCTGCCCTCGAGCTCGACAAGACAACTTGACGGTACCACCTTCTTGGACCATTATATCACTTGAAGTTTCTTCTGCTATGAAATCCGGCGGGACTACTACGTCAAGGAATCCCATCTAAAAATAAAAGAGCTACAGAATATTTTAAATTATGTGTTTTTACTATATTTAAAAGTAAAAAGTTGTCTCTTCTGTCTCTCTCGTCATTCCTATTTTCTATTGACTGGAGTACACATTTTGTTTCCAGAATGAATCTCAATAAGAACAAGTTGGCGTAGTTTGAATTGAATTATAACTAAGTTGACGGTTATATCAGTTTTTTTGGTATTGTATGGCTTTTAGTAAAACACTTTTTTCAATTTAACAGTGTCGACACTTATATTTCAAAGCACGTTGCTTAAATTATGATCGTTTGAATCATAAGGTTAAACTGTTATGTATTTTTAATTTTCCTTTTTAAAGTATCAAAAATAAATAATATGCTGTGACTATACTTATTTATTTTTTTTGTTAAGTGGTTTTTTATTTTTATTACCTTACCTTACGAGTGAGCAGTACGCATCAGAGAAATCATTTATACGTCATTCATTGAGAATCGCATGGTTCGTTATGCCACACAGAACTCCGCCTCCCTATTATTAACTAAATGTATACCATATTAAGTCTTAACTTAAATAATAGAAAAGACTATGTAATACTTTTACGAAGCCTCGGATTCAGACTGTCAATTCGCATTAGTGGATAGAAGGAATTTCATTATTGCTTCACTGTTGAACACCGGTGTGATGTGAAAAGAATTACCACCTGATTCATTACATTCTAAACTATGAATCTTTTTCGTTCTTTATCAACTATGTGAATAGTTTGCATGATATTCTAAATAATTAAAAAATGTAGAATGTAACATGCTTTAACATTTATTATATATAATAACCAGTTGTATTTTTAAGACCACGAAGGCAACCATAAACCTAATAATTAGTTGTATACCATAAAAAACACAGTATTTTTTTTATTGCACCGTTTGCAGATCACACAGACTAACTGGTTAGAATAATAAATGGTAAGAATGTCAAATAAAACAACAAAGAACTATTCAATCAAAAGAAGAGTAGGCTGCGTCTCACATTATGTTCAAATACTATTAATTAGTCAAAATACGACCATTTGTCAAATATATTTATCATCTTATTATATAAAGGTATTTTTCCAACGATTAAATTTGTATAAATAAATTTTAAGGCACCATAATTTAATTTTACACCTTTTAGGACCGGTCCACCTTAATTATTTTTGTATAAATCGTATGGTGAGTCACTTATTAGTTGTTATCTTTTAAATATCTAACCATAAGAGTTTCAAAATAAAATCATCGTGACATATGGATGGACATAAATGGTGAATCTACCCTCCATGTGTTTACCTACTAAACCCTAACGAAAAAAAATAGTCTGTGTATTTACAAGAAGTTCTTCAACAAAAGAAGCCCCAAAATATATCACCCTATGCCTCACTGGAGGTTTCAAATTCTCGAAAACAAAGCAATCTAGAGAGCTATATATCGATGGAGTCCATTTCAAATACTTTTTGTAACACATTGCATCAAGTGGCGTCATACCGTGCCGACGCCGCCATCGAAGCCTGCAGCTGCACTGTCGGCAGCGAGGATTTATGCCGTTATCACACCCGGGTATAAATTACAACGCAGCGCTATAATTTAGGAGAACTATACACGAATCATTACCCGCTGCGTCGCTCGCTTGCCGCCCGCCTGTAGTTTAATTCACTTTATCTCTCTGTCGGTTAATGTAATCGCATTTTCTTTCAATTTATTGACTCTTGTTTCATTGGGGTGACTACGTTACTACGTTGTTGTTGTTCATACACGTTTAAACATTATGTCCGTTTACAGCATGTAAAGTATTTTTACTTAGACCAAGCCAAGTTAATTTTTTTAGTTGCTGGTTTATAAATAGGAACATATTTAATCTACCTAAACATTTATCTAGATGGTCTTGGTGGTAAATTAAAATTGTCATAAGACGAAAGTTGTAACTAAATTTTAAACCGTGCCTATAAAATACAGCCCAGATATGCAAACTCAGTGGAAATCTTATAACACTTACAAATTCATTTTGTGGGCATGGATGATGAATGCAGTGGCTGTAGTATTCGCACCAGTCGATATGTCGCATAACGGTTTTTACATTCACGGGGTTTTGTATGCCGTAGCAGCAATTATTATAGGCATACCCTTAATTTACTCGGAGGTTTGTATAGCTCAATATACCAACTCCAATGTTATAACAATGTGGGATTTTTTCCCTCTGTTTCGATGTATTGGATATGGTACTATATATTTGGTCACTCTTAAAACAATTTACATGATGGTCCTCACTTCTTGGTATTTGGAGTACACATTTTATGCAGCTTTGGATCCACCTCCGTGGTTTACGTGTGATGAATTCAAAGAAACAAAATGCATGGTTAAACGAATCAATGTTTCCATATTCCAACATTGCATAGAAGCGCAAAATTTATTCGACGATGACTGCGGAATGAAAACTGCAAGCCGATGCTTCTTTGATAGAGAGATTGGTGGCAATAATACTCTCGAAAAGAATTGTGTACACGTTTGGAAAATGGTAATGGCCAGTTTTACGATGGGCGTGGCATATTTTATTCTATCTATGAAAATAGAGAAATGTATTACAGTTGTGGTGAGGTGTTTGGCAATTTACGTTTGCATTGTAATTTTCGTTCTGTTTTGCGTCGCATTGTCCTCGAGCGGCACTTGGTACGCAACGAAAATAACTATGAATTTGAGTGAATTCAACTACAAACATTGTTTTTACACGCTCACGCGGGGTGTGCTGTCTTGCGGAACTGGATGTGGAATTATTGGTTTTTTATCTCGTGATGTTTCATTTCGCAGCCCAGCCACTATGACTTCTGTTACAATTTCTTTATTTTCCGTTTTCATTACGCTGGTGCTCGGTCTTATAATATTCAGCGGGATAAAGACGATGTCGTATTATCACGGCGAGGAGGAAAGTGTATTGGAAATGGGTGAAAGAATGTTTTTCACACCGTTTGCCTCTGTATCAGAAATTATGAGTTATTTTGAGACTGGCGTGTCGGTTTGGGGCTTTTTATGGTTTTCATTAATATTTTTCTGTCTTTTTATGAACATGTGGATATTAATTTTATTTTTATATGACATGTTATTTTATAACTTTAAATTTGCTCAAAACTACTCAAAATTAAGTTTAATTGGTTTAATAATTATGATATGTTTGTTATCTTCTCCTTTTTACTGCTCTGACCTTGCAAGCTCCCTTGCAGACGCGTCTGATATTATTCAGCTACTAAGTAGTTTTTTCTTGTCTTTTGCTATTTATTGGGTGTATGGCTACAAAAAACATAATATCGATATAATCTTTATGATAGGTGTTAAAGCTAGTTGGTTTTGGAAATTGGGTTGGATATTAAATCCCATTTTACACGTCCTTATCCTTTATATCAAAGTAATAAAGGTTATTGAAAAAGATTTTGAAAATACTTATATAGTACAATCAATAATGATGCGCTCAGATTCATTGTTGTGTTATATTTTAGTTAGCATTTACATATTCATTGTTTTAATTGCCTTTTTTAGAGATGTCCATTATCACTACTCACAGTCTAATTTGAAGGGATTATTTTTCCCTACAGAAACTTGGGGCCCACGAGATAAAATCCTATTTAGAAGTAGAAATATGTTCGTTCCAGAAATAATGACTAGAGAGTTTTTGTATCGTCAAGTAAGGATTCGGGGTTATGGAGGAAGTAAAAATCCCGTGCGAAAAGAAACCGATGAAATATTAGAAGAATTTTCAATTGACAAATTAGAATGGAGTGCTTTAACTTCCAATTAAAATATAAAAAACATGACGAAGCACATGAATAATTTATTAATATAAATATTCACTTCGTAATTATCTTCGGAGATTCCAATCCTTCAGTTGCACTAAGTTTATACTAATTTGAAATATATGCTACTTGGTAAAATAGTAATAAATTATATTGTTAAAAAAACACATTTTATTCTAACAATTATTTAATTCTAAAAATTATATCTGCTTTATTCTGTTATCTAGACTGTAATTGTAAATATTTACCTGGCTTTTCATAGGGTCAGTATTGATTTGGCACATATATTTGCCGCGGTCGTCCTCCTGGACATTTCTAATGTGCAGATTCCATACAGTCTGGCCATTATGTGACACACCCACCCTATGGTTATTTGTGATAACGTGGACATGTATTGCTTGTATTGCTTTTGTATCTGCCTTTACCCACCCTACCTGCAAAATTTTACTGTTATTACTATTCGTACGTTGTTTGTATTTTATATTTGAACATGCAAGATTTTAATAAACTAATTGAACAGTATTTTGTTTTCACTACTAAATGAAAGTTAGCTACATATAACTACAATATTTCGTATTGATTCCAACAGAGGTTTATAACACGTTCCATGCGATGATCAACTACCTCCAGTGCGGGGTAGAAATTGGTGTACTAACTGATGATGCACGTCAAAAAATATGGCCTTATTATGATTATATATATTTGGGGTAAGGATTTGTATTTTTTTATAATAGGCTGTTCAAATAGTATAGATACGTAAAAAATGTATCCATTTTCCACAGTGATAACTGAAGTAATAATAATGTTTGCTTGTACCAACCCAACCCCTATATTACATTCTAGTTAAGCTACCTATCCTAAGTTTTTATCCAAATAAGAGAAAGTGAATGTAGCATGAAACGATCAAGGAAATTGTTGTGTCAGTCATATCATGGCGCTAAAGAAAACGAAAAAAGTATATCGTGTATTTTCGATGTACAATATGTTATTTTTACGATGCACACATCACTAAAAAAGTACAGACACTTTCAGAAAGCTCATACGGATAAATAGTCATAAAAGTTCGACAGGCAAACCCTTTACAAACAATATGTTTGTAAATAAAAATATTTTTTTATTATTATATCAATACAAATTAGTCCTCACAAACAGATTCAATACCCCAGCAGGAATTAGACGAGCTTCGAATATAAAAGACCCCAAACACCCACAAATAGTAATTAAGCTCGATTCTCACAGTGAACGCGTTCGGAAATCGTTGCTAACAATTATCAAAAGAGAAAGAAATCTAGCGGATTATATTAAAATACCATGAGACTATGGCCTCCAAAGCAAATAAAACTAATAAGCTGACCTTAGATTAAACCTTTTTGTAAGCGAAATAGTAACTCACTCTATAGCCGCCCAAGTTTTGCACTAAACATCGGAACGTGGCATCTCGCCCAATAGGAACAGTTAAGTTTCCTATCGGCTCAACAAATTCTGGCTGAAATGCTTCACCTAAAAGCAAATGTTTCAATATTAAGTATTATTATTCTAAAAGTTATTTAAGAGCACTTTCACGTTTAAACAAATGTTATAAAAATATCGAAAAATTCAAAAAGACGTCTTACTAACCTGCAAGCTTCGAATCTAGTCCAAAAAAAATTAAACAAAATAGATACACGGACCCCCGTGAACTCTTCTGGTTCCCACACATTTTTGTTTTTCCTATCACCATCAATCAAACTCAATAATCATATCACCCTGAAAATATCGTCAATTTCTCAAAACAGATTTCATTAAGAATGTAAATAAAAAAAATTACTAACTAGAGAAAATTTTGGAGAAATAGAGCTGATAAGTTTCTCTTTCATAGTATAATTACTTACAATTACGAAATAAACGTGTTTATTAGAGAGATAAAGATTAGAGAATTGAGACATATTTTTATCACAAAGAACCCTGAGCCTTTGAATTATATGTTCATTCTCCAACTCGAGCACAAAAAAATAAAACTCATAAATCAGACGTCATTAAACTCCGAGCCGTCATAATATTAAAAATCCCCTTTTAATTAGTTTCCACGATGTCACGCAATATTAGCACTCTAAACATCGCCGTTATTCGCAAAATAGTAATTATAGTGTACCAAGAAGTACGTACACAGAAAAGCTATTTGTGCGCGCGATGTTTTTCCTTTCACATAATGACCGTGTATCAATATGTACTTTGAAGCACTGAGGGTTGTCGATTGAAAATGTTTCGAGGGAGGATGCGATCGCACACCGGTAACTACTGTACAGTGATAAAGCCTGAGAAAAATTCGCGGCATAACCCTATCGATGTGACGTTTGGTGAACATAATATTGGAACTGGTAACGGTCTCTCGCTCGCTTCACACGTCTTTATTGAAAAAGCTTTTATAAATATCTAATAACATGAAGATTGTGGAATATGCAATGGACCGTGTTACTGTTGAGAGTAAAAATTATATCTTTCTTGTGGAGAAAGTTTCTAAATAGTTACTTGGAACGACGTACACAAGGTGCTTATAGATATAAAATAAAAATATTAAGTTCATTGTAAAACTGAACGTCTGGGTATCAAATTTAGGTATTCAAAATTATTACGTAACATCTTTATTTAAGCAATATTGTATGTATAAAGATGAATCAAAAAGTATATTTTAATTTTGCTATAACATTTAACAGGATATTGAACCATTAAAATTGAATTATCTGCACACAGAGAGAGACATCCAGAGAGATTGATCATCATCATAAACACAATATTAGCTATATAATACAATAATTAGCATTGTCAAGATCTACTTAACTCAATTTCGATGACAATCACGTAGATATTGATGCTGTATACATTATAAATTGATTTTCAACAAATACAATTTACATCAGTGGACGTGATTATAATATCAAATAAATAAATAATAAAATTCAAAAAGCAATGATTGTGTTTTTCCGAATTATTTTCACTAGAAGTAGCATCATTACTTAATGATCGACTTAAATATGAAAAAGTCCGCGAAGCACAGAATAAATTGTAAGACTGAATACAATGTAAGCTTTGAGTCCTTCACTAAGGCAATGTAAAGCAACGCCAATGAAGTCGGATGCTCTAATTGTTTAGACACTTCTCAACTTTAACCGAAGCCGCTCCATATAATTAGCAGAAAACCTTAAATTCCTTCTAACCGGAAGCAAATATTTGACTTTTGGTTAACTTAATTAAAGGAAAATTATTCCTTATGAGTAAGTAAGGCTTTATATAAGCAAGCATGCTTCAAAGGGTGTATTTTTAAATGGGTTGTTTAATAATGGGTTAACGTAATAAAAACATTGAAATAATAATTATATATCTTATAATCTAATTCCATATAACTTAAATAAGACACGAAACCTGAATATTTATATAATTGGCTTTGGTGATACATAAATACACATTGCAACTTAGATATAAGTAATGTAATTATTTAAACGAACGTGTGCGCAGTGTATTATTAAGACGTATAAAACTGCGCAGTATCATGTATTCTGCGATGTTATATTCATTTATAAATAATTAATATACGATATTCAGGTGAATTAATTTACGTATTTAAATTTTTTTAAATTTATTTTTAATCAGCAAAAAACAACCATTTCAAAAAAATAAAAAATCTCTGTGTACATTATCGTTAGAAAGAATGAATAATTTAATAGCCTATAACATTTCACGATCTACATACAAAACCTAACGTAACTATTAACTATCAAAATAAAGTATTATATTTTATTTATTTATAAAACTAGAATAGATAAAAGCCTACAAATTCAAATTAATACAAAATTAAACCAAAATGGAGTATCATCGTAAAAATTAATATAATATGTAATACGAAAATTTATTGCTTAAAATAAACAATCCTAAATCAACAAAGTCAGAATGGACACTCACCTTTGTAATGTCGCTGATAACTTGTCCGAAAATATATTGCTTATCTATTAAGTTCGTAAAGATATTTTCTATTCGTATTTCGCGTGATAAGTTTGAGTACCCGAGGAGCGTGCGTTCGGCGCTCGAGAGTTCGTATATACTGCAGCCGTTTGCTCATTCAACGCGTTGTTCTAACGCAGATGTCTATAGAAATCACGGTTGTATTTTATATTTAATATAATAGATCGGGATCCTTATTTGATATATATGGTAATTTTAAACTTACATATATTTATACAAATAATATATATAAACTATTTATATGGTACTCATGTATTGCCTATATAGTTTCTTATAATGAAGTGTTGTTTACTCAATCGTTAATTAATATGGAGAATCCAATACGGCTAAAAGCAAAAGGGTTTAAGTAATTAAATTTTTGTACAAGTCATCTTCAGCTTTTAATATTATTTTTATAGCTTAGATACGGAAGAAAGATAATTATATTCTATGCTGCCATTTGCCACTTTAAAAAGTTAAATTGACCATTTTAAATATGCCGTCATCTGGTTGGTTAAATATTGGATATTATTTAGGACGTGCCAATCAACTCATAATTGTAACATGGCCTTGCCCCTACTAAAATATCAAGATATCTGTATCGACTAGTCTGAAAAAGTTCCTGTACTGTACACTCTGTACCTGAGTACAGGAACTGGTATTATTTTGAAGTATCTATGAAGTATCTATTTGGAACTTGAAAGTCAAAAGTTATTTGATTTTGATCAATATATCACCTAAAAATAGCAACTTCCAATAGGTATTGGATTTTTTAAATATTTAGAATTATTATCAAAACTAATTTTTCTTTAAATATAAGAAATAAGGGACAGCCTTGTCCCTTACAATGTTGCTTTAATATATATTTACTATTAAAACAATTTATTCAGAAATGCTTTAGTAAATATGTTATAAGCAATTGAAACATCACTTCTTTTGTGGCTTCGCAGGTTTTTCATCATTATAACCCTCATGAAAGTTTTTCATATAATTCCAAGGGGATTCCAATTGAAATCGTCGGAACTCTTGAGCAAACTCAACTGGTTCATAGACCAGTTTTTTCAGTTCATCGTCATAGCGGACCTCAGTATAGCCAGTTAAAGGAAAGTCTTTCCTCAAAGGATGGCCTTGAAACCCATAATCGGTCAAAATTCTTCGAAGATCCGGGTGATTAATGAATATAATGCCAAACATATCGTATATTTCTCTTTCAAACCAGTTTACACCATGCCACAATGAATACGCGGATTCTAAAGGTGTCAGCTCGTCTGTGTAAGTCTTGACTCTAACAATTTCTGCGAAACGCAGACTTCGGACAGTGTAGGCCACTTCAAATCTAAACTCTCTACTTGGCACATCTATAGCTGTTGCGGCTGCTACTGTACTGAAACAGGCGTGATGATGAAGTTTCAGAAAGCTCAGAACAGGATAGAATCCTTCCGGAGCAATTAGTATTTCTAATTCATCCGTATGCTGCATTTGAATTTTTTGCACGTATTTGGGCATGCAAGCTGCAACGTATAAGCCGAATTCATATAGTCTTTGTCTGCGATCATTGTCGTGCTTTCTTAATGTACGGGCTTCGTACTCTATTGGCTTCAGACAAAATGGATTACCGATCTGTACGTCCGCGTCCCCTTCATTTTGATTTAATATGCGATTGTTTAAATGTATTTTACGTTTTATTGTGTTCGAAATTTGGAATAAAATATGCGATAACCTCTTCATTCTCAACAACTATTTCTGACATTTCAGATGTCACACATTTGTAGGTCCACTCGTGTCATAAATATATTTTACAATAAGGCTGCATAGAAACTTATAAAAATGAGGATTGTTTGGGGCAATTTTCTTTATTCTTACTCATGTAAACCTAAATTCATTGGTATCATATATTACCATTTTTGGCTCCAGAGAGAAGGCTATCTACATATATAAAAGGGAGCTGACACGTTTCTGCACCTGTTTCATTGATACACGAACATTATTCTTCATAAAAAAGTATATATATAGCCTTGTGTCTGAAATATATCATACATTATTAGGTCTTGGCTCAGTTCAGCAACTGAAATATTATTTATGCAAATGCCTTCGGCCATTGTATAAACAGTTATTTGATACCACATGAGCCTCACCTTAAGTCATCTTATTTATTATTTAAATAGCTTATATTTTCCATATACATTGTTATATATTCTAGTGAACAAATAATTCAAGTTCAAGATTGTAGCAAGAAATTGAAGAAAACCACTTTTCTTGAAAATATTCTTATGCGCAAAGTACCGATACAATGTTATAGATGGCCTCAAAAGTGATTACAGTACAGATTGCAATGTACTTAGCATCTAGCTATATCAATAGAGGTTTTCGAACGTATACTTTCATTTCAAGTTGGATACAAAGCGTAGACGGAACGAGCAGGTTACAAGAACACGGCTTTACTCTTCGTTCGGATAGAGTTTTCAAGAAGTTTCGACATGTGTCCCACAACACTAGCGCTCCGCATATTCCATTTTAGAAATATTCTAGCAAATGTTGTTTCTTGTTCCTTATAACTTTTTTTCTGATTGTTAGATTGCATTCTAAAATCATATACGTATTGCAATAATAATTTTTCTGAAAAAAAAAACCGGTTCAAAGTTCATCTCAACATGAAATGGGAATATTACACATTACATACAAGCTAAAATATTTTTTCGCGTAATACAGAACAAAATGGCTTCGCTGTTAACGTGTTCCTACTAGGACGATTGGTGATGGCACTGTCGTAGAGTAGTGGATATATTCACACTTAGCTAAGCCCACATATCCCATTAGCACGAGGCAGTTACACCGTTGTGGGGCACATGTATGCGTAATCCCATTAGCATTACTACTGAAGAAAAATTTTAATGAATGAACGACGTTAATCTAAGGAAAGAAATACTCTAACCTAGTCATCAAAAAGCCGATTCTTGGTCGAAATAATTTTATTTTAGGTCGATGATATTTGATTGACTTTAATTACCAAAAACATAATTATTTCAGAGTTTCGAGGATACAAAAAGTAATAAAAGACTTGAGTGAATACAAATTTGACGTCTTGTTACATTAATAGTAGAAAAATGTTGCCATATTGTACTGTGATTCGCTTCGTGAACTGCAGATGCTGTAAGTACGATGTTATACGAGCTAATATGCGCTCGTAAGACATTCTGAACCTAAAAATATTACATTCTAGTCGTTTTGAACATTTTCATATAATGTGTGCCATTAAACAAGTTATATCATTTATCAACATTGTTATAGCTGAAAAAGTGAAGGTTTCTTTAGTTAATACTATGTTTGTGCTACCTTGTCGTAAGGTGGTGGAAGTTGTAGCTTTTGTTTATTGGCAATATACATAAGTTAGATCATTTTGATAAACAAAACAAAACTATACTTTTATAAATTCATAAAGAGAAGATAATGTTCAATGAATTTTATCTAGTGGTTAAGCGTGCGGATGTTATTTCTGAGATCGTGCATTCAAACGCCGGATTTTTATTCTATGCATTCACATCGTCACAAATACAAATTTTAAAGTCGAATTTACCCTTATATTATACCTTATATGTTGTAAATCAATGTTTAATTTCTAGATACAGTTTAGTCAGTCTATCAGTTAAGCAGGATGTTATTATGAAATAAAAGCAGTTTAATGGCCACTTAAAATTAACTAATTCAGACCAACGAGACAAGAAAAGAAGAGAAAATGTAGAAAACAGTAGCGGCTCATTAAGGATTACTTAGCTCTGGCAACCGCAACTACCAAAGGTTAGTATCAAATGAAAATGCGGCCATTTATCTTTTACACTCATACATAAAATAAAGCCTGCACTTGATTCAGTGTTGCCAGTGCCTCCAGATTGTGTGCGCTACCACAACTTCCTGTTTCCGGAACTGCTGCGCTTGCGTCCAGCGAAATTGACGTTACCATAAACTTTACTAGAATTTAAATGAATTTGGACTAAATATTTATCCCGTGGAATTCTGTGTTAACAGACATGGCTTATCAATCGGGTCATAAATGTAGCACCTAACTACTTACTAACTTTTACTAAATAAAAAACAAAGATATCAAATTCGGATCGAACATACTGTGACGATTTTTAGACATAATATTTCTTCTTAAGGAGCAGAGTCAGAAGCATATGAATGAAAGATATAATAAAGTAAACATATTAATGATTTAATGGTTTCTTGGTTTTGCAATATATTTTTTTTTTAAGATTAAACAACATAGATAGGGAGATAAAATCTTTTACAATATTCATGATTTATATAGACGCATCGTCATCCTCGTGGTTGGAAATTAATTATAACGTAATAGAAACCCGTGAAGTTACTACGGTACTTGTTGCCAATGTTACCAATCTTTGGAAATAGTTACATATTGATGATAACAAATACGTTATTAAATTTAAACCCACAATAAATATGGCCGCAAAGGAAAAGCAATCGCTTAGTACTTAAAGAGCTTAGATAGGATTAAAAAAAACCTTTATCAAAGCGTAAAAATACTAGAGCCATGAAGGGTGAAATTTAAAAATTCACGATGGTATTAAAACAAACGGGAGGTGAGCGGTACTTCAAAACTTGGATAAATCTTTCGTTCCGGCCCCAAAAACGAGCAGAAAATCTGGCACTTAAACAACGCTATAATTTACAAGTATTAATATTGCGCGAAGGATTTGGCAAGAGTAGCGAAATGTTACTATAGGAAAAGGGTAAGGATCGAGGAAACCCACATCCGTTTCTCGCTTAATTACATACTAATTTGTGGGAAAGAATTTTAGGAAGTTCGGGACTTTCATATCTTTATAATATCAAAATATGATACAGTGTAAATGAATGATAATTTCTTTAAAGGATATTTCATATAGTTCTTTCTCATACAAAGAGTTCATTTTTATCACTATACTTCGTAAAAGCATACAAAAATTGTATAGTTGGATAAGTGTATATTAACCTATTAACTCTGTAAAGGTCAAAGAATAAAGGCTATTATTATTATTATTATTATCTCGTACTTCAATGTAGTAATCATGGAATAAGATACTGAAACTTCTTCAACTTGTTTGATTGCAATCAAATCCCTGTTTATTGTATTTTATCAACATTATGGGAACAGTAACGATATATACTTTGATTATAAAAATTTTTACTGTATAATATTTCTTGATTTACGTACATTATGCAACTTTTGTTTCAATCGGTATATGTATAATAATTGAAAATTATTCTTGTATATTTTTTTAATTATACTACATACATTGAAACTAATATTTTTTTTTGGTTGAAAACACAAATTTAAGGAACATTTCGTTCGAAATGATAACATTCGAATGAAACTGAAAATATTTGGTTATATTTATCGAGAATATGAATATGATATCGTGTCATACGAGTGTTTACTTTGTGAACTGCTTTGGTATCATTATCAAATCTAATAGATACTCATCAAAATCAGAATAAAGGGCTATGGTACCACGTATAGTAAGTGTGGTAACAATATATTTATAACTTCAAATCTATAGAAAAATCATATCATCCATGCAAGGAGTAATGACCGTTCAAATAATAGAATTCTCACGGGACGTGTAAACAAGAGTGTGGATAAATAAACACTCACCAAAAAAGTTGTGTATTTATTGTACCCGCATTATTATGGTAAAATACAAGTTGGATTGTTTTAAAACAGAATTAATATTCATATTATAACGAATAACTTTTAAACAGACATACAAAGTGTATGTATTAAATAAACATAGCTTACTATTTATTCAGGCAGTTTTATATATAAAATAACGATTTAATAAAAATATAGTGCGCAATATAAGTTTCAGATTTGAATATAACGAAAGAGAAAAACATATTTGTACTAGCATGTTGGTTTCTACCAACCACGACCGTCACGCTACGTCAGCCAACACAGTATTGCAACCTCTTTTTAAAACCTTGTTGCTAGTTCAATGTATCTTCGATAGGTGGCAGTAAAATAAACATTAAAAAAAATCTTGCATCAGTCTGAAATCAGATTTTTTAACTTAATATTTAATAAATTACGAACTTACGATATAATAATATATATTTGTATTAGTTGTCAATGATTGTAAAGCTTTTTATAGAAAGTTTTAGAACATAATAAAATTTCCAAAGTTAACATTATCAAGGGGTAATTTGCTAATGGGGAGATTGCAAATGTGTCCTTATCAGATTTCGCAGCGTCACGGCTTTTAGAAACAAATAAAATTCTTCCTTTTGTGCGTTGAAATGTTAGCCCGGAATGTTTCAATAGCTTGGTTTCAAGATATATTGAATAGATAGCGAAGTTAACGTACATATACTGTTATTGCACTACCAACGTAAAGTAAAAAATTTATTTAGTTTTTTTAAAGTATCTACTCTGTGGAAACATATGAATAAAAATGTTATACAAAATATATACACAGAATTATTATTTACTTAACGTCGGACGGACGAACTTAAAAAAATTAAAAAAACGTTCGAACTATAACTGCCACACATAATTTAAAAGATATCCCATAACCTGTCAACACTTTTCATCTGTAAGCACGCCTGTTTATTTACAATATCTTCGAAGAGAAATTAATCCAAACATGGTTATCTCAGTAAAGCGTTGTGTTTATTTGAAAGTAATTGAATAATGAGAACGTACAAACTAATGTATCAACAATTATAATAAGAAATAATACTCAGTGCCATATACGAATGAAGTAATGTCAATATTTTTTTGTTAATTTTACAGAATTTAAACTAGATTTATCAACATTATTTATATGAATTACTTCATCCAGATTGATATTAAAAAATTTCATCATCATTAATTTAATAAAAAATCAAATTGTCTATATGCCAATGCATTGATAATCTTATATCAAATGAAGGCTCAATATGCAATCATATCCTTTTCTTTCATTTTTAAACACGTTTATGTTTTGTGTGTTAAAAAGTGTCAATCTTGATTGGGTGGACTTGTACAGGCATAATTTTATATGTTAGGTTATATCGTGATAGATTTGACGATAGAGTTAGTTAATCGAGAAAAATGATGATGATCCTCGCTAAGAAAACTTTTGTAGCCAATTATGATCTTAAACATATATCAGCGTTCAAACGATGGTATTAAAATTGGTATAAGTTAGTGTGGAGGAAGGTATGCCCTTTCTCCAACCTAAACTAATAACACTGTTCTACCGTTCTGTTCCGAAAAGCTGTTTAAATGCTCATCAATCAGAGAACGTCCTTAGAGTAATTCTGTGTTGTTTGTAGATATTGATCCATTTCAATAATTTAAATGGTGTTGTATATAAAATACAAATACATAAACATCTCTTTCGCGAACTGCAATTACTGATTTGACTTGTAAAAGTTAATAGTAAGTTTATCTCATTATTGATATTATAATAAAAATTTAGACACATTAATTGAAGATCGTTATAAAGGCCATGGTTGGTGACTGAGGTGACCTTAAATTGACCTTAATTTACTCTCGTATGCGTTTGAGCTTCAAATCAAAATCAAAATGCCACAGATACTTAAGACTCTTCTTACAGTTATTTCTATAATGTATAAAGAGTAACGTGTTATCTCCACTCTTTGCATTGTAAATTGACGTTAAATTTTATCTAAGTGGCCAATTTTACCGCGAACATAGGATAAAGCTTTTGCGAAACCTTTCATGTAATCGAAGAAAAGAGAGTTCTTTTATTGTAATTACTCTAGAAGCTTTATTACAAATTTGGAAATGAAATTTTATGACTAAATTATTTTATGGATTGATAAAACCTATAGAACCTTTAAAATACTATACTATGATGATAGTATAATATACAAACATTAGTTGTACGTATCATTATTTTTTTTTTGTAGTTTAAGTGCAAACACAGTAGAATCCTCACCTGATGGTAAATTGGGTACGGCCTAATGGAGAGCGAGCTTGCTTAGGAGGCTCGATATGACCCGAAATATTATTCGAGTATATAAATGGCGTGTAATGAGACTAACAGTCTAACACACTAACTTCTCTAAGTTAGAAAATTTAGTACGGCTAAGAATATAAAAAATATATATATATATAGCAAATATGGATCCTGTAGAGATTTTGTCTTTATTGAAACCAAGATTCGGGTGACCGGTAGTTGAATATTTGCAAGCAATATAGTTAATCTCGTGACTGTCAATCCTAAATCTTTGAAAGAGCAATTGTGGAGAATAATAATACAGACGATACGTTGAGGAATGTCCATACGCGGTACAAGATCCAGAAGACAGTAGTTACATATTAGTCCGGATGACCCTGATGAAACTCATCTATTGCTGTACCCTATGAAGCACTTGCCTGATGAAGCTCCGGTGTACTCAAGCGACACGTGCAGTCGAATAGTTATCATAGAAGATTTCGTACGTGAGTATTGCTTATACACATGCTCCACCTGGAACTTCTGTTAAATCTGCAAATCTGTTTGAATCCGGAACTTTTGATTGCAGTCGATTCAATATTGTATTATTATTATATTTAACGTATTTGTGAGTGTATGTGATCCAAACACCATAGACTACATTATATATAAGAGGCGTAGATAGAACATTTGTCGGATATTTAAATTTTGATTGCAAGAAATTTTATATGTTGAAATATCGCAGCTAAAGCGAAGGCTTATGCATTTAATTTCTACTAACTGTAATGAGAGCTGCATATTTCATAGCCGACGGCCCTTGGAAGCGTTAAGTGGGGTATTTTATTGGCTTATTATACAATATTCTAAGCTAAAAATCGTGGAAAGAGAACGTTTTTAATTGGGCAGCTTGCTCGCATGCTGATGACGGCAGGATTATTCATGGCGGCTTCAGAGCCAACACTTCTGAAGCTTTTGTTTCTCGTAGTTTTTTAGTGTTCATGCCTTTTGTTTATTGGACGTGTGTGCCTAAAGGGTGTATGTTCTATTAACATTGCGACGAAAAAAAGACTTCATTAAACACTGCCACAATAGTAGGTATTGTGTCAAATATCTAAGAACTTATGGAATCATATTCTACGAATGAACAACGGTAATTACTGATAACCATAGTAAGGTTGTATTTTAGGGTAAAAATTGTTCCATGAATAGGAGATATATATCTCCTATAGTAATAAGAATGGAGACCAATTTTATCTCATTTAAAAATGTTGAAATAAATCGAATTAACAATAAAAGCGTAATTCTCTCGACCAGGGTCCAGCCACATCACAGTTTAATATTTCGATCCCCGTAATTCATGTTGCATTTCATCAAAATGTGGCTGCCAAAACCCACAAATTATTTTAAGTGCTCATTAAATTTCATTTTATTTATTTAATTGGCTTATAATATTTGAAATTATGAAGGGCAGGAAAGACAAGTATAATAAAAACATTAATATGACAACATCGTAAAAACATTATAAGAAGCATTTTAAAAGTAATTTCTTAAGAATATTTTTAGCAACACCTTAGGTGGGCTAATTTAATGTTCGAACAAACACTGGGAAAATTTTAGAAGAATTATCAGACTTACCTCAAGATTAGACGTCGAATTTTCATGATATAATATGAAAATAAAAAATGCATTTTTTAATTTGTTTAAATAATATGTTATAAAAATAAAAGTAGAGTTTATTTTTGTAAGCCATTTGACGGAGTAAAAACATCCGTACAAATAAAAGATTTTCATCTCCATGTTGTTTTAATTAAATATCAATTTTTCCCTCTCAATGTCTCCATTTCCCTACCTTACACGTGTGTAACCATATTTCTTATTTCTTAGTTCACTCATTGATATATACATTTGTTGATATAAATGTAAATTACGACTGCTTAGGTTGGTGTAGTCGGCTGGCCCTAACAATGACTGGTAGATTGTATGATGATAAGTTATATCAGGACAGGAGTGCTAAAAAATTAAATAAATTTAATTATTATCGAGTTTTGTTATTATTATCCAAGATTCCCATGTTAAAAGTATAGCGTCATCCTCAGGTCAACATCGAGTCCCGGATGAAATTGATGATGAAATAATTAAAGAAGTTCTTTCAATATGGCCAGGCTCACTAGGTACAAAAATTAGCATCCACACTGACTTGCTATGTCTTGATAATCCCGTTAAACTAACATTTAATATTTTACATACTGCCTTTGAATCATTCTATTCAAACCCCTTAAAATAAATTCAACAAATATTTGATGACTCAGCGCCCACGAATGAGATAAAAATATAATACATTCGATAAAATTGGAGCATATATTGTTAGAATATTTTTCCATTTTGTATGGGTTAAATTTAATAAAGTTACATGTTGTAAACATCCGTATTACTTTTTCATAGTAATTCAAATCATAGCAACCTATTAAAACCATTAAGAATTAGAAAAATTATAGTTAGTTTTTATACCAAGATATGCACAATCAGGGGCTCAATGAACGACCTAAGGGTTGAAATCTCACGCTTAACTTTTAGGCAAACACGTCCCAAGTTATTATGAAATATAATTTCTCTAAGATTAAATTCGACACTTAATTTGGAGGTCGTGTTCCTAACATGAACTTTAGGTTATGTCGGAATTTTTTAATTAACATTTAAGTGGCTGCTTTGCGTGTAATGGTAGCGAACTAATTGAGCTTTGTTTCACTTATCCTTTGTTTTAAAAAATATTTGCACAGTCTAGTATCTGATTGTATTCAATACACATTATATTTTATAATAATATTAAGGACTTGTATAATCATGTATAAAAAAATTAATCACGACCTAGCTTGGTTAATTTACTTCTGTCTTCTGTTAACGTTACCGATAGAATTTTCACACCCTGCGCATGTTGACAAGCTAACTATTACATTTAGGTAGCTATTACACTGTATTATTTTCACTAATAGCATTAAAATAATATACAACATTGTTTACGTAAAATGTGAATTATCGTACAATTATAAAGGTTTACGTTTATGATGGCTCCACATTGTAATAAAATAAAATAATAAAAGTCTACAATTTTATGGAGAAAATAAACAAGGATACCAAAATCGAAAATATATAGAAAGGAATGGGCATAGCAACAAAATTTAAGAAAAACTAAAATATTCTCTTTCACTTACGCAATATTTAAAAAACTTATCGGCTGAATTTATAAACATTATTTCTTTGTACTATTTACAAAACTCGACTGAACTCTTGAAAAATTTTATAAAACTTTCATGGGTCTTTCTTTCATCATCTCTCATAATATACTCGTATAGCTAGTATATTTATAACTAGTAACTAATATCAACGTTCAGTCGATGTTCCAATAAAGTTTTGTCAAGGGATCTTTGCCGGCACATAATAAAATATTACAAAGCCAAAGACCGTCATTGTTACTGGTACTTCAATCGGGACCCTCTTGGTTGAGCGCTTACTACGGCGAGTACACTCGAATCAACGACTTTCGAATGCATTACTTTTGTGATTATGTTCTCTTAAAAGGCGTTTTAGCAATTTAGGACTTATATGAAAATTTAAAAACCTATGTATGTATGAAAAAACTGTTTGGGAGCGTATTTAAGCATTTTAATATTGACTGGACTGATTGGATTGGATAATTAGTGTTTTAATGATTTAACACGTGAAAACATTTATTTCAATAAATACACAAGTATTTTAAAGCTGATGGGTTTGTTTGTTTTGTTAAACGAGCTAATCTTAGAAAGTGCTGGCTCGAATTGTTTTTGTGTTGAGTGCATGTAGCGACGGACGACATTTGACTGTAAAATATCTAACGCGTCTTACCGATGTCCAAGGGTCTCTTAATAGACGAGAAACAGCTAGTGTATGTACAATTTAAAAAAAAAATTGTTATGTACAGAGTGTAAAGTTTAGTTAATTTTATTTTTATTATAATACCATATTATGATAATGTGTGTAAACGTTATTCGCTTATATTAGAATTGAACAGTGCAGTTTGGTTCGTTTTTTAATGATCACGTGAAACCATTCTTCATAAGCAATGATTTTGATATTTTTATTCATCGATTCTAACAATTTTTTAATGATACGAAGCTCATAGCGTATAAATATACATAAAAATATAGCATAACATAGCTTAAAACGATAATAATAATTACTTAGTATAATATAGTGAATTGTTGATTGATTCTTTTCGTGACGAGACATGAGAGCAGCAATTACTTTTCTTAAGAATTACCTGTCTTTATCTCAAAATATTTTGTTTACCCTTATGAGAGCCTTCACAAGCTTTTTTTTCAGATATACAGACCGCAATATTGATGAATATATGTGACGCTGATAAGAGGTACATAAGGGAGAAAAGAAGTCTAGGAATAATTAATATGAGTTGAAATAAACAATGACTTTTGACTAAAAGGTTAATTTGCAATGTTAACCAAAGATGACAGTGGATAAGTTTTGCTCAATTGCTGTATTTGGTTATGCAATAATCAAACAAAAACAAATCTAGCTAACCTAATCCGCCGGCACAACCCTCTATTTGGGAAGGCATGCGACCTTAGAGATACCATCCTAATGATCACGTTACAAAATGCCAGTTTGGCCATAGTTGGCCATTGGTTGGAGTTTGGTGGTACTGGCGAATATATTTTGAGTATCTATTCATAACAATGTTGGAGAGTGCACTTTGGATCCTGATATCATTTTCCTCTATCACTTTATGTCCGTAGCTATGTAGAACAGCTCTTGAAAAAAGTGTTACCTTTGCACCTCATAAGGTATTCTTCAATTCAATTTTAAATCTTTGATCTAAGAATAATAAAATATATACTAAATAATTATGATCTCTGGGAAATTATTCATATTAATACTGTAATTTATGTAATATATCTTAATTATAAATATAGTTTGGTTGACCATGTACACACTTATAAATAAATTATGATAAAAATACACACATTAACGTATAGTATGGTTGTGTGTAGTATATGAAGGCCTTGTCTGTATTTTTACAAGATAAATTGTTATTTGTTGTTTTATCAAACATATTGTTTGTCATAACTCACTATTATCTAAGTAGCCCAGTGGTTGATCAATTGTTGAAGAAATAATGATACTAGTTATCATTCCTTATAAAATTATATTTAAATATATATATTATTGAGGAAATAAATATTGTGTATGTGATATTTATTTGATTTTGTTTGTCGATTCACATTTAAGATGTGTATGCTTTTATCTTACTATATAATACAATTAAAATCAAATAATAATATTATATAATAAACGTAATTAATTAAAATTTAAGTCTTTCGACGTTTGATCGGATTTCGTTCGATAGTTCAGTAACTTGGACCAGTCATGAAATAAATTTAAACGCTGCATAAGACAGAGATATGGTTTTATGAGTTCACAACGTTGTATCTGTATTCTGTAGCGTCGGGCAGTGAATATATACAGGTTTTAAAAGTTCTTACTTAACGGAAATCCCACTACTACTACGAGTTCATTTTGATTATGGTGAAAATGTTTTTTTTTCTGTAAAGGCCAGGCTTTTATTTCTATGAATTATAAGTGTGTAGGATAAAGATGCCTTGATGAACAACCAATATGAATTTGAAGTGAACTTAATATGCTTTATGTCGTTGCTCTGTGTGCACTTCCTTCGAGTAAGAAATACTTTTTAAATTACGTGTTCTTCTCTATTATCTTTATGACAATAAAGTTATTATATAACATACATCACTACGTATGTGATGTAATCTACTGATTAATTCTGAAATTTGTTATAAAATCCACACATTAAAACCCAGACCCGAAATTTCTAAAATGGTGAACAATAAGTTAATTTAAGACTGTTTACAGACAAAATCAGAACTCCTATCTGTAACAAGTCATTAAAAGAAAAATAAGAATTATGAAGAGTGGAAAAGTAAAACAAGTCTCTGGAGTTCGTTTAAAAAAATCTTTATTGTGAACCTTCTCATTTAAATTATGAAGTTTAAGATCCTTGCTAATAATAAGTTAAATTTTATGTTTTTATGCGAAACAGTCGTTAAGTGTAAGACAATTGCATCAACATTAAAAATGTAGAACTTCTAAATTAGAATTCAAGTCTCTTTTCATTCAATATATAAATCAAAGAAAAACAAACTTAAATTTTAGATCAATTATTTATTTAATTTTATCAATTATTTAAATTACATAACACAAGTGTTTCATTGTTTATCTTAATGCTTCATTTAGTCTATAGTGAACTGTTGATTGATTCTTTTCAGTAGATTCTGTTTATTATAACTTCGCGTGACCAACATATACTGACCAATCGCCTATTATGACGTAATTACAATCACAACGAAGTTATAATTGAAATTAATTATATATATAATAATAATTATAATTAATTAATTAATAATTTCGTTCATATAACATTCATTGTAACAAAATCGGATATAATGACTTCACTTACAGTGACATGTCGCTTATCATGACCCATTTTCAATCAACTTTGTCTGTTTATAGTAAACGACTTGGTTCTTTACACCTAGTTACACTATTACTTACCTAACCTCGGTAATGTTCTGTGATTCCCGACAACGTTCGGTACGTGGCTCGTTTTTGTTCTGACTCTCAGTGACTAGAGAGTATTGAGTAATTAACAGTTGAATGTCACGCATTGTGTTTAGTGATACTATATGTAAAAAATGTCATCTCAACGTCGTAAAGAATTTACGATTGAGGAAAGTGCAATGATATGCAGATTATAAATTTGTTTTCACAAAAATGCCAAAGCATTACAATAACCTTTCGAAGTCATACTAAACGGTTTCTACTGTACTGTACTATTTTATTTTTTTACCCTGTAAAATATCATATATTTATGTGAATAATAAAGATAAAACCAAAGACAACATCATTGTTAATACGAGTATATGTTTATGATCACTCAATTGAGTTTGGAAATGCATTCAGAATTCATTTAAATTCATCAAGAGTTCGTAAAACTTTTGCGCTCAGTTTCGAATGTTACCGGTGCAAATATAAAGTATGTATAAGCACCGCAAGAGCATGAGAATTCCATTACTGCCTTTGTCGTGACACGTTCAGTTTTGATTTATCTCTGAGTTTACACTATCTCTATTCAATTTTAATTGGTGCTTATCGAAGGAAATCATGTTATACACGCCATATACATATTATGTTGGGTGAACTAGGAAACGTTTTTAACATAATTAATAGAATCAGCCGTTACTTTGCGGAAGTTCATAGTACAAAATCCCAATAGACCAATATACAAGCAATACTCCGCGAACGTTGTTCGTAGAGGCAACGTCCTGATGATGCTCCGGTGTCGGAGCGAAACGTGCGTCGAGTGGTTGTGGGTTTTTCGCGGACTATTGCTTGTATATTGGTCTATTGGGATTTTGAACGTTTTTAACATTTAATGCTTGTATACGGAGAGGCTCAATACATTTTTTTTTAAATATTTGTAATAAAGCAAAATATTAAGTTGTTTTAACAAAATCGCAGTCATGTTTTGCAGATCGACTAAAAGGAAAATTGGCTTTGAGAGTTTATTTTAAAAATCGAAGAATAAAAATAAAATTCGTTAGATTTGCAAATACAAGAATCTAAAGTCAGTGTTTCGTTTCCTAGGGAACGTTTGTGGCTGATTGGATTTGTTTGGATATTTGTGTAGTTCTTTTGAGGTTCCGAAACCAATACACGCTGCTACTTTCACAATATATGGTCAATTCTCTTATTTAATCTCAATTTGCTCGATGTCAGGCTTTTCAATTATAGAAAGTTCCGACATTTCACAATGTTGTATTATTAAGATACGTATAAAGGAAATAATGATTTATCAATGTTGTTTAAGCAGCATAAACAGATATGATTCACTGACAAGCTGGAATTTATTAAATAACAATTTTGTCTTCAGTCTACTGTGACCACGCACGCTGTAAAGTACGCGAAACTTCAAGGAACTTTTTAAATAAATATATTTAAATTATAAAAATTATAAAAATACATAACTTAAATCCGTTAATAAAGTGTTTTTCTTTAAATGAGTAACAGTTATGTTAATAAAAGACAATATTATACATAACAATGCCTTATAGTTTTACTATATAACGGAGCGGAGCAGTGGTTGTCGAGGAGTATTTTTCAACACGGAAACCCAACCCAACCATACCACGCCGTATGATAGTTTGCCAGCCATTTTACTTAAATTTTTAGTTGTTTAAACAAAGGCATCCCTATGGACCGCTAATCGAACTGAGGTCCACACCAAATGGTACCGGTATTTATAGCAACTCGAATATAAGCAAACAATCCCAGTTGGCAGCTAACAATGACCAAAACAAACATCCAAAACGTCACTCGATGGGTGCAATGCTGACTATTTACGGTTGTCAAATGATTACTTTAATGATTTTTAAGTTTAAAAGCTGTTTTATAAATTAAAGACTCGTTTAACAACGATGATTATGGAATCATAATTACTATCGACAATTTAATAGTCTAATATATTTAATAGTCTAATATCGTTAGTTTTTAGACTTAATGCTGGAAATGTTTAATTTAGTTAATTACTTCGACATATATAATATACATACTTCGCAAAGATTTACATACTTTTAACTATAAATTTTAAGGGTAATCCACCCCTACTGAACGGAAGGTCCCAGGTTCGCTCCCCGGTATGGCCAACTTTTGTGCGGTGGGCGGAAAAAATTTGGTGGGGGGGGGGGGGTTTTAAAAAAAACATCCGGATGACTTATAAAAAAATAAAATAAAATAAAAAAAACTCCCCCCCCGGGGGGTTTTTTTCCCCCCCCCCCCCCCGGCCCCCCCCCCCCCCCCCCCCCCCCCCAATTTTTTGTGCATATTGGTTTGAGATAAAAAATATCCCCTTTTTTTATGACACAGGGCACATACAACCCTAATTTTTTACCCTACAGCTACTATCAACCCCTATTTTTTTATTTATTAATATGATTTTATTGAACTAAAAAAATGAGAACTAGAAATCACATGTATGGCAAAACAACGTTTGCTGGGTCATCTAGTTTATATATATTATATGTATCTTTTTTTATAGTGTGTTAGCACAATACAAGCGGGCTTTGGGGCTAATCGACCGTGTGTAAAAATGTGACCTGATATATTTATTATATTATATTAACAAGCGTGATCAGCGTTGTCATTTTGTCTCGATACTTTCTGTCGAACTTCACCTTAATTGTAGGCACACTTTTAATTATTTGATTTTACGGTCCGTTTATTTATTTTTGTAACAATTTGTTTGCATTATTCTTTACAGACAATTAATAAGATTTAATTTTAAGAAGTAATATTTAATAAAATTTGATCTATTGTAATTCATCGTAAATTATAGCCACAAAAATTTATTGAAGCTTTCAATTAAATGATGAAAGACTGGCGAGAAATGTTCGTTAGACAAAGAACTTTACGGAGCCATTACTCGTAATTAATCGTAGTGGAATTCCTACGCTGTTCAGGTTTTCAAAGAGCCTATAATATCTTAGTTACTGAAGTTGTAATACTTATTATAAATTAGATATAAAAATATTTATCTTATTGTAATTATAATAATTTAGGTACAGGTTAAGATCATTTAAGTTGACTTAAGGTATTATATAGTATACAGGGTTACAGCGCCTTGGATTTATGGTGGCGTGAATGGATAAAATTCATGTATCTTTACATGATTGGGAAATACATCACATGCTATCGCTAAAACTACCCCTTGGCGGACTTAATCAATAATCCAGAATACTACTCTTATTCCTAAACTACAACAAGTGATAAATATCAACAATATTTACCTTATTACTTTCAAATAATATGGAAGAGGCGAAAAGAACTAAATACAATTTCAATGGCCCATTTTCACGTAGCCGCGTTGGTTTTAAAGAAAATGGATGAAATAGAGAAGCTATAAAAAGAAATACGACATTCCTCATCTCTGTTTATTACGTACATTAGTTATACAGCTTCCGTAGGTAGTGTCGTTTCGGCATGAAATGAGAACTAATGAGATTTTGATGTTTTTTTGACTGGGTTTTTATTTTTCACCGCACCTATATTTAGAGCTGCGATTATTTAGAGGTAAAATAATTAGAAATTGTTTTATTACCACAATGAGTAAACGGACGACGCTACCATCGCAGTGTCAAATTTTAAATAATATTCGAATAATTAATTGAAAATTGAAATCACATGTATGGCAAAACAACGTTTGCCGGATCAGCTAGTCTTTCTATAATATTTGAAACGATGAAAACTGTTGTGACATACGAAAATAGACATCAAATTATAAAAACGAGAAAAAATTAAATTTTAATGATTTCAGTCTTATAAAAACTACATAATTATGCAAGCCTTACTTACAAGTATTTTATAATACACTGCACATTTAAATATCGCGTGCTGGAAACGTAAAATTAATCGTTCGTTTTTCATTAACAATTGCAGTATCGAGAGCAAAAAATAGTATTATATTTGCCCGTACTGTAGATACGTAATGTAGGTTTGTTAACAACAGCGTTCTATGTAATAATTTAAATGATAATTTTGTAATATTATTACTCGTATGTGTTGTGAATGGAGAGCGACGAAATGATCATTGCATAATATGCGTTTCATTTTATTTTCAAAAGTGTGAGTATAATGTCTGTGATGAAAATCCGATACAATTAATAATGGTCATTCGATGATATTATAAAACCTTGGTCAAGTCCTGTCATAGATTCCACAACAAATATATATATATTCATATTAGAACAGATTTAATCTGATTGAAAGTATATTTTGTTTTTAGAAATATATATATCTAATAATATTGAAATCGATATTTCAGTAAATT